>CM064487.1:72313692-72704376 GCA_032716605.1 Paralithodes platypus
TGTACAGCATTGTTGATGTTAGTGATGGGTGTACTGTTTAGAGTTGTGAAGTGTTTGTTCTGTCTCATTTGTGAATGCTTCCCAGTTAGCTCTTTTATAATTGGTGTATGTGTGTTTGTGGCTAGCTGGGGTGAGTCTGGGTTTGGTGGTGATAATGATCGGGAGGTGGTCAGAGCCTAAGGTTCTGACCACCCTCCAGGATGTTGTGGGGGCGAGTTCTGGGGAGCAAAAGGTGATGTCAGGAGATGATGGGTTATAGAGGGCTTGGTGAGGAATATGGGTATGTTGATGGATGTCGTTAAGGATGATGAGGTTATCGGTTTGGTTTTGTAGTACCAGCCCTCTGTCTGTGTCGGGGTTGTCGACAAACCAGGCCGACGTCTTGGCGTTGAAGTCACCACCCAGGATGATGTGTGGGGTGTGTTTTGTGATGTGTTGTAAGTGTGGTCTGTATTCATGTGGTACTGTAGGGGATGTTTGGGGAGGGATGTCTGTGTTTATGTTGGTTAAGTTGGAGTTGTTGCCTGTGCGTATTTTAATTGATTGTATTTCTGTTGTGTTATCATTTGGGGGGAGGAGGGATTTGGTTTGTACACTGGTTACTATGTATGATATTTCTTTGTGTACCAGGGTGATGAGTCCACCGCCCCCGCCGACAGCCCGGTCTTGTCTGATGGTGGTGAAATTATGAAATGTGGGTGTTTTTTGTGTTGTGCGGAGTTTTGTTTCTTGTAAGATGGCAATGTGTATGTTGTGTTGTTTGATGAAGTGTGAGAGTTCGTGTTTCTTTGTGTTGATGCCATCTATGTTCAGTTGAAGAATGTTAATGTTATGTGCACAATGTATGTTGGGTGCTGCTGCACGAGGATGGGGGGAGGGAGGGGCTGGGGGTTGGGATGGGTGAGGTGGGGGTGGGGATTGGGGAGCAGGAGATGGGGGTTGGAATGGATTAGGATGGGGTGTGGTGTGTTGAGTTGAGGATGTGGATGTATGGGAAGGTTAGGTGGGTTAGGGAGGAGAGGTGGACGGGTTTTAGGGGGGGGGAGTGGATGATATGGGAAGGTTAGGTGGGCTGGGGAGGAGAGGTGGACGGGTTTTAGGTGAGGGATTTGACTGGGAGAGGGAGGGGCATGAGGAACAGGTCCAGGTGTTTGTGTAGTGTTTCTTGGAGGCAAGTGTTGTGCAGGTGAAGTGGGTCCAGTTCCCGCATGAATTGCAGAGAACTGAACCCTTAGTATGGCGACTCAAAGTGATGGGTTTTGAGCAAGTTGGACATATGTATGTGTACGTGGGTCCTGGGTTGCTCTCAATGTCTCCGGCTAGAAGAAGTCTTCGAGAAATAACAGCCGGAGAGTCATTTCTCGGTGTAGGAAAAACTGTGTGATGTGTGTGGTGTGAGAGGTGTGGAAATTCCCGGCGCGACCGAAGCCGCTCCAAGGACCCGTGCCCCCAGGGAGGGGGCAGGGGATGGTTGTGACGGTTTGGCTCCCGAAACTGCCAGAGTTGATATTGATTAAATCAATGATTTTTTTTAATTTTTTTATTTTTTTATTTTTTTATTTTTTTGATCTGTGAATCAAGATAAAAAGAATTCTGAAGATTTATCATGCTTTCATAAGTTTGTGTAGGCATTGGTTCATTGTAAGATAGTAGATACTGGTACATTATGTAGTAACACAAATAACTGATAGCTTTTAAATTTACAAATATATGTATACAGTATTACCTTTCAACTTTAAAAGAGTACATTGTATGTTAAATCATATAGTGTTCAGTGAAAAGACAAAACAATCCTGATATGTTTATTATGTGAAAACAGAACAATAATAATTTATCAATCAATATGTATTAATATTATTCCAGAAAGTTCAGAAACAGCATCTACATCTAAATATGATTAGAAAAAAAATCAAAAAAATCAAACAAATCAAATAAATCAAATAAATCAATGATTTTTTGATTTTTTGGATTTTTTAAAAAAATCAAAAAAATCAACAACCCTGGAAACTGCTCCCCGCGGCCGGCATCCGGTTTTCCTCCACTGGTCGTTGATTTTGTCTTCGGCCGTGGAGGGTCGGCAGCCATCCGCGGTTGGCAGCCTCGGGAGGTGGCCCCACGGCGTAGACGCCGCCACATCAGAGTTTAGTAGACCCAGAGGGGGACACCTTACGTCGGTACATAAAAAAATGAATGTCCGACCGACTCGGGTGAGCCCTGATGTCCACCTCTGGGACTAGTCCGTCCAGAGTCAATGCCCGAAACAGGCCTTTGGCATTGACCTGAATTGTCCAGCTAGCTGCCACAGGGCGCTCGCCAGGAGCATGCGTGACCACACGCTCCGGGTGCGATGCCTGTACGTTCCTCCAGGAAGCAGATTCCCCATAAAGGGACGGGAACCTACGCTTCGGGATCTTGAATTTGGAGAGCGAAGGGACGTGTACAGGTTGAGTTAACCAGCCTCAGACCACTCCCAGGTAACACGACGAACGACGCCGAAGGAGCCTGAGAGGGGGCAGGGGGCGGGACGGCCGGAGCAGCATCCACTGGGCGAGCCGGCCTAGTCGGCAGGTGCTCCTCCAAAGGAGGAAGAGGAGTCACCAACGGGACGACCTGAGGGACAGTGGTAGGGTTCAATACTGCCTCAGTGAGTCGTTCCAGCGCCGACTGTAAGGATGCGAACTTTTCAGTGTTCGCCTCCCTAAGATGGTCTGCTTGAAGAGAAGCGACAGTCACGGGGATCTCTGGTTCCTCGGCCGAAGTGAGAGTAGACGACGAGGGAGAAATGATGCGGAGACGGCGTACACGCTTCCGGCCAGGCGGTGTGTTGTGGATGGACTCACGAGGGGAGTCGTGAAGCCCCTCCCCGTCGACGTCCACCCACTCCCCGTCATCGTCGCCTTCCTTATCCGCACCCCCCTCCTCCAGATCAGTCCAACCCCCTTCTTCCGGGGCATCTTGCACGGCCAGGGGAGGAGACCGATCAGGTCCCTTAGAAGGAGACTGGGCACAGTGGTAGGTAGGGTCCACATTGCCAGGTGACGAAGGCTGAGCAGGAGGCGACCGAGGAATATCGACGGCCGGGCCAAAAAGAGCAGCAGGACGGAGCGGAGCCGGCAGGTCAAGTGGAGGAGCCGAAGGTTGGTGTCCAACGGCCTGCCCAGCCTCAATCTCCCGGATGAGGGCGTGAGTCGTGCTGCGATGAGGGGAGAAGACTGGTGGGACCACCGCCGTCAAAGGTGTATAGGTGGTAGGCTGCTCTTTAGGTCGGAAAACAGTAATGCCGGTAGCAGGAGCCGAAGGTGCAGGGTGGCGTGGAGGGGTGGACCGGTCTCGACGTGTAGAAGGAGAGCGGTACTTCCTTTTCCTGCCAGTGTCCACAGATGCAGTCGAGAGGTCCGATGCGGGCACTTGAATAAAGGCGGCCTGGCGCCCGCGTGGCGAAGGCAGCGGAAGGCGGAGTAAGGACCGCACATCGCTGTCCGTGAAGCCAGGCACTCGATGGAGCTGGTCCCTAATATAGAGCGCCACTGCAGACCACGTCGAGAGGAGGCGTGACCGAGCCTCTTCAGCGGCAGCGGACGTAGGGTGGGACTCGAGCATTACCAGGTCCACCATGCATGGGGCACACCTCCGAGGGTCAAAACCAACCTTCGTATAGCAACCTGCGTGGGATGGGCACTCACGATGGTTGGAACTCACCACCTGGTTACGACACCCGATGCGAGAGCAGAGTGCAGGAGACATACTACACTGGAATCAGAAGAAAAAAACCCTGTTAAGACCACGAGTAGGCCATGGTAAGGCATGCATGTATGTCAGTGACAGGAACCAGAATAAAGTCTGCCCATAAATACCATGAAAAAACCCCTGAAAGGTGCTGAATGAGATGAAAAGTGCCGAATGAGAATGAACCCCCCCCTGAAGAAGGTAAAGGCCGAAGAGTGCCCCGTAATAGGGCGGCTAGGTAGGAGTATCAGTCATGAGGGCATGCACAAAAGAAAGAACATAGACCCCTGAATCAGCTACGGGCACCAGGTGAGGGAGTAGCCTAAAAGTTCTCACTAGGCCTGGAGACTGGAGCCCTTACCAAGGAAGGATAGTGCCCCCCCCCCGTTAGGAGAACCAGCATCCTGAAGGAATGAAGGAACCCCATCCCCAAAGAACAGTGAAGACTACTACCTTCAAACCGTTAGCAGTGACGAGGCCCTGTAGGGTAGAGAGCACAGCCTGGGGAAAAAAGGGAAAAGAGCGTTAAAAGACATCTTAATAGAAGTGCAGGACTACCAGTCTAAGCCTAAACTGAGTCAAGAGGAGTGCGACCGTAAACGGCATCGTCCGATCTAGAGCGGAAAAGACCCGACATCGAGCGTGAACGTCCGCGTTCCCAGGCGGGAGTGACACTCCCGCCCCAGAGCGGAGGAGCCGTATACGGACTCCCCCGCTCTGGAGCGGGACGTGGCATGAGAAGGCAGGTAAGCGAAACTCCCGCCCCAGAGCGGAGGAGCCATATACGGACTCCCACGTTCTGGAACGGGACGTGGTATGAGACGGCAGCAGCGTTGAAGGTGGAAGGCAAGAATGCACAAAGCAAGTCCCGTCCTAGAGCGGAGAGGCCCAGAGGGGGCCCTCCTTAAGCCGAGGACCCCGAAGGTAGCCTGGCAAGTCATAGCAGACGCGGGAGAGTCTGTGGGTATCAAGCAGCGACAAAAACAAACCTCCGACATAGAACGGGAAAGTCCCGTTCCAGAGCGGAGGGGCCAGGTGCGACCATGTGACCGTAAAGGAAGGCCCCGACCTAGAGCGGGAAGTACCCGACCCAGGGCGGAAACCCAACAGAACGTGCCGGAGAGGTCAGTGGCACCTATGACAGTGGAAGGCCAGTAAAAGAAAAAGTCCCTTCCAAAAGCGGAGGGGCCCAAAGGGAACCCCCCCAAATCACAGCAGGCGCGGGAGAGCCTGTGGGTAAGCAGACACTACCGGAGGGGGGCAGAGACAGAATAAAAATTGTCAGCAAAAACACATCAGAACGGGCTACGTTCGCGGTTTAGTGGGATTGTATCCAGGGAGACAGCAGCAGGTAACAAAGCACAGGGGACGCCAACAAAAATTGTCGGAAACCAAAAAACGCCCCCCACTAGGCTAGGCCAAAAACGGAAGGTAGCCTATTCGGTACTTGAGGCAGTAATATATGAAATTACCTGGCGCACTAGTTCCTGCACCCTTGAGGAGAGGCAGCAACAAGTAAAAAGCCCACAAAAAGGGATCGACACTAAAAGGGTCAGCGCCCCCCTTCCAACCAACTAGAAGGGCACAAGTAAGCCTAGGCCTAAGTTCGCGAAAAATATTAGCAAAACTAAGGCAGTGACCAAAACAAAAAGAAAAGACAAAAACTAAAGCCACCGCAAGTGAAAAAACAACAAAAAATGGCGAAGGCTATAGTGAACGAGAGTCGCCTAAGCGGCAGCGCATGCGCAGAAGGCAAAAAGATAAGTAACCTCCAGTTTCAACGCCTCACTCCAATAAAACACATTAGAGCCCATTTTCCGGCGTGCCTACATCACAGATCATCTGTCTAAAACCACAGGTACCTTAACCCTCCAGACCCGGCGCCCTTAGCTCGCGACTGTACTGTGGTACCGGGTGTTTTTACGATTATTGGGCTGTGTTCACTCACCTGTAACTCAATAATAGGGCATGTATTGTTATGAATAAAAAAATATAATGTTCCACAAACCTTCCTCTGTAGAATGCCATTGAGTAGAGGTCTCTAGCCCCAGTGGTTGCATAATGGCGAGCGCGGGAAGTAGAGTGATTTTCGGCGGCAAATTCTTCCCGAGTTCGGATGCGTCGCCCCGGCCATGGCTACCACGCACCTAGCCGCTCGTCGCGCCAGAGTGTTTACCTCCCATAGACGATTTTAGTGTTTGATATTGACAATGTGATGTTTATTTGATATTTTTATAGTTATTTTGAGGCCAATTATATAAAGTATGTGTATCACTCACTAATATTGCTGATTTTCACTCGATACCGTACGCTTTATTAGTAATTGAGGTAGGATATTGTTATATTAGGCACTGATTATTCGTTATCACAGGTGTTTATTATACTTTGGCCATCAAATATTATGTCTTGTGTCACTTTCACTTTAGTAAATATGCTTTAGAGAGTGTCACTGTCACTGATAATGCTCATTTTCACTCGATACCGTACGCTTTATTAGTAATTGAGGTAGGTTATTGTTATATTAGGCACTGATTATTCGTTATCACAGGTGTTTATTATACTTTGGCCATCAAATATTAGGTCTTGTGTCACTTTCACTTAGGTACTGTATATGCTTTGTAAACGTTTTATATACAATTTGTTGTCTTTTTTCACTGATTTATATATTTCTATAGGTTCTAATCATATGAATGTCACTTATTATATACATTTATGTGTCACTTTCACAGATTATTATGGTGTTATTGTATTTGTATCAATTTTCTCATAATACTTGACTTTTGTATTACAATAAATTGTTTTACTTCCACTTTTTGCCTATATATATACTGTACATATTGTCACTGTCTTTGGCACTTTCACTATGATTAGAACTCCTGCTTGGAGTGGTAATCAAAGAAGCACCCTTCAGCACAGAGTGCCACCTTGCACTCCACACACTCCATGGTGGACTTTTTCTCTGACCTCGCCCTCAGCCTGGTGTTGTAGCAGACATGGCACCGCTTCTGCTGCTTTCTTCCTGCTGGTGTCAGAGGCAGGGAAATGAGCCTGTGCATATTCATATAATATGCACAGTGCAAGCGGTCAGTAGCGGCGGGCCCAGCATGTGGCACTGCCCTCTGTGGCGTAGCATACTTCTCCAGGAGCTCCTTCAACACCTGCTTTTGGAACCTCCGCAGCCTATTGAACTTCCTGGGTGTGTTCTCATTCCGAAGCTTGTAGATGTTGTAAGCGTTCAGAATGGACATGTCCACCATGTGCAGAAAGAACTTTTTGTACCACCTGCACGAGGTACGCAGACAGTCAATGAAGCCTATCTGCATGTCGGACTTGTCCACCAGCCTCATGTTGATGTTGTAGTCCATGACAGCATCGGGCTTGGTCACCCTGGCCTGGGTGCGGCGATCCACCTTGCCAGTCTCCACCATTTCCCCCTTGTGGGCGGTGCTCAGGAGGTTGACCTTCCGCTGGTCGTGCCAGTGGATAGCCAGAATGGGCCCCGACTTCTTCCGGAACACATCGCCTTTCTTGGTCTTTGGAGGGAAAGGTGGCATGCCCTTCCTTCTCCATTGTACTGTGCCTACAGTCCCCGTCTTGCGCTCATGGAGGTACAGTACTTTGAGAGATTGGGGGACGTGTAGTAATTGTCCGTGTAGAGGACGTGATTCTTGTGAAAGTAGCGGTCCATCATGGCTTGCACCACTGCTCCGCCAAAGCCAATGAGGGGGTCCACAAGCACGTCCCCTTCCTTCCCGCTGTAGACCAGGAAGTCCAGGACATAGCCAGTTCGGCAGTCGCACAGCACAAAGAATTTTATGCCAAAGCGATGTCTCTTTGAGGGGATGTACTGCCGGAAGCTGAGCTTTCCCCGGAACAGCACAAGAGACTCGTCAATGAAGACCTTGCAGAAGGGCTTGAAGTAGGAGGAGTAGCGGTGTCGCATCATCTCGTACAACGTCCTAATCTTCCACAGCTTGTCTGGGCGGTGGACGTCGGTGTTGGTGACAAGATGGAGCGCTGCGAGGATGTCAAGGTACCGGTCGCGAGACATATATTTCCCGAAGGCAGGGGTGGATATGAGATCATTGGTGATCCAATAGTCAGGCAACCTATGCTTCTTGACATGAGGCATTAGCATGGTGAGTGCCAGGAACACCATGAACTCGTGATGAGTCACTTCGGTCCACTGCCTCATGTGGCCCTTGGTCACCTTGTCAAACATGTGGACCTGGAATTGGTGCTGCTTGTTTGTCTCCTTGATGACAAATTCGGTAACCTCCTCATCAAAAAAGGCCTCAAAAAGCTCATGTGGTGGAGCATTGGGGCCTGCTGGAAAATTGGGGGTAATTCCTGAACCCTCCTGTACCTCATCAGAAGCTGGCACATCAGGGTTGTAATCTTCCCGTCAGCCAGGTCTTCCCACTGAAACACGTAGAATGGGTCTTGGCGACGGCGACGAGGAGCTCCAGGTGGTGGCCCAGCACGCCCACGGGCCAACTTGTAGCCCGCGGCCAGGGCGGGCTACAGCACGACGCCCCCGGGCGGAGCGGATAGGTTGAGGGTCGTCCATGTTCATGTAGTCGTCGTCGTCGTCAGAGTGGTCATCTTGCCCTGACGGTGGACCTATATAGTCATGGCCAGAGTCATCTGTGAGGTGCCCTTCATCGTCAGTGTCCCCCACATAATCTGGCGGGGAACGAGTGATGCGTGGGCGGCGGGCGGGCGAGGTGGGGAAGGAGTGGCAGGTGAGGCTATGTCCCTCCGAGGTTCTGGGCTCCTTTGCCTGCGACGAGTGGCAGGAAGCAATGTTCCACTGTCACTAGGCCCAGGTATTGGTGATGCGAGCTCAAAAACTTCGTCAGGCACACATGTTGAAGGCTGGAGAGGTGGGGAAAGTTGCGGGGGCGTATGGCTGGGGCCGGCAGGGGTGGACGCCGCGGGAGCCTCGAACAAAGCCCGCCTAGTTTGCTATCCTTTTTTTACATATTTCCTGCCTTTCCCCTTTTCGGCAGCAGTATGTCTCCTGTCGGGGGACCTAGGAGGCAAATAGGCCGAAAGTGGGGGGTCTTCAACCCTTGGCAGTGGTGGGGAAAAATGCGGGGTGCCCGGGTCATCTTGGGTGGCCTTGGGAGATAAGGGAGACAATGGCGGGCGAGATGAGTCACCACGCTGACCCTCACTCACAGCCTCATCCTCACCAAGTCTTTTGGCTTCTTCCCTGGCTGCCGCGGCCGCCTTTTCAAGTACCTGCTTCTTATAAAAGCGTAGCTTGAAAGGCAATTTAGCTGGCAAAGGGCTTGGAATCGTGTCACTCAACTGAAACTTGGAGAGTGACCTTGAACTCTCCCACTCACTCACTTTCCCCACTTCACTTTCATCAGCTAAAACAGCTTCCGCGTAAGCTGTTACATCACCTTCATCACTCTCATGTTCACTCGCAAATCCCCTAAATTGTGTAGGCTACCATTGTCACTGTCATCGCCATAATCACTAGGCCTAGACTTATAATTAGCCGATTTATCACTGTCTTCATCATCAACATTATGCTGTGCATCAGCACGCTCATAAAGTCTCAATGTCTCCTCAATACCTCCGGGAGATAACACATTTAGGTGGTGTCGTCTGCGTAAGACGCGACGAGCTTGGGCGGGCGTTGTAGGGAGCACGGTATCGGACACATCGGAATCAATATTTTGCATACTATCCATGATGGCGTTGGGGTACAGACTGTTGTCGTGGCGCTGTCTACCACCCACGACAACAAAAATTTACGCGCATCATTCGAAAGCACGTACGCCAGCACCCGGAGCCTCAGAGCCCGTCCGGGTTCCGCGTGGGGTGTTTGTTATGGGTTTCTCAGAGCCCAACCGGGTCTGAGGGGTTAAACAAGGCCCACAACTCTCCCAAAGGGAAGGGGACAGGCGTGGAAGACACAAAGGGTTTCTCAGAGCCCAACCGGGTCTGAGGGGTTAAACAAGGCCCACAACTCTCCCAAAGGGAAGGGGACAGGCGTGGAAGACACAAATAACAGAGCCCAGAAAATCGCGTGTTTTCAAGGAGAGTAGCGTGAAACAGATGATCTAATGAACCCGGTCAGGTTGTGCGGTGGGCCCATGACAGCGGCTTGGAGAGCCAGATAGATGGCCAAGATCTTACAATTTTCTCTTTTCTTTCTCATCAATATTTTCAGTTTTTCCTTTTAATAGTAGCCTCAAAAGTGTGTACAACGTACCTAGTAGAGAGAGTAGGTGCTACTCTAGATGTTATCGATTAATCATGCTATGGATTACGATAATTGCCCGCTCCACAACGGAACGGAATTATACAAGAAGTATATAGCTCTACGTTGGAGACGTAGAGGCTACTACTAAATATATATTTACATCATCATCATCTAATCTGATGCCCCGCTTCCAGAGGAAGCACCCCAAAAGGGATGGCCATGGCAGAAACTGCCTCCAGGGTCCCAGACATGCCCCGACTGACCCACTCCACAGTGCCATTTCCACTAAGTGGATTATGACCATGAAGGAGCAGACCCAGAGCAGTCCCTCACCCAGATGGCAGTTCCACCACTGTTTTGCTATTTTATTTACCCCAGTGGGGCCCTGGCTGGAAGCATACCAAGCACAGGAATTTTCTAAAGATAGGAACCAGTGGTCCACTGTTCCAGAAGCTGATTGCACTTTCCCTACGCCACGCCACATATTTACACCCTACAAGTACAGTATACGATTTACGAGACGCAGCCATAACCTAAAATACCACACATATCAGGCAAGCACTGACATATTTAGACAATAATTTTTTCCCCGCAGCATCCAAGAGTGGAATCACCTCCCACCTCATCTAGTTAATAGCCCCACCCTTGATTCATTTAGAACTAGGATCACAAATCATTACATCCCTAATCCTGATCCTGTCCCCAACCATTAGTCCTAAAAATCACAACCCCCACATATCATGCCGCCCGAGAGCGGCGCTCTGCGGGTCCCTCAACGTAACCGTAAACGTTATCTACTCCACTGCCACACACATTACAGTGCCCGCCCGCACCCACCTCAGAAGTGTAGTAACCCAACAAGGAGGAACATTCAACATCAAGCATATCCTAGGTGGAGGAGACCTACCACAGCACAGCAAACATGTCATCACATCAGCCCTAGGAACCTACATCAGAACAACAAACAAAATCACAAGCATATAAAATTACCACCCAACTGAACTGTGCGGTTTCGGGGTTGAAATAAGGGAGCTATCCTGCCGCCAAAGGCGGCTTTCTAGGGCCTTTCCTAGCTGATGCTGAGAGGATTGGGTTCTAGTCATGTGGTGATGGGCTGGTCTATCAAAGTGAGAACTGAGGGATCTCTGCCATACCCATAGCTTACTCTGACTATTCCTTTTACTTATATATTTTCTAGATCTCAAGTGGATTCCGTGGATTGACCTCCCAATCTACCAAGATTGGAAGCCAAAGCGTCACACATTTTCCTTTACCCCTCAACTTTCTCTTCATAATTGCTGAGGGGCACAGGGCTTTGGTTTCCCGGGCGTTTCCGCACCCTCCTCAGCTCCCCGCCATGAAGTGGCTTCGGTCACCCATGCTTTATTGTGGTAGGCAGGGAGGGTTCTGTGGGGGCGCTCGGTTATGGCCCTACCACAAAGCCCACCGAAACGCCAACAAAAATATCCTCATTGTTCCCTGATTAAATAGCATTGTATGAATATTCCCATATTCAAAATATGTTACAGGGGGGCAATGCCTAGTGAGTTCATTGCTCAATAGGTGGCGTTCTGAGAGTGAGGGTCCGAGTCTAGGTGGTGAGACAGTGAAGCACTGGGGTGAAGCAGCTTCAGAGATGTGGCTGCTTCGAGCCATGGGTGGGCAACCGTGCATCTTGCGAAGGCAAGTTATTAGGGGCTGGTTGTATCCCAAAGTGATTCACATGTCTCACTCCCTAGACTGGAATGAGCTTCGCCGTTCAATGTACTGTACGGTTGAATGTACTGTACGGGCTCTCAGCCTATGCCCGAGAGGGAGTAGTTGGAATATAAGAAAAGAACAAAATTACCTAATATAATAAATTATTGTATAGGCTATGCCATTTCCATATAATTATTATACTGTTGATTTGTTACAGTGAATCACCAGCAGAACCACCCAACTAGAGAGAGCAGTATTGTATACAGATGATCAGTTATGCATGATGACCTCAAGATTGGCCCAGGAGTCCTTCCTGGCATTCCTCTTGGCAGAGGAAGAGGATGCCATGGATGTAGCTCACCAGCAGCTCCAGCACCACCACCACACCCACAGCCACCACAGGTTATTTAGGTTTCTACACTTGAAATCCTTGTACTGTACATACATACATACATCAAATTTTAAGACTGAATGTTCCACACATACGTGCAGTTTGTCTCTTGTCCTAATGGCGGCGTTCCAGGCATCCCTGTTAAGGGCTGCTTCACTTGTCAAGTTTTTGGGTTGGAGATCGGCACGTAAAGTCCGGTCCCAGGTCTTCCTCGGTCCACCCCTTGGTGCAGCTCCCTCCACAATCACAGACCGGCATTTTCTCACCCAATTTTGTTCATCCATTCTATCCACATGTCCATACCATCCCAGTCTACTTGTACACATCACCTCACTAATACTCTTTATACCGGTACCTAAACGTCTCCTCACTTCATCATTTGTTATTCTATCCTGCAAGCTGCAGGATAGAATAACAACACATCCATCTCACCATTCTCATCTCATTACGTTCCATTCTGTTGACATCCTCTACTTTAACGGCCCATGTTTCTGAGGCATACGTCATTGCACTTCTAACACATGAGGCATACACCTTTCCCTTCAGGGGGAGAGGCATTCTTTTCATGGTCAGAATTGGCAGCAGTTCTCTGAACTTCCCCCAGCCACATCTAATTCTAGCGACAGTGGCAGCCTCGGCCCCACCACCGGCAGAGATAGTATCTCCTAGGTAACAAAAATTGTCCACCAGCTCCAATGACTCATTTCCAAAATTCACAGCCACAGGATCATCATTTAACACAAGCTCGCCTTTGCACACTACGCACTCAAATTTCTGTATTTCTGACTTATCCTTCGGCAGGGGTCCCTTTATTCTACTACTGTACAGCGCTTACTCCCATGATGCACCCAGCATCGACAGATGCTACATTGAATCGAGTTAGCGCCCACACGCTTTCTACACACTGCACATGGGTATGCACTGCTCTTTTCCACATTGTCTCGTCTCAATCTACAATGCATAACCTTGGATTTATTAGTGGCTCTTACGTCAAATGACGTAGTGCCATTAATCTTATATGGCATAGCCTTATTGCTGCCACTGACAAAGTCTGTGGCAAAACAAAGGGTCACCCCAGGAATAAGACCTCCTGGTGGTGGAACGATGAGGTAGAACATGCTGTGAAAGAGAAAAGGAGATGCTTCAAAGCATGGAAGAAAGGAGGCAGCAAGGAGGAATACCAGGCAGCTAAACGAACTGCCAAAAGAGTTATTTACAATGCTAAAAATCGCATTAAGGACCTGGTCCTCGAACAAGTGTGTAACACTGACAATCCCAATGGGATCTTCAACCTAGCTAGGCGAGTTAAAAATGACAGTTGGGATATTATAGGTGAACAGTGTGTTAGAAACGATAATGGGAAGATTGTGTATGCAGAAAATGAAATCAGAGAAGCATGGAAGGTACACTATGAACGATTGCTAAATGTAGAATTTGAATGGGATAAGGAACAGCTTAGTATCGAAAAACCAATATCTGGGCCCCCTCCTTTGATAGCACCAGCTGTAGTGAGCGACACAATCAATAAAATGAAGGACGGTAAAGCTCCAGGATGCTCTGACATTGTCGCTGAGATGATAAAAGCCTCAGGTGAGACTGGTGTAAACTTAGTCACTGAGTTGATAAACACCATTATTAAAGATGAGAAAATCCCAGAGGATTGGCTCAAAAGTGTAATAGTAAATATATACAAAGGAAAAGGGGATGCGCTAGATAGAGGAAATTATAGGGGCTTGAAAATGCTTGACCAAATCATGAAGGTCTGTGAGAGAGTCCTTGAGGGTTTGATCAGGCAAAGCAGCTCTATTGATGATATGCAGTTTGGTTTTATGCCGGGACGGGGTACAACTGATGCTATCTTCATAGTCAGGCAGATACAGGAAAGATACTTACTAAAAGGCAGGGATCTTTACTTTGTGTTTGTAGACCTGGAGAAGGCCTTTGATAGGGTGCCTAGAGATGTTGTGCAGTGGGCTATGAGGAAACTTGGTGTGGAAGAGTGGCTGGTGCGTGTCATAATGAAGATGTGTGAGGACTCGCGAAGTGCGGTGAGGGTAAAGGGTGTACTGAGTGATGAGTTTGCAGTCCGTGTTGGAGTCCATCAGGGTTCAGTGTTAAGCCCCCTCCTCTTTATTATGGTCTTGGAGGCACTGTCTAGAGTTTTTAGAGGCGGACTCCCGTTGGAACTGTTTTATGCAGACGATTTAGTCCTAATAGCTGACAGTATGCAGGTTGCTGAGGCCAAATTCAGAGAGTGGAGAGAGGGCATGGCGAGCAAGGGTTTAAGAGTCAATATTAACAAAACCAAGGTTATGCATTGTAGATTGAGATGAGGCAATGTGGAAAAGAGCGGTGCATACCCATGTGCAGTGTGTGGAAAGGGAGTGGGCGTTAACTCAATTCAATGTAGCATCTGTCGATGTTGGGTACACCATGGGAGTAAGCGCTGTAGTAGAATAAAGGGACCCCTGCCGAAGGATAAGTCAGAAATAGAGACATTTGAGTGCGTAGTGTGCAAAGGCGAGCTTGTGTTAAGTGATGATCCTGTGGCTGTGAATTTTGGAAATGAGTCTTTGGAGCTGGTGAACAAGTTTTGTTACCTAGGAGATACCATCTCTGCCGGTGGTGGGGCCGAGGCTGCCACTGTTGCTAGAATTAGGTGTGGCTGAGGGAAGTTCAGAGAACTGATGCCAATCCTGACCATGAAAAGAATGCCTCTCCCCCTGAAGGGAAAAGTGTATGCCTCATGTGTTAGAAGTGCAATGACGTATGCCTCAGAAACATGGGCCGTTAAAGTAGAGGATGTCAACAGAATGGAGCGTAATGAGATGAGAATGGCGAGATGGATGTGTGGGGCCAGGCTACAGGATAGAATAACAAATGATGAGCTGAGGAGACGTTTAGGTATAAAGAGTATTAGCGAGGTGATGCGTACAAGTAGACTGGGTTGGTATGGACATGTGGATAGAATGGATGAACAAAATTGGGTGAAAAAATGCAGGTCTGTGATTGTGGAGGGAGCTGCACCAAGGGGTGGACCGAGGAAGACCTGGGATCGGATTATACGCGCCGATCTCAAATCCAAGAACTTGACAAGTGAAGCAGCCCTTAACAGGGTTGCCTGGAACGCTGCCATTAGGACAAGAGACTGAAACTGCACTTATGTGTGGAACACTCAGTCTTAAAATTTTATGTATGTATGTATGGCCTATTTTAGCCCAATGGCTAAGCTGGAAGACCCCATACGCCTTCCAAGAAAAATAGAACCATCGTCATAGGTGACACTGTGAAAATACCTATGGTACGTCATTTGAACGGATGCCACTATGAAACGATAGAAAGAAATTGCAGATTTTTTTTTTCTTTAAATATGTTAATTAATTAATTTAAACTGGTGAGTTTCCGTGCGCTTCCCATGCGTTTGTTTTCAACCCGGGGTGTCGTTTCGCCGACGCCTTGAAATTGCCCTCCGTGGTAGGCGTCCGCCAAAGCCACACGTGTTTATTCCCAATCCCAATATTTCCGATTTGTCGTTCTCCTTTCGCGGTTTACAACCTACTATTGAAATACTCATTATATTTAGGTGGTGTAGAAGTGTGTTAGAAATGTTTTACGCTTGTTGGGATGTATTTTGTGGGTTGAAATAAGGTAAATGGGGTGTGGATGGCGATCGCCTACCATTACACAGGAAGCCGTGCTTGTCCTTACATTTTCTGCACTATTTTCGTTTTTTGATCAAGCAATTTATTTTCAGTGTATCTTAGTTTTTATTATCTAGCATAGGCACAGTTCACTTGAGGAATTGTTCATAATTCTAGGCTAACTTTTTTGGGGCTCAGTGATAGCACGTTAGCTCACTCATTTTCTTGAAATGTTTTTATTTGGGAAGCGTCGCGATATAGCCTATTTATCGTTGCCGGAATTATTTTTGCCGCCTAGCACTCGACCCTTGATAGGCTAGTCTTTTTGCTTTACTCACTTTCATTTTAGTTTTTACCTTTTTTTATAATTAACCCCTCAGACCCGGTTAGGCTCTGAGGCATCCATTGGGAGGTTTGACACTCCCAATACCAAAGAAGGAAAACCTTCTATTTGGTAGGTAGCCTCGGAGTATCCAACGTAGAGCTATATACTTATCGTATAATTCCGTTCCGCTCTGGAGCGGGCAATTATCGTAATCACTAGCGCGATTAAATCGATAACATCTAGAGTAGCACCTTACTCTCTCTACTAGGTACGTTGTACACATTTTACTATTTTAAAGGAAATGAAAATATTGATGAGAAAGAAAAGAGAAAATTGCAGAACATTGTCCATCCTATCTGGCTCCTTAAGTCGTTGTCACGGGTCCACCGCACAACCCGACCGGGTTCATTAGATCATCCAGGTATCAAGTTAATTAGACAAGATTGGATGGGCAGGGGTACGGTGTGAGGGCGGGATACTATGACGTTGGATACTCCGAGGCTACCTACCAAATAGAAGGTTTTCCTTCTTTGGTATTGGGAGAGTGTCAAACCTCCCAATTTAGAAGTAGCCTCTACGTCTCCAACGTAGAGCTAGAGTAACAAATTGGAGGTGGACATCCAAGCGAAAAAACACAAACTTAGCCCTTAGGAAATATCAGGACCATGGAAAGACCGACTTAAACAAGAGAGTTTATATAAAGAGTGTACAGACAGGTGCATATCAAGAGAGGTCAAGTACAGTCAAGTCTTATTCCATGAGATAACTTAGCCTAAGACAAAGAATGATGCATTTCATAATGATGAATATAAATTCCAGGATGCCCCCCCTCCTTCTTCCTCCTTCCGGAAGAAAGCAGGACGACCCATACTGTAACGAGTAAATACCGGCATACGCCGAATAGGAGTACCGTACAGGATGTGACGAGAAACTACATGAGCAGTGTCAGTGACGAGCACTAAAAGCCATATGACCGGATGGGATACACCCAAGAATCATAAAGGAAGGAGGTGAGATGTTAGTAGAGCCATTGAAAATGTTATTTGAGGTATCGTTTAATACAGGACAAATCCCGATGGACTGGAGAGAGGTGAACATAACAGCTATATTTAAGAAGGGAAAGAGAAATGACCCAGGAAATTATAGACCAGTCAGTTTGACAAGTGTTGTGTGTAAACTAATGGAAACGGTAATTAGAGAAGGAATAATGGAGCATATGAAATCAAACCAACTTTTCAGTGGGAGACAGTTCGGATTCTTGCCGGGGAGGTCGACGGTACTACAGCTAATTAAGGTGGTAGATGATTGGATGCAAATTCTAGAGGATGGTGATGTAATAGACGTGGTATATTGTGATTTTATGAAGGCCTTCGATAAGGTCCCACATAAAAGGTTAATAGAGAAAGTTAGAAGCTATAATATAGGGGAGAAATGTGTGAAATGGATAGAAGCCTTCCTGAAAGATCAGAGACAGAGGGTGCTGGTGAATGGAATAGGCTCGGGGTGGAGGGAAATTACAAGTGGGGTTCCTCAGGGATCTGTGTTGGGACCACTACTGTTCGTTATATTTATCAACGACTTACCTGAAGTTATAACTAATGGAAGTGAGGTATACCTGTATGCGGATGACACTAAGCTGTATAGAAGAGTGAGGAGTAAGGAAGATGGGTTTGCTTCAAGGAGATGTGGAGGGCATGAAGGGATGGTCTGAGCATTGGTTAATGCCTTTTCATCCAAAAAAAATGCAAGTACATGCGGATTGGGACAAGCAAGATAGACAAGGTAGGATACAGTATGTATGAAGCGATGGAGGAAGTGAATGCAGAAAAGGATATAGGAGTAGTGATAGACAATAAGTTAAATTTCTCAGAACATTTAGCGGAAAAGATAAACAAAGCCAATAGAATTGTAGGGCTGATAAGGAGGACATTTGTGCCACTTGACGAAGATATCTTCAGGAATCTCTATACAGCGCTGGTTAGGCCGCACCTGGAATATGCGAACCAGGTTGTGGGCTCCTTATATGGTAAAGGATATAGAAGCAGTGGAGAAAGTGCAGAGGAGAGCTAGTAAGCTAGTACCAACGTTGAAGAAAGCGGGCTATGAGCAGAGGTTGAGGACACTGGGACTTCCGACACTGGCATATAGGAGAAAGAGAGGGGATATGATAGAGACTTTTAAGATAGTGTCAGGAAAGTATGATGAGGATGTGTGTGAAGGTATCTTCTTGATGCGAGAGGGAACAAGAACGAGAGGACACTCAAAGAAAATTTACAAAGAAAGAAATAGGCTTGAGAAGGCAAAGAACTCATTTTGTGATAGAGTGGTAAATGAGTGGAACGCACTGCCCCAGTATGTAGTCGATTCCGAATCAATAAGGGAGTTTGAAAGTAATCTTGATAAAGCATGGGGAAGACAAGATTTGAAGTTTGATTATAAAGCAAAAATACAGAATAGTAAAAATGTTGCGTCTGCTACTGCCGCCGCCAACACCGTGAACGACCGCAGCAGTGCAAGTACTGGTACTGAGCTGGATACACAGGCCTAGTTTGCCTTTTTCCAGAGGATCTACTGTAAGAAACTGTAAAAAATTAGAAAAGTTCAGTGATATGAGGACAAGACATACCGAAAGAATGTAGTATACTTAAGACTAGAAAGTATATCAAAAGCTTAGCCCAGTTATTAATCTTTAACATAGGTGCAAGTATGGGTATAGTGCAATACCCTTCCCTCCCCCCCCCCCCCCCCCCCCCCCCAACCCCCAATAAGGGAAGGACAGGACAAGAGACAGAAGGAACCCCGCAGGTAGACCCCGAGGGAACCTGCAGGCCCAACGCACTACAAGGACGCCCCGGTCTGTCGGTGGACAACGACAGAGAGGAGGAGACAAACGTGGTGGGGGAAGACCAAAGCCCTGTGTCGAAAAAGTCCGGGCGAGAAAAATCAAGTAAAACCTGAATGTAGCAGCGTACGAACGGACGACATGAGCTGTGCCCTGAACGTACGGGTTACTGGCCCGAAGAACCCGACACAGGCGAAGTCCCACAGCATGGCGATCAAGCCTCCCATCGGACGTAGGCGCCACCCGTAATGTCAACCCCGACACTGGCCTGGCCGAGTACACATACGTATGCAGGGTTTGAACCGGGCATAACGGACGATGAACCCTACCACGTGTGGAAGCCGGTACAGGAAAGGCCTAAAAACGGGAGTGTCGCATACGGTTGTAGCTACAAAACGAACAGACGGAGCCAAAGTAACTGACCCAAGGACGGGAGAAAACGTAAGCAATGCCGGGTCCTAGACATGGCAGCCATCTCCGAGACGCCGTCACCCGCCGCCAAAGCCAGAAGGAACAGTGTCATGGCATGGAAGCGTTCAGGCGCGGGGTAAATAGCGTAAGAGGCAGACGAGAGCAGTGGGAGAGCCTCCGCCAGAGACCACTGAGGAGGAATCTGACGCGGGGTAGGCCTAAGCCCAAAGCAGGCCCGCATGAGGAAATCCAATGCCCTGTGAGGAACGACCAACCCCGTGAATGACTCAAACGGTTCCCAAATGGCCGACAGGCAGGTCCTAAGCGTGGTGCATATGTTGGGACGCATCTCAAATATAACCAAATGAGGTAGGGAAACACGAACGCCACCGACAGGCGTGTCCGTGATGTGTTGGTCATCCCAGAAGGAAAACTGTGCCGGTGAGAGACGGAAATCTGCCACTGAGAATGTGTCCAGTGCAGAGGATTTGACAGTCAAAGATCGACTAAACGTCGGCAGCCACCCTGCCTCACAAACATCCACGATGTGAAGGCCAACGAGGTCCCTAGGTCACCAATCGATCCCAAGTGGAAATCGGGGAACGATAGGGGAACAGGACTCGGGCGCCACCGCCACAGCTGAGCGGACCAGGCGTGTGCCGGCCAGATGGAAGTGAACAACCAAACAAAGTCCATGTACCCACTCAGCCTGTGGAGGACTTTGCACATCAAAAAGGGCATCAGGTGGCGGAAACACATCGAATACGGTGTGTTGGAAAGACCAAACTACCCGGGTGCTCTGTCTCATCGACAGAGCAACCGCCCATAGGTTGGCAGTCCCGGGTAGGTAGGTTACACGCAGTGCGACGGTGTAAAGGAGTGCGTGATAAAACAGGTACCCCGCCAGGTCCTGAAGAACGAAAAGACTACGCAGAGTTTTGAAGCCAATGTAGGTGTAAGACAGGGATGTGTCATTTCACCTTGGTTGTTTAATATATACTGTACAGTGGAGCCCCCATCCTAGCTGCTAATCGGTTCCGCAGAAATAGAGCTAGGATTGAAACAGCCAAGATTGGGGCACTGTTCTTATGGGGAAAATTCAATCGGTTCCGTGCTTATGCCAAAATTTGCGTCTTTTTCTATTTTTTGCCTATGAAAACATGTTTTATTGTACACAAATTAAATTTTATGCATTATACTGTATCATATAGGCTAATAGGCTACACCATAGAATAATTTTTTAATAACTAGAAAAAAAAGGCCCAGTATCTAAACAATTACCGCACTTTTTCCCAGTGTTAGGCTATGAAAACATGTTTTTTGTCTAGGCTACATCAAGTAGCCTAGGCCTAAATCTTATGCATTGTAAATAATAATGTAGACATGGCTAAATGACAGTCCTAACCATAAATACTGTAGATTGGGGCATTGTTTCTATCATGCGAACAATTTTAGGCCTAGCCTAGGCCTAGGTTCTAAATTCGTCCAGCCACCCCTCAAGTACCCATTTCGCCCCAAATACATCCAATAAATACATATTATGAGGAAAAGACGTATAAATACGTATTATGAGAAGATTACTTACCACACAGAATTTATTATAAATCATAGTCATATTTAGCCTAGCCTAGGCTAACATCGTCTAGGCTAGGCATTTCAATCGCTTTCGTCCGACATGGACTGGTCTTTGCTCTGTGTTTTGAGCATGAAATTCCTTCATTGATACCACCAGGCCAACCATCCCTATCACTAGATGTACTAGAGGTTATAATAAACGCGAGAGATAAGGGGTTCAGGCACAAAAAATATTGCAAACGGTTGTTTTGTCAACACAGATACTAGCTAAACTGCAAGCGTCTGCTTAGTGATGACGTCATACAAAGATGGCGGCATCTTGTGCATTTGACGATCGGATCTCGGATTCACTCGGATTTCGTCTAAACGGCAAGGACCTGGCAGATTCTTTCGTTATGTTAAAACAAAATTATTTTTTTTGTTTGTTGTTGTTGTTGTTATTGTTCCCTAAGCTGCCTGGCCGAACAGCCCCGAGTCCCTGAGGAAGGCCATGGCCACGATCGGGCTTTCCCACAGAGCTCTCATTGAGTGTAGATTATGTTGTTGGCGTAAGTGGTTGTGTGAAATGCAGTCTTCTATGATGTGTTTAATGGTATGGGGTGCTGTGTTACATCCCGGGCAGGCATCGACAACGGAGTCATCCAGTCTCTTCTGATAGCTCAGGAGAGCTGGATGGTGTCCGCATCTCAGCCTGGCCAGGTGGACTCTGTCCTCGCGAGGGAGGGAGGATTCGGAAGGATGGATTTCGGGAGGTCGTGCATGCAGCTGCGTGTTGTCTGTGAGTGAGTGGATGGATTGGCGAGAGATATGAGTATGGCTGTGCTTCTGGAAGTTGGTTCGGGGTGGGCAGGGAGGGAGAGAGGACAATAATTGTGTGTGATACCGTGTGCTGGGTGTTGTTTTGATATTTCTTGGTGTCTGTGGGTGTGTTGCCATGTAGTTTAGTGGGTGGTCTTGGTTCGTGGAGGCTGCTGCCAGGAATTGAGTGCCTCTCATGTCCAGATGGTCTTTGACTTTGAGGATTTTGGTTTCTTGATGTAGGTGATCTGTGGGTGCAGTAGCTGTGCAGCCTGTAATGATCTTCAGGGCTTTGTTTTGAATAGTCTGTAAGGTCTTATGATGTGTTTCAGCTAGGTTAGAAGCCCAGGCTGGGCTTGCGTATTCCATCACTGATCTTATGTATTGTTTATATACTGTGGTGGTAGTTTCTTTGTTGTGTCCAAATTTTGTGTGAGCAAGTGACCTGAGGGCGTTAAGTCTGGGTGTCAGTTTCTTTTTAATGTTTGTGGTGTGCTGTTTGAATGTCATATGAGTATCATATGTTACTCCTAGGATTTTGTGTGTGTGTGTATGTGTTAGGGGTGTGTTGTTTATGGTGAGGTGAGGGATGTATTCGTGTTCACCTGTCCAGCTTGTGAGCAGGGTTGCGGTGGATTTGGCTGGGGCTAGATTAAGTCTGTTTGTAGTGCACCAGCCATGTAGTGTGTTGAGATAGGGTTGAAGGAGATCTGTTGCTCTTCTTGGGTCATGGTGTGTGCATGTGAGTGTTATGTCATCTGCATAGGAGGCTAAGTTTATTTGGGGCGTATTGGGTGTAGTTATATCGTGCATGTACAGATTGAAGAGTGCGGGCGATAGGACGGATCCTTGTGGGACTCCGTTTGGAAAGTTTCTGATTTTAGATGACTGACCGGCAAAAGATACGTGTGCACATCTGCCTGCTAGGAAGTTGGCCAGCCACCTTTTGTGTTGTTGTGCATGTTTGTGTTGTAGATTTTGTTTGTTAGGTTGTGGCGGGGGATGGCATCGAAGGCTTTACTAATGTCGAGTGTGGCTAATAGTGATCTGTGTGGTGGTCTAGCTGAGTTGATGCCGTCAAAAGCTCTTTGTGTAAGGTCTGAGAAGAGTGTTTGTGGAGTGCAGTGGCCTAAAGCCATGTTGTGTTGGAGCTAGGGGTAGGTCGGGTGTAATTAGTTGTAATACTAGGCGTTCCATGACTTTGGAGGGGGAGCAAAGGAGTGTGATGGGGCGGTGCGAGGAGGGTAGCGTGGGGTCTTTGTTGGGTTTGGGGAATGTGATGATGATACCATGCTTCCAAATGTCTGGTATTGTGTTGTGTGAATAGCTGTAGTTTGATATGTTAGTGAGTGCTTGTATGCCTTGTGGTCCCAGGTGTCTGAGGTGTATGTTGCTTATGTTGTCTAGGCCACAGGTGGGTGAGTGCTTGAGATTGTTGATGATATGCTTTGTCTGGTGATTGGTGAAGGGTGTATAGTCAGGGTCTGTGGGGAATTGTCTCTTACGTCGGATGACACGTCGGTCGTATTTGTGAGGTTTTAGGTGGCTGACATGTGAGAAGTGATTGATGAGAGTGTTTGCTTGTTGTTTACATGAAGGAGTAGAGTCTGTTGTTGTGATTGCAGCATGTGATTGTGTGGTGTTGCTGTTGGAAAGTGTGATGCTGTTTAGTGTTTTGTAGAGTTTTTGGGGGTTTGTTTTGTGATCAAGTGTTTGTAGGAAGTTATTCCAATTTAGTTTTTGTTGTTCTTGTATTTTGTTGTTAGTTTGGGTGTTGAGTGCTTGAATTTGTTGTGTGATGTCTTGTGTGTGGGGTGCTGGGGAGTGTTTCAGTGTGTCGCATTGTCTGATGAGGTTTTTGAATTTCTGGTGTGAAGTTGGGGTTGTGTCTTTTTCTGTTACCGTACCTCTTGGAATGTGTTTCTTGTCAGCGTTTTGGATAGTTTTATTGAGTATGTGTACAGCATTGTTGATGTTAGTGATGGGTGTACTGTTTAGAGTTGTGAAGTGTTGTTCTGTCTCATTTGTAAATGCTTCCCAGTTAGCTCTTTTATAATTGGTGTATGTGTGTTTGTGGCTAGCTGGGGTGAGTCTGGTTTTGGTGGTGATAATGATCGGGAGGTGGTCAGAGCCTAAGGTTCTGACCACCCTCCAGGATGTTGTGGGGGCGAGTTCTGGGGAGCAAAAGGTGATGTCTGGAGATGATGGGTTATAGAGGGCTTGGTGAGGAATATGGGTATGTTGATGGATGTCGTTAAGGATGATGAGGTTATCTGTTTGGTTTTGTAGTACCAGCCCTCTGTCTGTGTCGGGGTTGTCGACAAACCAGGCCGACGTCTTGGCGTTGAAGTCACCACCCAGGATGATGTGTGGGGTGTTTGTGATGTGTTGTAAGTGTGGTCTGTGTTCATTTGGTACTGTAGGGGATGTTTGGGGAGGGATGTATGTGTTTATGATGGTTATGTTGGATTTGTTGCCAGTGCGTATTTTAATTGATTGTATTTCTGTTGTGTTATCATTTGGGGGGAGGAGGGATTTGGTTTGTACACTGGTTACTATGTATGATATTTCATTGTGTACCAGGGTGATGAGTCCACCGCCCCCGCCGACAGCCCGGTCTTGTCTGATGGTGGTGAAATTATGAAATGTGGGTGTTTTTTGTGATGTGCGGAGTTTTGTTTCTTGTAAGATGGCAATGTGTATGTTGTGTAGTTTGATGAAGTGTGAGAGTTTGTGTTTCTTTGTGTTAATGCCATCTATGTTCAATTGGAGAATGTTAATGTTATGTGCACGATGTATGTTGGGTGCTGCTGCACGAGGATGGGGTGGGGGTGTGGGTGTGGGAGGGGCTGGAGGTTGGGATGGGTGAGGTGGGGGTGGGGATTGGGGAGCAGGAGATGGGGGTTGGAATGGATTAGGATGGGGTGTGGTATGTTGAGTTGAGGATGTGGATGGTATGGGGAGGTTAGGTGGGTTAGGGAGGAGAGGTGGACGGGTTTTAGGGGGGGGAGTGGATGATATGGAAAGGCTAGGTGGGTTGGGGAGGAGAGGTGGACGGGTTTTAGGCGAGGGATTTGACTGGGAGAGGGAGGGGCATGAGGAACAGGTCCAGGTGTTCTTGTAGTGTTTCTTGGAGGCAAGTGTTGTACAGGTGAAGTGGGTCCAGTTCCTGCATGCATTGCAGAGAACTGAACCCTTAGTGTGGCGACTCGAAGTGATGGGTTTTGAGCAAGTTGGACATATGTATGTGTACGTGGGTCCTGGGTTGCTCTCAATGTCTCCGGCTAGAAGAAGTCTTCGAGAAATGACAGCGGAGAGTCATTTCTCGGTGTAGGAAAAACTGTGTGATGCGTGTGTGTGGTGTGAGAGGTGTGGAAATTCCCGGCGCGACCGAAGCCGCTCCAAGGACCCGTGCCCCCAGGGAGGGGGCAGGGGATAGTTGTGAAGGTTTGGCTCCCGAAACCGCTCGGCCGCTCCCGAGCGGCCGGCATCCGGTTGTCCTCCACTGGTCGATTGATCTTGTCTCTTGCCGTGGAGGGTCGGCAGCCATCCGCGGTTGGCAGCTCCGGGAGGTGGTCCCACGGCGTAGACGCCGCCACATGAGGACCTGTTTTTGTTTGTTTTCTAGTTTTATGTCGAGTTTTTCGTTATTTTTGCTATTTTTTCGGGTTTCGGCAGGGATTTTGATGCGAGAATTGAGGCTTTTGGCGCGAGAATTAAAATTGGGAATATTTGGTGTGTGGTGCGAGAATTGAATCAGCGAAGACCGGTGTAGCGAAAATGGGGGCTCCACTGTACATGGATGGAGTGATAAGAGAATGTAGGGTGGGATCAATGGGTATAGGAGCTAGGCTGGAATCAGACGGAAGAGAGTGGAAGATTTTAACATGCCTACCGTATATGCGGATGATGCAGTCCTGTTGGCAGAACATTTTGAAGAACTTCAGAGAGTGGTCACAGACTTTGGCAGGGTACCAGTATGCGAAAAGAGGAAGGTAAAGTCAATGAAGGGAAATGTAAGGTAATGGTGTTTGAGAGAAGAATGCATGAAACCATAGATTTAAAGGCAAAATATTGAGTTAAGAAAGAACATGAGAAAAGTTGTAAAATAAAAGTGAGAAATGAAGTATTGGAAGGGGTTGAAAGTTTCCAGTATTTGGGAGCTGTACTGTGCAAATATTGTAAAATGGAGAGTAAGATAAAAGATAGAAAAAATGCAAGGAAGCAAGGTAATTGGAGAACTTTGTTGTAGGCTATTCTGAAAGGAAAAATGGTTCATAAAAATGTCACTGAGAAACTGTGCTGTTCTTGAAACTCTCGTTTGTAAGTGAGACATGGACAGCAAGTGACGAGGACCTCTCCAAACTGAGAGATGTGGAGATGAGCTTTTTCAAAATGACAGCTGGCGTGAATAGGCTAGATGGGCCAAGTAATAGGGAAGTGTATGAGTCCTTTGGAATGGAAGAGTAAGCTTTGGGCATTGAATGTGGAGTGGTGGAGTGAATAAAAAGAAGTACTTTGAAGTGATATGGTCATGTTCAGAGAATGGATGAAGACAGAATGCCAAGAAAGGTACCGGTAAATGGGAGTCAGGTGAGTGGAGCAAAGAAAGTAGAATAACGTATTGTGGCACGGGCAAAGGAAGCATGTCTAGACAAATTAGCCTTGAGGCATTTCTGCCATGGCCATCCTTTAGCAGGGTTTTCCCATGGCAGTACCCAGGGGAGGCCACATATGCATATGATAAAGAGTTGCTGGAACTCCTGTTCCATTTGCCTGGCTTCATCCACTGTTGCTATATGTGTCTCATCTACACAGAGAGTACTGTAATACAGCTAACTCTCACAAACACCACCTCCTCCTATTCATTTGACTACACTTAACAAATGCACCTAACTTCTTTCCAACACATCTAAATTGCCTCTAATGTACCTTGATTTTGGCTCACTATCACTCTTTCAACTTTGGAGGAGACACTTGTTACAGGCAGCTTTGCCTTTTGTCTCCTTCATGCATACAGGTATATATATATATATATATATATATATATATATATATATATATATATATATATACTGTATACATACACAGTATATATATCATTTGTCAGAACTGTACAGGTAACTTCAACTCATTTCCTTCCCTTTTCAGGGGTACAACAGACATCCACTGCTCTTCTTTGAATTTCTTTCATGATTCCATCCATATAAATATTGAACAACCATAGGGAAATCACACTCCCTTGCTTTAACCCAACATTCAGATCAAAGAACTCGCTCTGTTCATTCTCTACACGAGCTGCCGCCTTTGCACCCTCATACAGTACATGCGCTTCACCGCTTTCAGCAACTTACCAGCTACTCCGTATATTCTCAATACTTTCCACAGACCTTCTCTATCTAGCCTGATATAGACCTGTCAAGTCCATAAAGGCAGCATACAACTTTTGTCCCTTCTCCAGATATTTCTCAACAACTTATATCAAGGAGAAAATCTGGTCTACACACCCTCTCCTCTTCCTAAACCCGCCCTGCTCCTCACCTACTCGTTTCTCTGTTCTCGCTCTCACTCTCTCGATCACTACCCTACTGTGCATCCTCCCTACTATGCTTAGGAAACATATCCCCCTGTGATTCTAAGAACTAACGTTGTTTTTTTCTTTCCAGGTCTACAAAGAGATTAAGATCCTCTCATCCAGATCCATTGTGTTCAAATGATAGAGATGAAATGATGATCAAAACAGAAGCTGATATAAAGAAAAGTAGAAGGTACTGTAGGGTAATTTTGTATAGAGGGAAATTTTTTCCAACTTCAGTACTGTAACACAAACCCAACAACTTTGTAGCTAGGGTATATTATTTCAAACATACATTTTATTTTGTATACTCAGGCACATACTCCACAGCTGGGGGTGGCCGACTCGAGACAAAGACTGAAAAGAAACTACATAAAAAGTTCCAATTCTTAGGGTCTGGGACCACTTTCGCGTTCCCTCGCCCCTCTCTCTGTCTCATTTAGAACGTGAATTTTACATGGAGAGGAGGATTCCTAGCCTCCCGCCACCAGAAGGAAAAGTAGGACAGTAAAAGAGACAGACAGAAACGGCAAAGGTTCGGTAGAGGATGCCAAACCTCACTCTGGATAGGACCAGCCCTCACCTATCCCTAGTTAAAATGTAAAACTTGCAAACTAAACAAACCAAAATTGGGACAAGGACAATATAAAGTCAAATTAAATTATCAAAATCGCTATGTGGAAACAACGTTTACTAAAATGAAAATTATTAAATAAAAGAACACAATCCACCACATAGGGTGTACATCACTACATGAGCAAGTTAATCTGTTTCCCAAGCAAACCAATCGCACATATAACAACGCACTATCGTCACGTTAAAGGAAGTTATTATAAATATATATTTAAACATCTCCTAAATGTTTAGCAGCCTATAAGCAAAGATATTTGATTTTGTAATACTGTACTGTACTATAACAATACCACTTCGTACAGTACCGGTATATCAATACAGTACAATGTACAGTACAGGTATACAAGCAGTATACTGTACTGTACTGTAATAAATTACTATGTTCTTAACAATTAAATCCGAAAGCGCCTGACAAAAATATTGTCAACCTGTATATTGTACCAGTAACACTAAATTAGTAATGATCAAAATTGTATAGTAAATTTATTTGGTACTGGTAATGAATTTAATATTTAATGTAGGAAGAATTTTCTAACCTTTTTAAAAACACTGGAAATTAAAAATAGCTTTCCAAGGCTAAGTCATAATTGTAATTGTTTAGATACAGTACCTTAGTACTGTATTGCCTAAACCTATTCAAGGACATTATTGCTCAACTCTCACTCTAATAGACCAGCCCATCACTACATTACTAGAACCCAATCCTCTCAGCATCAGCTAGGAAAGGCCCTAGAAAGCCGCCTTTGGTGGGGGGTTAGCTCCCCTATTTCAACCCCTTTCGGGGTTGGGTTCCTTGTGGTTCCTTGTAGTGGTAAACTGATGCTGGAGCCGGGTGCTCTCACATAACTGTTGTGATGCAGTTGGGATTTATCGTCCATATCCATTACCAAGTGTGGCACCTTTGGGTGACCTAGTCTCACATATGCATACCTGGTACATAGGTATCATGCATTCTTGTATCTAAGCCTATTAAAATAAATTATTTATCTTTTCTTTTTTATTTTGACCAGATTCTCTGCTATCGTGTGTTCCTTGCTTAGTTAACTTTGAAGGTAGTCTTTTGCTTTGAAAATTGACCATGCGTGGATTACATTTTTGGCTGGGATTGTATTAAATTGGTAAAACAGCTGATTTTGTTTTCAAATGAATCATATATTTGTATGTGTACAGAAACCATCATTTAAGCTCTTGCACAGGTCTGGCAATACAGTATCTATGCATTCACATACATATCATTATCTCCTAAATGCTTTGGCATGTGAGTTTAGGAGTAAAGTTGGTTAGTGGAGAGAACATAATAATTCATTCAGGTTCAGTAGTAGTCTATCGAAAGGCCTTCCCTAGGGTTAAGTGCCCCATTAATTACTATTTCCATTCACCTATGCATAGCCTCCGATAGTGCAGTTGGGATATTGTACATGCTAAGATTGGTATGCAGGATTCGAAACTGCATAATAAATCGTAGGCTTGTGCAACATTCTTTAACCCTTATTTAGTGGGGCCCGACTTAAGTCCGTATAGAGAACACCTGCCCAAAGAGCGGGGCCCGACTTAAGTCTGTGTGCAATTTTGGAGCAATATTGCCTCTGAGAGAGAGACGAGCGGTGGGCGGAGCGTAGGTCGGGCTCTGACCGTTCGCCACGGGTCCAGCGGGCCTACTGACGTTTACTCCACACACATCCACCCTCCCTCCCTCAATACACAGGGTATTATGTCAAGAAATTACCGTATTTTAGGGATTTTTCCTTCGTCTTGCACGATCGTTGCAAGAGAACGCGTGGTCGTAGGAGGATGGTCATTGGAAAGCTGAATTAACGCCCTATCAGGGATACATAATTGTATTACGCTCTGGCTCTTGTTTATGCATGAAAAAGAGCACGGAAACAAGGCCATTTAGGGTAAAACCCCCCGCTTGGCGGGTAGTAGAAATTCCTTACGGGCCCGCTCGTAATGTGTTAACTGTCTTCGTGGTGCAATGCATAAGTGTGTTGATTTTCGGTGTGAGCATCCTAGGTTCGAATCCCCGGACTGCCACATTTGTTTGTTAATTTCATGAATCGAGTTTAGGAGTAAAGTTGGTTAGTGGAGAGAACATAATAATTTAACCCTTGAAGGGTGGTTGATGCCAATAGGAGCGTTCAATCTGTAGACAAGCTTGCCAGATGTCACCAGATTCGCCAATTATTGTAATCAAATGTGAACAAGAAAGACTAAGAAGGGTGTCGGTTTCTAAATTATTTGTCGATTTTTCCTGAAGTTAATAGTCTTATGACAAGCGGTTTTAATATTATATATTCTTCATAAATATTATAATAATCTCTTGTATATTTTAGCTCACTACTTTATTGTACTGTATATTTAAAATAAGAAGAGAAGGAAAAAATATTGTGTTGTGAAATAAATCCATTACAAAATGGTAAATACTGGTTGCAAAAAAATAAATAGTATATGATTTACCTTCTTTTGTATGCTAATGATATATTTATAATAGTGGTATCTAAATTAACCCTTCCTACCCGGGCTGCCTTACAAAAGGATGGAGGTCGTATCCGGGCGATCTGGCCGAAAAACGTCTAGGCCTGGGCTACCGTATCTTTGTTATTTTAACTGCTAGAAATTTTCCACGCATGCCTAAACATAGTCCGGTTTCCAATCAGTAGACTGGCGTTTAGTAGAGCTCTCTAAGTCAACTGGTTCAGTTGTGATGACGATTTCCGTGGAGCGAATTTTTCCGTGATGTTGACAGTATCGGAGCTTTTCAGACACTAATTTCGTCATATCATACAACAACAACATTGATCCGACGTCTCCTTCTTGTTTTCGGAGGTGCGGTGACGCAATGACCGGCTTAGTTTACATGTGTCGGACGCACGGCGTTCAGACCAAGCTTAAGGGGACCGACCGGTTAATTTAGGCTTAAAAAAATGGAAATCCTGAAAATACCAATAGGTGTTTACTCAACAAGAGTCAACATCCCTTCATAAGCCAGTGAAATGTTATTAGTGAAAACCCATTGGAAATCGTTTTTTTTTTTATGTTTTCCAAACTTTTCCTGTAATTCTAAAAACGTTATATAGCGAACTTTGAAATTAACACGCTCAGTAACTACTGGTCGTACGAGGAGCATACCTATATAAATTGAAAGAGTGTAAGCTACTCTACAACCTCCCATACGCTTTATCTTCTACTTTGCCATGTTCCTGCGTAAAATATTGTAAATCTAAAAAACAAAAGTAAAAATTTTCACCTAATTACCTTAGACTTTCACCTGTTTTTCTCAGAACCTATATTGCCGCACTATAGGATGTTATTCTACAGTTATTATTGGACCTATAGGAATGGTGTATATACCATTAGAAAGGTAATTAAAAACACTAAAAGGCCTATAAAGCCAATTAACTCTAGTAATTATTTTTTGTTCACAATATGTCGTCAAAGTCGTAATTTTCTATAAATATATTCGCCTGAATCCGTAATCACCTAAATCGAACAAATACACAAAATATATAAAATGTGTTTTATAGAAACTACAGATACACCTTTTGTGAGTTGCTTGATCACATAAAACATGTGCTATGGGGATTTCTGTAGGAGTTTATCATTTTCTGCAGTGCTATGATTTTAATTTTTTTTTTACTTAAATTGCAAGAAAAAAGCAAAAATAAAATAAAATAAAAAAAATTTTGATCTAGTTTTATGGTCATATACACCTGTGCCAAATTTCATTTAAATTGAAAGTAAGACCTGGAAGTTTGTAATTAACCGGTCGGTCCCCTTAACCCGTACAGCCCCGGCCGTTTTTTTTATTTTTGCGCACCAGAACCCGGGCAATTTTTCGGATTTTTTTTTTTTGGTAAATATATCAGAATGTGTTAGAAAATAATGACAGACATGAAGAAATGTGAAAAAAGTACTTACCTAGGCCATTTGGGGGTCCTGGGAGGTGGTGGGGGTCCCCAGCCTCAGTGGAGCCTTAGCGCCACTTCAAATCTCCCGCGCCAGCCGCCAGGCAGCATGAATTATTTAGCACCTCTCGGACATAAATTGTGCTTCAGAGTTCATAGAATGTCTTTGTATATCACATAATGTCAATATAACTGAAGTTGTAGTGTGATAAGTGCCTTCATTCAAGTATTACAAGTGCGTACGAGTGTTAGCGTCCCCGTTGACATGGTGATGGTGGCCATCTTTGCTCAGGACAATAACTAAACGCACGTACGAACACACGGCCAGACAGGGGACCGAGTGACCCACATTCCACAGCACCCTTCCCTCTTTCTTTCTCTGTCTGGCTGTCACTTTCACTCAAGGTCACTCTGTCTCTCCTTTTCATTGAATTATTTGTACTTGTTCATTGTTTTACCTAAGATTATGAGGTGTATATACATTGTTTTACGCACTTATTGTCTCGTATTCTTATAATTATTTGCACACAGTTTTATAAGTTTAGAATTTACTTAGTGTTTTATATTGTTCGGTACTTTGCACTTGTAAATTATATATATATACACACTGTTTTATATTCACTTTTTACATCTTTTATATACACTGTTAGTATTACATTATAGCGTCTTTTATCGCAGTCTTTGAACACTTTGAACAGTTAGAAGTGCTCGAGGATGTGATAATCCCTGAAGCAGGTGGGAAAACACAGTCCCACACCACATTCTTGACACCAAGTCCGGGTGTCTTTCCGTTTGGGTGTGCGTCTGCCTGTGTTGCGACACACATAATAATAATAATAATAATAATAAACGGTTTATTAAAGAATGGCAGCCTCATGAGCTGAAAATACACATTTTACAATTTAGTGGATGAACATGAGATGTACAGATATGAGGATGGTAAGCTTAGTTTACAAACAAAATAAATAAATACAATAATGATGCAGGTGCAGAATACAAATTATCATAAAATAACCATGAGAGTAAGTGATATACAGTACATATACACATTTATTTACTTACTCATATACAGAACATACATATTGGGAGGTTTGACGTACCTCCCAACCTACCAAATAGGAAAACCTACTATTTGGTAGTAGTCTTGGAAAATCCAACGTCAAGGCTATTAACCTAATTGCAATGACGACTTGTCTATTTTGACTGCTATGTCGTCATTCCAACCGCGGTTAAAAAGAAAACGTCTAGAGTCTACTCCTTATCTTGCTCTAGGAGACGTTGTACATTAACCAAAACTACCACCGAAGGTGAAAAAAGTATAGAAGAGAAGAAAAAGGGGTTTACCTTAGTTACCGCTCAAGGCCCATCCTGTGTTCCGTCATGCGCCGATCCCTGTCGAACGTGCGCATGAGCGACCCTCTCTTGTTATCACATCTCACGTCAGCAGAAGAACGCGGATGGGCAGGGGTCCGGCGTGAGGGAGGGTATTATGTACGTTGGATTTTCCAAGACTACTACCAAATAGTAGGTTTTCCTATTTGGTAGGTTGGGAGGTACGTCAAACCTCCCAATTTGTTAGTAGTCTTGGCAAATCCAACGTCAAGGCTGCATAACAAATAGGAGGAGGACATCCAAGCCCAACCTACCAAAAAAAAACAATGCATAAGACAAAATTATGAATGACAAAGAAACACAATTTAAACAAGAGAGTTTAATAAAAGAGTGAAAAACTGAGGAGTAGCTAAAAAGAGCAGTTTTAACACGTGCCCGTCATTCATAGTAATGCAAAACCATAGACTTGTCTTAAACCAAAAAGTACTGTACACAAAATCCCTTTTCTTCCAAAATGAACAAAAACACTGATCACAAAAACAAAACACAATTATCAATGAGGCAAAAACACTTATGTACTGTATACATAAAACATAACCCCAAACTTGTAATCCAGTGTTGCAAACCCGTACTTCCCTCCCCCCCTTTTCGAAATAAAACAAAGGAAAAGAAAGAGTGACGAGGGGGGAAGACCAGGCAACTTCGCGAGAGCCCTAGGAAACACGACTCCCGAGAGCTATCACAGGCCGAGGGGGTCTAACAATGGACATGGAGAGGTAGGAGGAGACGAAGGTATGGACAGAAGACCACAAACCCGCCGAGGCGACGTCAGGCAACGAACGAGTCTGCAGGAACCGTAAGGAGGCAGCAAAGGATCGCACATCGTGCGCAGAACCCCGACAAGCAGGGTTACTGGCACGAATGACCCGACAAATGTGGCGTCCTATCTGTACCTTCGAGAGCCTCCTACCAGTCCGAGGAGACACCCACACAGCAGTACCCGAAGTCGGAGCCACAGACTCAACATAGGAGTGCAAGGCCTGCACCGGGCACAACACATGGTGAGTATGCCCACGCTTTAAAGCCTGGATGGTGAAAGGCTTGAAAACGTGGGTCTCTCTCTCATTCTTGGCAACAAAATGAGGGGAGGGGGCTAACGTGACGACATTCAAGGACGGGGAGAATCGCATGCATTCCTGGGACCGCGACATGGCAGCTAGTTCAGACACCCTATCACCAGTGGCCAGAGCGACAAGGAAGAGTGTACGCTCGAGCAACTGAACCGGTGTAGTGTCCCGTGTATATGTGTGTGAAGCCAGAAGGTCCAGAGCACGCCCCAGATCCCACTGAGGAGGGATCTGGCGCGGAGGCGGTCGCTCCCTGAAGGCAGCCTTCATGAAGGAATCCAGCTCCTTCGGTGGAACGACCAGCCCAGTGACGGACTCAAAGACCTCCCGGATGGCAGACAAGTGGTTACGTATAGTGTTGACTTGAGAGTGACGTGTACGGAAGAGGTGAAACAAGTAGTGTAGGACGAGGGAAGGAGAGCTAACAGTCTGGTGAGTGTCCTGTATCCACCTAGTAAAAGACCTCCAGTGGGACTCGTAAGTCCCCCAAGTCGAAGACGTCCATGAACGCTTCAGGAAGTCAGTCAGGTCCCGTCCGTGGACTGGGAGCCACCGTGCCTCACGAACATCCACGATGCGAAGGCCAACGAGGTCCGCAGGTCGCCAACCTGGCTCAAGTGGAAGTTTGAGAGAGGGAGAGGGACCGGACTCGGGCACCACCGCTTCAACTGGGAGTACCAAGCCTGGGCTGGCCACAGAGGCGCTATTAGCCAGACTCTGCCGCGGTACAGCCGCAGCCGCGCGAGGACTTTGCACATCAACAGTGCGTCTGGTGGCGGAAATATGTATATCGACTGCCACCTGTTCCAGTCTTCCATGAAAGCGTCCGGACCCCCCTCCGGAGTGCGAGTCCGGAGGGATAGGTACTGAGGCAACTTGCGCGTCTCCTTCGATGCGAACAAGTCGACCTCCGGAACACCCCAGGAAGCTGCGAGGTCGTCGAATACAGTCTGTTTCATTGCCCATTCTACAAGAACGCCCCGTCCTCGCGACAGGGCGTCCGCCCACAGGTTGGCAGTCCCGGGCAGGTAGGAGGCGTGCAGGGAGATGTTGTGTCGGTTCGCGAGGAAGAACAACTTCTCTGAGATCCCCAACAGAGTCAAAGACCTGGAGGACCCCTGCTTTTGGATACAGTGGACAGCTGTCTGATTGTCCATCCTGAAGGCCACCGACTTTCCCCGAAGGGCCAGCGCGTGGTCCCTCAGGAAGAACAAGGGAACCAACAGTTCGAGGGCATTGATGTGTAGGTGTGTGTGTCCCACCCATCTGCCGTGATGTTGATGTCCCAGGTTGGATTGGTAACCCCACCCTACCTCGCTCGACGCATCTGTATCTACCCAGATCGTCGGCGGGGGGGCGGTCCAGGGCACAGCCGCAGAGAGCGTGCCCCGAGCAACCCAGTGTCCTAAGTGTCTGTGAATGGTACGCGGGATCGGCATGAGCCGATCCATAGGGGCCAACGGAAACACCTTGTTGCCCATGAGTATTAGGCGGCGCAGCCTGAGCCTCCCTAAGGGAATGGTCAGAGCGGCCCAATTCAGCGAACCCACTAACGAGTCCCAGATCCTCCTCGTGAGGGAGACCGAGTGCAACACGGCGAAGACCTTCCTGCGAAGTTTCACCGCGTTTGGCTGACTCTGGGTCACCGTAGCGTTGGTCAGATCCCATTCGAGACCTACCCATGTCACGACACGCGACGGGGTCAGGCGCGACTTGGGAATATTGATTTTGAACCCTAACTGTGTGATGTGTTGAACTACTGTGAGGGTGTCGTGGACGCACTGTTCTAGGGTGTCTGAAACTATCAACCAGTCGTCCAAGTAAAACAGGATCTGGAGGCCGCCCCTGAGGAGAGGATCCAGAGCCTGCTTTACCAGTTTCGAGAAGATCCGCGGCGCGATGTTGAGACCGAAGGGAAGTCTGTCGAACATGAACACACGATCGGAAGTCTGAACGGCCAAGAATCGCTGGAAACGAGGATGGATCGGAACGTGCCAATACGCATCCTTGAGGTCCAGCGACACTACCCACGACAGAGGTCGCAGGGCCAGTCGTACCTGGTGCACCGTCAGCATCCGAAACCGTGTGTTCACGATGTGCCCGTTGAGGGCCGACAGATCCACCACCGGTCACATCGCGTCGCAGTCCTTCTTTGGTACCAGAAAAACACGGGAGAGGAAAACCGGTAGACCGGCTTTCACCTCCTTGACGATTCCCTGCTCGTGCATGGATGTAATCACGTCGGCCACCTCCGAAGAGACAGGCCGGCTTCGTTGACAAGAGCTGAGTGGGGGTCTGGACTTCCATCTCCAGGTTAGACCCCTCCGTGCAATCTTCCGCCCCCACGTCCCTCGTGGCCACCGAAGGGCGCAAGGGCGAAAATAACCTGTGGGAGCCCCCGAGATGAGGTGAGCGACCCTTTCTGCGAGGCGAGAAGGAGAACAAGGAGGAGACCGACCTGGAGAACCTACACATTTTTTGACGTGGAGGGTCCCCCGGTACGGTCCCTGCGGTCATAAGAGCCACGTTGACCACCCCTACCCCCCCCACCTCGCCGAAAAGGGCGGGTCACCCCATCCCCTGTCCGTCGTGCGTCTGACCCCGTCGAAGTGCGGCCGGAAGTGGAAGGCTGGCCAGCCCCTTCTCGGCGGGGATGAAAGGGAGCAGGAGCAGAAGTGCGAGGCGGAACCGACGCTCTGGCCGGCAACTTCCCTTTCCTGCGCCCTTTCTTGGCGGCAGCAGTGGCGGCAGCACCCCGAAGGGGACCGGCAGAAGGACAGGACTGCGAAGACCCTGGTCGCGACACAGCGCGTCGTTGCGTGTCGTAAGCAGGGTCCGCCGACAGAGAAGCGTAGCGTTCCCAAGCATCCTGCGCAAAAAGCCCCGATGTATATAGCTCAGAGTATAACAGACCCTGACGAATATCCAAAGGGGCTCTCCGGCAGAACGAGGACCTTACCGTCTGGCGTTGTCGAGTTGCCTCGCACAAAACCGCCTTCAGCTCGGGAACCAAAGACACCGCGAGCTGAAGGTGGATCCGCCGAACGTGGTCCAAACCCTCGCGAAGATCGCCAGGTGCAGTCGCCTCGATAAGTCGCAGGTGGTGAACAGACGTCTGGAGGGAACCTAGAAGACAAGACAATAAGTTCGCCACCCTCTGCCGCAAGGTAAAATCCCTGTCGACAGAGGACTTATCTGGGTGGGAGAAGAACGGGTTAGCAATAGCACAAATTTCAAGTTTGGGAGCGCTAATCCAGGACCAGAACTTGCCATCCAATCCGCCGACAGATACCAGAGGAGGCAAAAGCAGTGACGACTCTGGGGGAGGGACTGAAATAGACCTGTCGACGGAACGGTTGGCAAAGTCTAAGGCCTCAGCAAACCAGGCCTCCAATGGGAGAGGGTTATCGAGCACGACGGCTAAGCCAGGCTTACCGTCGTCGCACAAACCCGTCCCATAGGAGGACAGTCCCGTTAACACAGCCAGGGACTGAACATCCTGAAGGATGTCCTGGCGGCTGAAGTCTGACCAGAGCTTAGTTCGAGGAGCAGACGGGGGCTTGGGCTTCACCGAAAAGTACCGAGGGTCAGTCCTTGTCGGGTACGCCCGCACCTCCACGTCGGCCACCTGACCATCCACCCTGATCGCCCTGAACTACATCTTATCATTTATTTGGACCGACCAGTCCAAAGGTAGGGCCCTCTCACCTGACGGGAAGTCGGTAGCACGCTCCGGGTGGGAGGCCCGCACCCCCTTCCAAACAGCCAAGGAGCCATAGAGGAGCGGCATAGTCCGCGATGGGACCTTGGCCTTTTGGATGGGGGGCAAGCGCGGACCCTGCCCTAGCAGACGGAGGACCCCCGCATGTGAGACAGTAGGGGCAACCACCTGAGCCAGGGCAGGAGCAGTACTAGCCGACGACCGGGCAGGCGGAGAAGCAGGGCGAGAAGGAATGTGGTCCACCGCAGAGGGGAGGGGGACCAAAGCAGGGGCAGGTTGGGTGAGGCGCTGAGGTTGTGTCACCGCCAAGAAGCGCGATAAGAGGGATTCTTGCATCGCCTCCAAGCGCGCGTCGAAGTGTGACACAACCCACCCCTGCATCGCCGAAAATCGATCCGAGAGAGGCGACCCCCCCGAAGATAGTTCGGCCCGCAGGGGCGAGCGTGAGCGAGAGCGAGACCCATGACACGAAACAGCAGCGTCGCGGCCCAAAGAAGGCGAGCGACGACGGCCGTGGCGGTCCTGAGGGTCTCGTTCCCGATCACTAACGCCCGAGGGGGAAACATCACCATCCCCCTCTTCCAGCTACACGTCAGCCCCCGAGAAAGGGGACCCCGAAACCTCGCTATACTCTACCGAGTCAAGCGGCGGGGTACCCTCACGGGGAGCCGGCAAGCGAAGATCAGGAATAGAAGAAGGAAGAGGAGCAGGATGACGGGAGTGGGAAGGCTGGCCGGGTGAAAGGAGGTCAGAAGGAGCCGCGGGGGGAAACAGAGCAAGGATCCCCGGGGCTGAGAGAACAGGGCGGCCCGACACCGAGGCGGAGGAGGGAGGAACCTCCACCTTGGGACGAGACCGAGAAGGAAGAAGAGGCACCGAAGCAGAAGTAGGAGGAGAAGCAACTACATCCTGGCGGACCCTCCTGGACAGAGTAGAAGGAGGGAGCAGAGGGCCAGCTACAGCATGAACATCCGCGCGCGTAGAGGACAAATGAAGAGGACGTCTTTTGTGCAGGGGAAGCGGGCGGAAGGTAGTAGAGCCCCTATCCGGAGAGGCCAGGGAAGGGCGTACAGGGGCAGAGACGCTAACCCCGGCCTCAGGGCGAGAACCATGACGAGGGCGAACGGCGGAGTCAAGGTGAGCAGGAGGACGAGGAGGGGCAGTAGAGGACGAGCGACGAGGAGAGCGAGAGCGTGGACGGAGCTGGGGATCCACCCGACGATGCGACGACCGACCACGGGACTCAGGGAGGAGGGCCCGAGCAGGGAGAGGGCCAGGTAAACGGCCCCCAGACGGGTCAGGGATGCCCAGGGCGACGCGGATCCGGTCGTCAACAAAGGCCGGGGAACGGTGGCCCACAGTCCTGATGTGGTGGGAGACCACCGCCCACACAGACTGAAGGGATGCAGAGGCCACTGCTGCGTCAGAGGAACCAGGGTGATGGTCCACCACATCCACCAGGTCCATACACGGGCCACACAAAGCCGGGAGGTAGGCCGTAGAGGACACACATTGCGAATGCCGTAAGCAGGACCTGTGGCAGTCCAAGCACGGGGAGCCACAGCCCTGGCGAAAGCAAGGCATCCCAACCTGCAATGGAAGAACACACACCATAAGCAGCACGTTGACGGAGTAAGTGAAGATAATGTCCAATAAAAACCAGGGAATGAGCATGGGTAAACAGGAACACACATGCAAACTGGAAGTCGTACTCACTCTAAACCGGGAGCACCGATGGAGGTGAGGAGGGCGGGTGAGGCGGAAGAGCACAAGCAGAACCTGCAAAGATGGAGAAAGTGTTAACCACCACTCAACACCTCACATGCAGGGTCCATAACACCAGGCAAGTGCATACACCAATATAGTACCAGGCAACAAGATGACACAAAAAAGGGTCACCGGGAAAGCCAACTATAACCGCAAATTTGCGGGCCAATGGAGGCATAACCGTACCGACACAACCCTCCCGCCTCACCGCGAGACCCCCCAGCGATCTCCGCAAATTTGCGGGGAGCCGAATCGTCCGTGGACCGAATCGAGCACTCCGCAAATTTGCGGGACCGGCCGAGATGGTCCGGCGCCGAAAAAGCGAGAGGAGCGTCTAGGGAATACCAACACAGGCCCAGAAAAAAGCGTCAACTCCTTATGACTCCAAGCGACGATGGCCATCAAGCTGAGCAGTGTCTTCCTTGATAATATCCTGACTCAACCGGTCAAGGGAGAGGCAAGGAAGACACACCAGGGGAGAGGAGGCACATCCCCCAGGAACCACCCCACCCACAGAGATAGAGCAAAGCCCATGAGGAGAAGTGGCAGGAAGGGTGGTTCGGCACAAACAGGGGCCCCCGTAGGGTACCCCAGGATTGGGCAAAAGGGAATGAAAGGATGGAGGTGAAAACAGTAAGGGAACACAAAAACCAGTAAATGAAACTGGCGAGAAAAAGGGTGGCCTAGCCGTGAGGAGAGAATGTGTCAGGGGCGAAAAACCCTGTGGTGTGAGGGAGAGGCCCCCGTGGGGTACCCCTGGATATCACGAACCACCAAGCGCCCAGGCCCTTGAGACACAGTGAAGGCTCGAAAGGGGGGACTCGGGAATAACGCTAATAATGCGGCCGACACAAACCCTACAAACAGCACCGCCACCACGAAATCTCAGATTGTGAACCAACTGTACACCTAGGCTATGAAAATATGAAAACTCATAGGGCATAGCAATTCCTGAATGAGAAACAAGCTAGGCTAAAATAAGCTAAACTATGCCCAGACTAACAGGAAAAAAGAATATGAAAAGAGAAAGGAATGAAAAACACATACGAGGAACGCCAGGCGCCCCCGTACCTTCGGTAGCTATTTCCACACGCGATTCCATTAAACACACTGAGGAGCCCATTTACGTGTGTCCTAGATCACGTAACATCTGTCTAACAAAAAGAAGGCCAGAAAAGCCGAAACGAACCTAAAACAGGGTGAATTGAAGGAGCACAACAAAAGCGGACTCAACAATGGCGACGCGTGAAAAAATGATAACAAGAGAGGGTCGCTCATGCGCACGTTCGACAGGGATCGGCGCATGACGGAACACGGGATGGGCCTTGAGCGGTAACTAAGGTAAACCCCTTTTTCTTCTCTTCTATACTTTTTTCACCTTCGGTGGTAGTTTTGGTTAATGTACAACGTCTCCTAGAGCAAGATAAGGAGTAGACTCTAGACGTTTTCTTTTTAACCGCGGTTGGAATGACGACATAGCAGTCAAAATAGACAAGTCGTCATTGCAATTAGGTTAATAGCCTTGACGTTGGATTTGCCAAGACTACTAACAAATATACACGTACGTGCGCACATACATATACAGTAAAAGTCCGTTAATCCGACGACCGATGATTCGAATCTCCCAATAGTCCGAATTTTTCAATTTGAGGCCAAATCCGAATTCACCCGATGGTCCGAATTTCAAGAAGTCCCAAAGTCCCCTTTTTGAGGCATTAGGCCACTCAAATGACACATAATGGAGCACACACATATCATATGTTCATGAATTCACTTTAAAAGTTTACCATTGTCATTGTAGCCTATTATCTACTTCAAAACATTCAGATTAATGGTCAAAGGAAGCTACTGATATAATCGTAAACACCTTCGTCTTCTTCTTCTTCCACATCGTCTGCTAGAGAGTTTGTTTTGCTCTTGAACGCATCCTTGGGACGCTCCGATGCGCTACTGGCTTGCACCGCATTTTCTGCAAGCGCATTCAGTCTTGAGCTTGAAAACGCACCTTTCAAGAAGTCCCAAAGTCCCCTTTTTGAGGCATTAGGCCACTCAAATGACACATAATGGAGCACACACATATCATATGTTCATGAATTCACTTTAAAAGTTTACCATTGTCATTGTAGCCTATTATCTACTTCAAAACATTCAGATTAATGGTCAAAGGAAGCTACTGATATAATCGTAAACACCTTCGTCTTCTTCTTCTTCCACATCGTCTGCTAGAGAGTTTGTTTTGCTCTTGAACGCATCCTTGGGACGCTCCGATGCGCTACTGGCTTGCACCGCATTTTCTGCAAGCGCATTCAGTCTTGAGCTTGAAAAACGCACCTTTGGACGTATTAGTCTTGAGCTTGAAAACGCACCTTTGGATGTTCCGATACGCTACTATTTATAGTTCAGTGATCGGAGCATCCCAAGGGTGCTTTCAAGACAACAAGACAAGGGTGCTTTCAATACAATATAATATAACAGAGCACGTCACAAAAGGAAAATCACAAAAGGAAAATTACAAGAACCTCTCAGGGAAGTGCCGTTGTTAAGGCATTACTTCCCGAACCACATCTGATCTTCAAGAGCAAGACAAACTCGCTAGTAGACGGAAGAAGAAGAAGACGTTTATATCAGCAGATTCCTTTGACCATTAATCTGAATGTTTTGAAGTAGTTAATAGGCTACAATGACAATGGTAAACTTTTGAAGTGATTTCATGAACATATGATATGTGTGTGTGCACCATTGTGTCATTTGGGTGGCCTAATGTCTCAATGTTTTCGTCATACACAGGTTCATAGGGGTAAAGTCCGATAATCCGAAAAATCCACTAATCCGAACGAGAGCCGGTCCGCTGCCCTTCGGATTAACGGAAGTTTACTGTACATACATATATAGGAACATAAGAACATGCAGTAAGTGTGCACATGTCCGTATACACAAACGCTCACGTATGCACACAAACATACATACATACAGAAACTGTTTTGGTATGGTCAGGGTAAAGAGGGTGCACATGACACCGTCTGCGTGGGTTGGGGATTCCTTCGTTGGCCGGGACAAAATCGCAAAAGTGGCGTTGTGTCAGTCTGGTGGGGCCTTCTGGTGCTTGAAAACGAGCTGCGGGGCGTTGCTGGCGGCGTGGACCATCCCTGAAGAAGTACAAAAGCTCCCGTGCAAGTTCGATGCAGTACGACTCCATCGTCTCAACTTCACCTGTGATTTCATGATATTGGATGTGGCAGTTGTAGAGGGTGAGGTCGAGTAGGTGGAAAAATAGTTTTTTATACCACCTCATCGTCTTCCTGGCACACTCGACCGACGATATGACAGAGTCATATACAGGATAGAATAACAAATGTTGAGCTGAGGAGACATTTAGGTATAAAGAGTATTAGCGAGGTGATGTGTACAAGTAGACTGGGATGGTATGGACATGTGGAGAGAATGGATGAACAAAATTGGGTGAAAAAATGCAGGTCTGTGATTGTGGAGGGAGCTGCACCAAGGGGTGGACCGAGGAAGACCTGGGATCGGACTATACGCGCCGATCTCAAATCCAAGAACTTGACAAGTGAAGCAGCCCTTAACAGGGTTGCCTGGAATGCCGCCATTAGGACAAGAGACTGAAACTGCACTTATGTGTGGAACACTCAGTCTTAAAATGTTATGTATGTATGTAGTCTGACTTGTCAACCAGCCGCATGTTGATGTTGTAATCAACGATTGCAACTGGTTTTTTGACCGCCTCACCTGTGGCTCTATCACGGCGTTTGGTGTCCTCTAAGCGGGACAGGTGGATACTGGTGAGGACATTGACTTCACGATTGTCCATCCACGAGAGCATCAAGATATTATTTGCCTGGAGGTGGATGATGGAGCCCTTCTCCCGCCTTTCGGGTAGCTCTGGCATGTACACACGATTCCTCCTGACGGTGCCACAGACGCCAGTGTTTCTGCTGTACAGGAATTTGGAAAGGGAAGGGCTGGTGTACCAGTTGTCGAGGTACAAGATGTGGCCCCTGTCCAAATATCCCTCCAACATGGTGATGACAACGGCCCCAGATATCCCATATGTCCTCTCCTCCACCAGTTCAGTGACCTTGCCCATGTAGAGGATGATGTCCTGGATGTAGCCGGTTTTGCAGTCGCACATCACGAACAGTTTCAGGCCATAACGGTGACGTTTGCTGGGGATGTACTGTCGGATGCTAATATTCCCCCTCCACAGCACCAGACTCTCATCAATGATGAGTTTTTGGTGAGGTTTGAAGGAGGCTGCAAACTTAGTTTTCAGGTATTCAAATATCGGTCTTATCCTCTCCATCGGGTCTTTGGTATTCCTGGGGCGTTCCTGGTTCCTGGTGTGGCTTGCCAGGCTATCAATAAAGTGCAGGTTTCCCATAATTGCCGTGAATCTATTCCTGCTCATGACTTTCCCAAAGAAGGGGGTTGCGATGAGGGGATCACATGACCAGTACTTCCTGAGAGACGTCTTCTTGGTGACCCCCATCAGGATGACCAGTGCCAGGAATGCGTAGAACTCATCAGAAGACAAATCCACCCATGAGAGACGTGCCGAGTTCCTCTTCTGCTCCTTCCCTGCCATAAAATAATAGTTATACCAGTTCGTCTGGTCAACAATCAAGGCGACAAGGTTGGCAGTGAAGAACTGCAGAAAAACACCCAGTCTTGTGGTATCAGGTCCACGATTGGGCATGGTAGGGCCGGCCTCAGCTGCCCCCATAAAGTGGAATTGTCCTGGTAGATAGTTCTCCCCATCCACCCAATCCCACCTATCAGCGCCTTCGTCGTCGCTAGATGGGGCATCGGGCTCATCAGGGTCATCGTCAGGGGCACCGGGGCGGGTCAGGCGGGTGCGGGTGGAGCGTGGGCGGGAGGTGGACCTGGGTCTGGAGCTAGACCTCGAACTTGATCGAGAGCTAGATCTAGAGCTCGAGTCGTTGCTGGGACGTCTTATTTGCCTCACCTTCTGCAATCGGCCGCGGGTGGCACGCCCGCGAGATATGACACGCTCACGTCGTGTGCTTGCAGGTCGGGGCGTTGTGGAGAGGCAGGTGGTAATGCAGTGGCGCGGGAGGGGCCTGGTTCAGGTGAGGGAGACATTCGTGGGGGGGTGTACGGGATGGAGCCGGAAGGTGATAGTGGGGGGGAAGAATGGCGAGGCGGAGAGTCTGGTAGTGGTGGTGGTGGTGACTCATCCCCCCCCGCGTGCTCTGGGTCGGGAGGGAAGAGGGAGCGTTTTGGGTCACGTGACTGCCCTTGTCTCGCACCACGTTGTTCCCTTTGTCCATCACCACGTTGTTCCATTTGTCCATCACCAGGTTGTTCCATTTGTCCATCATCACGTTGTTGTTCGTCACTATGTTTATGACGGCCATAGAACCTCCCCGGGGTATTTTTCTTGAGTGGGGAGATTTTGCGAGGTGGGGGAGAAGGCAGGCGGGGTTGTGGGGGTACCTCCTCTTCACTCCCAGACTCGACCCTTCTCTTCAATCCCCTTCGTTCTTCCCCAGGTACACGAACATAATTTTGAGGGTCAGCAGGTTCATCTGGAACAACAACCTCTTCCCCACTTTCTGAGGATTCAATGGGGTCTTGGGGAAGTGGGCGGCGGGGAGGTGCACTTGCCCCTTGCTGTCTTTGTGACGAACGCCGTCGCCGCCTGACAGGAATCTGAGCAAGCTCTTCCTCTAGCTCTCTTATTTCGGCTTGCGAAGGGGCATACTCGTCCAATGCCGAGTCAGTGTCACTATCAGGGCTGTCAGTGTCGTACAGTATATCCATGACCTCCTCTGTACTGCAGGAGCGGGTATGGCGGGCACTAGAACGTCGAGACATGGTGTTTCACTCGAGAGGGTACGCGGAAAACTGACCATGAGGTGTGGGAAGGCGGGTGCCCTCTCCCGTCCCCGCCCGCGCGCGCGTATGGACAAAAAGTTTTGGAATTAGTCCGCCGGTTCCCAAAGTAGTTCCCATATAAATCTAGAGCCATTCTAAGCCTTACGACTGGAGCTATAAGGGTGACGCGTTAGGCGAGTCGCTGGGGCTGTGCGTTACATACATAGCCGACGCGTCAGACGCGTCGCTGGGGCTCCACGGGTTAATAGGCTTTCAAGCTTACAGCCTGTTATAAGGACACCCGGGTACCGGCCCATCTGCCGCGGTGTCCTTATAAAAGGACACCCGGGCTGGAAGGGGGTTAAACAACGCATTTATGATTAAATTGACGTCATTCAGTTACTTATTTTTCTCTGAACATGACTGCCGGACTTAAGAAGCAGCTCATTTTTTATAGAGGCTGTTGATTGGCTAATGGATAGGAGTATGATTAATAAATCAAGATATCTTCATTATTTCACATATACTTTTTAATTATTTGAATTACGAGCAATTTCAACAATTGAGTCATGTTCTAGAGAGATATCCGAACACTGTGGTATAAAATGTGTAGCATAAAATACACTATTAACGTAAATATTATAAAGTGAACACAGACAAAATATAAACATAGGCGAAAAATCACTAAGCGAGAGAGGAGACTGCCTGCTGAGACGGCTGAGTTCTCGAGCCTATCAGCCAATCAGGGGCTGATATCCTAATTTACTAACACCGTAGTGACTTACCCTGGTGTTAGGAAGTCACTGCACTGCATATGTTAAAATTGCAGAGGCTTGTGATTGGCTAAGGCGGGTGAGATGTAAGCCGAGACTCAGTCAGTCTACAAATCTCGCTTACTTGTTGGCTATATTTGTTAGTAGTCTTGGCAAATCCAACGTCAAGGCTATTAACCTAATTGCAATGACGACTTGTCTATTTTGACTGCTATGTCGTCATTCCAACCGCGGTTAAAAAGAAAACGTCTAGAGTCTACTCCTTATCTTGCTCTAGGAGACGTTGTACATTAACCAAAACTACCACCGAAGGTGAAAAAAGCATAGAAGAGAAGAAAAAGGGGTTTACCTTAGTTACCGCTTAAGGCCCATCCCGTGTTCCGTCATGTGCAGATCCCTGTCGAACGTGCGCATGAGCGACCCTCTCTTGTCATCATTTTTTCATGCGTCTCCATGTTGAGTCCGCTTTTGTTGTGCTCCTTCAATTCACCCTGTTTTAGGTTCGTTTCGGCTTATCTGGCCTTCTTTTTTGTTAGACAGATGTTACGTGATCTAGGGCACACGTAAATGGGCTCCTAAGTGTGTATAATGGAGACGCGTGTGGAAATAGCCTACCGAAGGTACGGGGGCGCCTGGCGTTCCTCGTATATGTTTTTCATTCTTTCTCTTTTCATATTCTTTTTTCCTGTTAGTCTGGGCATAGTTTAGCTTTTAGCTTATTTTAGCCTAGCTCGTTTTCTCATTCAGGAATTGCTATGCCCCTATGAGTTTTAATTTTTTCATAGCCTAAGGTGTACCGTTGGTAAACAATCTGAGATTTCGTTGGTGGCGGTGCTGTTTGTAGAGTTTGTGTCGGCCGCATTTTTAGCGTTATTCCCGAGTCCCCCCTTTCGAGCCTTCACTGTGTCTCAAGAGCCTGGGCGACAGGTGGTTCGTGATATCCAGGGGTACCCCACGGGGGCCCCTCCTTCACACCACAGTGTTTTTCGCCCCTGACACATTCTCTGCTCACGGCTAGGCCACCCTTTTTCTCACCAGTTTCTTTTACTGGTTTTTGTTTTCTCTTCCTGTTTCACCTCCATCCTTTCATAGTCTTTTTGCCCAATCCAGGGGTACCCCACGGGGGCCCCTGTTTGTGCGAAACCACCCTCCCTGCCACTTCTCCTCATGGGCTTTGCTCTATCTCTGTGGGTTGGGTGGTTCCTGGGGGATTTGCCTCCTCTCCCCTGGTGTGTCTTCCTTGCCTCTCCCTTTACCGGTTGAGTTAGGATAAATTCAAGGAAGACACTGCTCAGCTTGATGGCCATCATCGCTTGGAGTTCATAAGGAGATGACGCATTTTTGTGGCCTTTTTTGGTATTCCCTAGACGCTCCTCTCGCTTTTTCGGCGCCGGACCATCTCGGCCGGTCCCGCAAATTTGCGGGAGCTCGATTCGGTCCTCTGGGACGTTTCGGCTCCCCGCAAATTTGCGGAGATCGCTGGGGGGTCCCGCAAATTTGCGGGAGGGTGGTGTCGGTACGGTTATGCCTCCCTTGGCCCGCAAATTTGCGGTAATAGTTGGCTTTCACTGTTGACCCTTTTTATGTCGTCTTGTTGCCTGAAACTATCTTGGTGTGTACACTTTACTGGTGTTATAGGCCCTGCATGTAAGATGTTGAGTGGTAGTTAACACTTTCTCCATCTTTGCAGGTTCTGCTAGTGCTCGTCCACCTCGCCCGCCCTACTCACCTACCTCTGTGCTCCTGGTTTAGGGTGAGTACGGATACCTGTTTGCATGTGTGTTCCTGTTTCCCCATGCTCCTTCCCTGGTTCTTCTTGGACATTCTCTCCACTTACTCCTTCGACGTGCTGATTATGGTGTGTGTTCTTCCAGTGCAGGTAGGCTGCCTTGCTTTCGCCATGGTTGTAGCTCCCCGTGCTTGGAGAGCCACAAGTCCTGCTTGCGCCACTCGCACTGTGTGTCCTCTACGGCCTACCTCCCTGCTCTGGGTGGCCCGTGTCTGGCCCTGGTGGATGTGGTGCACCATAGCCCTGGTTCCTCGGCGGCGGCAGTGGCCTCTGCTTCCCTTCAGTCGGTGTGGGCGATAGTCTCCCGCCACTTTTGGACTGTGGGCCACCGTTCCCCGGCCTTTGTTGCCGCCCGGATCCGCGTCGCCCTGGGTATCCCTGACCCGTCTGAAGGCCGTTCGCCTGGCCCTCTCCCCTGGGTCCCGCAGCCGGTCGTCACATCGTCGGGGGGATCCCCTGCTCCGTCCACGCTCTCGCTCGCCTCGTCGCCCGTCCTCTCCTGCCCCTCGTTGTCCTCCTGATCGCCTTGCCGGCGCCCATCGCCCTCGTCATGGTTCTCGCCCTGCGGCCGGGGTTAGCGGCTCTGCCCCTGTGCGCCCTCCCCTGGCCTCTCCGGGTCGGGGCTCTACTACCTTCCGCCCGCTTCCCCTGCTCGAATGACGTCCTCTTCCTTTGTCCTCTACGCGCGCGGAGGTTCAGGCTGTAGCTGGCCCTCTGCTCCCTCCTCCTACACTGTCCAGGAGGGTCCGCCAGGATGTAGTTGCTTCTCCTCCTACTTCACCTGCTTCGGTGCCTATTCTTCCTTCACGGTCTCGTCCCACGGTGGCGGTCCCTCCCTCCTCCGCCTCGGTGTCGGACCACCCTGTTATCTCTGCCCCGGGGATACTTGCTCTGTTTCCCCCCGCGGCTCCTTCTGACCTCTTTTCACCCGGCCAGCCTTCCCACTCCCGTCGTCCTGCTCCTCCTTCTTCTCTCCCTGACCTTTACTTACCGTCTCGCCACGGGGGTACCCCTCCTCTTGGCTCGGTGGGGTATAGCGTGGTTTCGGGGTCCCCTTTCTCAGGGGCTGACGTGTCGCTGGAAGAGGGGGATGGTGCTGTTTCCCCCTCAGGCGTTCGTGTTCAGGGACGAGTCCCTCAGCGCTGACACAACCGTGGTCGCTCGCCTTCCTTGGGCTGCGACTCTGCTGGTTCGTGTCGTGGATCGCGCTCACCCCTGCGGGCCGACCATTCTTGGGGGGGGGGGGGGGGTCGCCTTTCTCGGATCGATTGTCGGCTATGCAGGGGTGGCTTGTGTCACGCATCGACGGGCGCTTGGAGTCGATGCAAGACTCCCTCTTATCGCGCTTCTTGACGGTGACACACCCTCAGCGCCTCACCCTACCTACCCCTGCTACGGTCCCCCTCCCTTCTGCAGGCCTACGCTCTGGTCAGACTTCAGCCGCCGGGACATCCTTCAGGATGTTCAGTCCCTGGCTGTGTTGACGGGACTGTCCTCCTATGGGACGGGTTTGTGCGACAACGGTACGCCTGGCTTAGCCATCTTGCTCGATCACCCTCTCCCATTGGGGGCCTGGTTTGCTGAGGCCTTCGACTTCGCCGGCCGTTCCGTCGCCAGCTCTCCTTCGGTCCCTCCCCCGGAGTCATCACTGCTTTTGCCTCCTCTTGTGTCTGTCGGCGGGTTGGACGGCGCGTTCTGGTCCTGGTTCAGCGCGCCCGTTCTTGAACTTTGTTCTATTGCTACCCCGTTCTTCTCTCACCCAGTTCAGTCCTCTGTCGACAGGGATTTTCCCTTGCGGCGGTGGGTGCCGAACTTCTCTTGTCTTTTGATTCCCTCCAGACTTCTGTTCACCACCTGCGGCTTATCGCGGCGTCTGCACCAGGCGATCTTCGCGAGGGTTTGGGCCGCGTTCGGCGGATCCCCCTTCGGCTCGCGGTGTCTTTGGTTCCCGAGCTGAAGGCGGTTTTGTGCGTGGCAACTCGGCAACGCCGGACGGTACGGTCCTCGTTCTGCCGGACAGCCCCCTTGGATATTCGTCAGGGTTTGTTGTACTCTACGCTCTCTCCGTCAGGGCTTTTTTGCGCGGGATGCTTGGGGCCGCTACGCTTCTCTATCGGCGGACCCTGCTTGCGACACGCAACGACGCGCTGTGTCGCGAGCGGGGTCTTCTCAGTCCCGTCCTTCTGCCGGTCCTCTTCGGGGTGCTGCTGCAAGTGCTGCCGCCATGCACGGGCGCAGGACAGGGACGTTACAGGCCAGTGCGTCAGTTCCGCCTCGCCCTTCTGTTCTTGCCCCCTTTTCATCGCCGCCGTGTCGGGGCTGGCCGTCCTTCCACTTCCGGCCGCCATTCTGCCGGGGTCAGCCCCGCGACGGCCAGGGGTTGGGGTGGCCCGCCCTTTTCGACGAAGTTTGGGGGGGGGGTAGAGGAGGTCAACGTGGCACTCATGCCCGCACGGACCGTACCGGGGGTACCTCCACGTCAAAACAATGTGTGGGTTCTCTGGGTCGGTCTCCTTGTTCTCCTTCTCGCCTGGTCGCCCGGGTCGCTCCCCTCCTCTCGGGAGCTCCCACGGGTTGTTTTCGCCCTTGCGCCCCTCGGTGGCCGCGAGGGACGTTGGGGGCGGCGGGTTGCGCGGAGGGGTCTAACCTGGAGGTGGACGTCCAGACCCCCACTCCGCTCTTGTCACCGACGCCGGCCCATCTCTTCAGAGGTGGCCCACGTGTTCACATCCATGCACGAGCAGGGTATCGTCGAGGGAGTTGACCGCCGGTCACCCGGTTTTCCTCTCCCGTGTCTTTCTGGTACCGAAGTAGAACCGCAACGCGATACGCCCGGTGGTGGTTCTGTCGGCCCTCACCGGGCGCATCGTGCACACACGGTTTCGGATGCTTCCGGTACCCCAGGTACGCCTGGCCCTGCGCCCTCTGTCGTGGGTAGTGTCGCTGGCCCTCCAGGATGCGTCTTGGCTCGTTCCTCTCCATCCTCGATTCCAGCGATTCTTGGCCGTTCGGACTTCCGATTGTGTGTTCCTGTTCGCCGGCCTTCCCTTCGGTCTCCACATCGCGCCGCGGATCTTCTCCGCACTGGTGGGACAGGCTCTGGGTCCTCTCCTCAGGAGCGGGCTCCAGCTCCTGTTTTCCTTGGCCGATTGGTTGATAGTTTCCGAAGCCCTCAGACTGTGCGTACGCGACGCCCTCACAGTCGTTCGCCACGTCGCACAGTTAGGGTTCCCCTTCGATGTTCCCAAGTCACGCTTGACCCCGTCGCGTGTCTTGCCATGGGTCGGTCTCGCATGGGTTTTGTCCGGCGCTACGGTGACCCAGGGTCTGCCGGACGCGGTGCACCTTCGGCGGAAGGTCTTCGCCGTGTTGCATTCGGTCGCCCTCCCGGGGTGGCTCTGGGACTCGTTAGTGGGTTCGCTGCATTGGGCCGCTCTGCCCATTCCCTTAGGGAGCCTCAGGCTACGCCGCCGCCTCCTCATGGGCACCGAGGTGTTTCCGTTGACCCCTATGGATCGGCTCCTGCCGCTCCCGCGTACCGTTCGCAGACAATTCGGTCACGGGGTTGCTCGGGGCACGCTCTCTGCGGCTGTGCCCTGGACCGCCCCCCCGCCGACGATCTGGGTAGACACAGATGCGTCGAGCGAGGTAGGGTGTGGTTCCCAATCAGACCTGGGACGTCCACTTCCCGGCAGATGGGTGGGTCTCCCTCCCCTTACCCGTCTATGCCCTCGAACTGTTGGTTCCTTTGTTCTTCCTGAGGGACCACGCACTGGCCCTTCGGGGAAAGTCGGTGGCCTTCGGGATGGACACTCAGACAGCTGTCCACTGTTTCCTAAAGCGGGGGTCCTCCAGGTCATTGTCTCTATTGGGGATCTCGGTGGAGTTGTTCTTCCTCGCGAACCGACACACCTTCTCCTTGCATGCCTCCTCCCTGCCCGGGACTGCCACCCTGTGGGCGGACGCCCTGTTGAGAGGACAGGGCGTTCTTGTAGAATGGGCGATGCAACGGACTGTGTTCGACGACCTCGCGGCTTCCTGGGGTGTTCCGGAGGTCGACTTGTTCGCATCGGAGGTGCCGCGCCAGTTGCCTCAGTACCTATCCCTCCGGCCTCGCACTCCGGAGGGGGGTCCGGACGCTTTCATGGTAGACTGGACCAGGTGGCGGTCGATATACATCTTTCCGCCACCAGACGCACTGTTGATGTGCAAAGTCCTTGCGAGGCTGCGGCTGTACCGCGGCAGGGTCTGGCTACTCGCGCCTCTGTGGCCGGCACGGGCTTGGTACGCCCGGTTGACGCGGTGGTGCCCGAGTCCGGTCCCTCTACCTGTCTCCAACTTCCACTTGCGCTAGGTTGGGGTCCTGCGTTGGCCTTCGCATCGTGCATGTTCATGAGGCACGGTGGCTCTCAGTCCACGGCCGGGACCTGACTGACTTCCTGAAGCGGTCCTGGCCACCTTCTCCTTGGGGGACTTACGGGTCCCGCTGGAGGTCTTTTACTAGGTGGATACAGGACACTCGCCAGACAGTTGGCTCTCCTTCCCTCGTCCTACACTCCTTGTTTCACCTCTTCCGTACACGTCACTTTCACGTCGACGCTATACGTAACCACTTGTCTGCCGCCCGGGGGGTCTTTGAGTCCGTCGCTGGGCTGGTCGTTCCGCCGCTGGAGCTGGATTCCTTCATGCCGGCTGCCTTCCGGGACCGACCGCCTCCGCGCCAGGTCCCTCCACAGTGGGATCTTGGGCGGTCTCTGGACCTTCTGGCTTCACCCACGGGCGCTACACCGGTTCCGTTGCTCGGGCGTACACTCTTCCTTGTCGCTCTGCCCACTGGGGATCGGGTGTCTGCACTAGCGGCATTGTCACGGCCCCGGGACTGCGTGCGATTCTCCCCGTCCTTGCATGGCGTCACGTTCGCCTCCTCCCCTCATTTTGTTGCCACGAATGAGAGGGGGACCCACGTTTTCCAGCCTTTCACCGTCCAGGATTTCCAGCGTGGGCATACTCGCCATGGGTTGTGCCCGGTGTCAGCCTTGCACTCCTCTGTTGCGTCTGTGGCGCCGCCTTCGGGTACTGCTGTGTTGGTGTCTCCTCGGACAGGTGGGAGGCTCTCGCAGGTGCAGATGGGACGCCACATTTGTCGGACCATTCGTGCCAGTAACCCTGTTTGTAGGGGTTCTGCGCACGATGTGCGATCCTTTGCTGCCTCCTTCCGGTTCCTGCACAGTCGATCCTTACCTGACATCGCCTCAGCGGTTTTGTGGTCTTCTATCAATTCCTTCATCTCCTCCTACCTCTCCATGTCCAGTGTTCGACCCCCTCGGCCGGTGATGGCTCTCGGGGGTCATGTTTCCTAGTGCTCTGGCGAAGATACCTGGTCTTCCCCCCTTTGTCCCTCGTTCTTTTCCTTTGTTTTATTTGACAAAGGGGGGGGGTTTAAGACAAGTCTATGTTTTTGCATTACTATGAATGACGGGCATATGTTAAAACTGTTCTTTTTAGCTACTCCTCAGTTTTTCACTCTTTTATTAAACTCTCTTGTTTATATTGTGTCTTTGTCATTCATAATTTTGTTTTATGCATTGTTTTTTTTGTATGTTGGGCTTGGATGTCCTCCTCCTATTTGTTATGCAGCCTTGACGTTGGATTTGCCAAGACTACTAACAAATTGGGAGGTTTGACGTACCTTCCAACCTACCAAATAGTAAAACCTACTATTTGGTAGTAGTCTTGGAAAATCCAACGTACATAATACCCTCCCTCACGCCGGACCCCTGCCCATCCGCGTTCTTTTGCTGACGTGAGATGTGATGACAAGAGAGGGTCGCTCATGCGCACGTTCGACAGGGATCTGCACATGAGTACTTAAGAATTGCTTCTTGGTGCTCGCTCCTGTATTGGCAAAAAATTTCCGTCTGTGTACTCATACCTCATGCTTCCCAGTACCCTGGAAAGAAGCAAACATCCATCCAGTTCCTAAAAAAGGTGCCTCTTCAGATCCATCAAACTACAGACCAATAGCTATAACTTCCACTCTTGGCAAAGTTTTTGAAATTATATTAAATAATCACATAATTAAGCATCTGGAGAATAATAAATTAATCAGTGATAGGCAATATGGTTTTAGACGATGTCGATCAACTGCAGACATTCTTTGCCTTCTTACGCATCAAATCAACCAAGCTACAGACCAACATGGTGAAACACATACAATAGCACTGGATATATCAAAGGCATTTGATAGAGTCTGGCATCAATCCTTATTGTCGAAGATGTCACACTACGGCCTTGCATCATTAGTTCCACTAATTTCTTCTTATCTTCATAACAGAAAAATATGTGTAATGGTAGATGGCCTTTATTCTCAATTTCACTCAATAAATGCTGGTGTTCCCCAGGGATCAGTTTTGGCCCCAACTCTGTTCCTCATTCATATCAATGATCTCATATCTACCACTCATAATCCAATACATTCCTACGCAGATGACTCAACACTCCACAGTTCCTTCACATTTACCAATTCTTTCACCCAACCCGATCTTATAAATTCAAAAATAAACACTGCAATTTCTCTGAACCAGGACCTTTCTAGAATTAATGAATGGGGACAAGAGAATCTAGTTTCCTTTAATGCACAGAAAACCAAGTACATTCAATTTTCTAACCGACAGAATCTCACTGACTCCCATATATTTTTTAATGATGTAAATATTCCCACTTCCCCTAGTATTGACATTCTCGGTGTAACATTAACTACTAACTTGAGCTGGACACATTATGTTAGAAGCATTGCTAAGAATGCCTCTAAAAAACTGGGACTCCTGTACAGAGTTCGAGAATTCTTCACTGACGAGCAGTTGGCCGTAATATATAAAAGTCTGTGCGCTCTCAGATGGATTACTGTTCACCTCTGTGGGGTGGAAGTGGAGTGGTTGCATTGAGGCAGTTGGACAAAATTCAAAATAAAGCTATTAGATTAATCAATAACCCTGCAATCACACAGGACCTTCCTACATTAGCCATACAAAGAAACGTTGCATCCCTTGCATTATTCTACAGATATTTTCACAGCAATTGTTCCGAGGAACTTGCTTCAATTGTGCCGCCTCTCCACATCTTTCCCCGTAGAACTAGGGCAGCTGAGAGCACCCATGAATTTACACTTTCTCCTCCACAATGCAGAACTTCTGCTTATCAGAATTCATTTATCCCCAGAGCTACTACTCTTTGGAATTCACTTCCCTCGAATTGCTTTCCACAAACTTACAATCAACAAATGTTTAAATTGGGAGGTTTGACGTACCTCCCAACCTACCAAATAGGAAAACCTACTATTTGGTAGTAGTCTTGGAAAATCCAACGTCAAGGCTATTAACCTAATTGCAATGACGACTTGTCTATTTTGACTGCTATGTCGTCATTCCAACCGCGGTTAAAAAGAAAACGTCTAGAGTCTACTCCTTATCTTGCTCTAGGAGACGTTGTACATTAACCAAAACTACCACCGAAGGTGAAAAAAGCATAGAAGAGAAGAAAAAGGGGTTTACCTTAGTTACCGCTTAAGGCCCATCCTGTGTTCCGTCATGTGCAGATCCCTGTCGAACGTGCGCATGAGCGACCCTCTCTTGTTATCACATCTCACGTCAGCAGAAGAACGCGGATGGGCAGGGGTCCGGCGTGAGGGAGGGTATTATGTACGTTGGATTTTCCAAGACTACTACCAAATAGTAGGTTTTCCTATTTGGTAGGTTGGGAGGTACGTCAAACCTCCCAATTTGTTAGTAGTCTTGGCAAATCCAACGTCAAGGCTGCATAACAAATAGGAGGAGGACATCCAAGCCCAACCTACCAAAACCAATGCATAAAACAAAATTACGAATGACAAAGACACAATGTAAACAAGAGAGTTTAATAAAAGAGTGAAAAACTGAGGAGTAGCTAAAAAGAACAGTTTTAACACATGCCCGTCATTCATAGTAATGCAAAAACATAGACTTGTCTGAAACCAAATAGGTACTGTACCCAAAATCCCTTTTCTTCAAAAACCAACAAAAACACTGAACACAAGAACAAAACACAATTTTCAATGTGGCAAAAACACTTATGTACTGGAACAATACATAATCCCAAACTTGCAATCCAGTGTTGCAAACCCATACACCCCCCTCCCCCCCCCCTTTGTCAAATAAAACAAAGGAAAAGAACGAGGGACAAGGGGGGAAGACCAGGGATCTTCGCCAGAGCACCAGGAAACACGACCCCCGAGAGCAATCACCGGCCGAGGGGGTCGAACACTGGACACGGAGAGGTAGGAGGAGATGAAGGAATTGATAGAAGACCACAAAACCGCGGAGGCGAAGGCAGGGAAGGATCGACGTGGCAGGAACCGGAAGGAGGCAGCAAAGGATCTGACATCGCGCGCAGAACCCCTACAAACAGGGTGACGGGCACGAACGGTCCGACAAACGTGGCGGCCCAGCTGCACCTGCTAGAGCCTCCCACCTGTCCGAGGAGACACCCACACAGCAGTACCCGAAGGCGGCGCCACAGACGCAACAGAGGAGTGCAAGGCTGACACCGGGCACAACACATGGCGAGGATGCCCACGCCGTAAAGCCTGGACGGCGAAAGGCTGGAAAACGGGGGCCTCCCTCCCATGCGTGGTAACAAAAGGTGGGGAGGAGGCGAACGAGACGCCATGCAAGGACGGGGAGAATCGGACGCAGTCCCGGGGCCGTGACAATGCCGCTAGTGCAGACACCCGATCCCCAGTGGCCAGAGCGACAAGGAAGAGTGGACGCCCGAGCAACGGAACCGGCGTAGCGGCCCTTGTATACGTGGGGGAAGCCAGAAGGACCAGAGCCCGCCCCAGATCCCACAGCGGAGAGACCTGGCGCGGAGGCGGTCAATCCCGGAAGGCAGCCGTCAGGAAGGAATCCAGCACCTGTGGCGGAACGACCAGCCCAGCGACGGACCCAAAGAACCCCCCGGACGGCAGACAAGTGGGTACGTATAGCGTCGACTGGAAAGCGACGTGTACGGAAGAGGTGAAACAAGGAGCGTAGGACGAGGGAAGGAGAGCCAACTGGCAGGCGAGTGGCCTGTAGCCACCTAGTAAAAAACCTCCAGCGGGACCCGTAAGGCCCCCAAGGAGAAGACGGCCAGGAACGCTGCAGGAAGTCAGTCAGGGCCCGGCCGGGGACCGGGAGCCACCGTGCCTCATGAACAAGCACGATGCGAAGGCCAAAGAGGTCCGCAGGACCCCAACCTAGCCCAAGTGGAAGCCGGAGACAGGTAGAGGGACCGGACCCGGGCACCACCGCGGCAACCGGGCGGACCAAGTCCGTGCCGGCCACAGAGGCGCGAGGAGCCAGACGCAGCCGTGGTACAGCCGCAGCTTCGCGAAGACCGGGCACATCAACAGCGCGTCTGGTGGCGGAAAAATGGATATCGACCGCCACCAGTACCAGGCGACCATGAAAGCGTCCGGACCCCCCCCGGAGCGCGAGGCCGGAGGGAGAGGTCCAGAGGCAACTGGCGCGGCACCCCCGATGCGAACAAGGCGACCTCCGGAACACCTCAGGAAGCCGCGAGGTCGGCGAACACAGTCCGTTTCATCGCCCATTCTACAAGAACGCCCTGCCCTCTCGACAGGGCGGCCGCCCAAAGGGTGGCAGGCCCGGGCAGGGAGGAGGCATGCAAGGAGAAGGGGTGTCGGTCCGCGAGGAAGAACAACCCCACCGAGACCCCTAATAGAGTCAACGACCTGGAGGACCCCCGCATAAGGAAACAGGGGACAGCTTGTCTGAGTGTCCAACCCGAAGGCCACCGACTCACCCCGAAGGGCCAGCGCGTGGACCCGCAGGAAGAACAAAGGAACCAACAATCCGAGGGCATAGACAGGTAAGAGGAGGGAGACCCACCCATCTGCCGGGAAGTGGACGTCCCAGGTTCGATCGGGAACCTCACCCAACCTCGCTCGACGTATCTGTGGTTACCCAGACCGTCGGCGGGGGGGTCGGTCCAGGGCACAGCCGCAAAGAGCGAGCCCCGAGCAACCCAGCGACCGAAGCGCCGGCGAACGGTGCAGGAGCCGATCCATAGGGGCAACGGAAACACCGCGGTGCCCATGAGGAGGAGGCGGCGTAGCCAGACGCTCCCTAATGGAAGGGGCAGAGCGGCCCAATGCAGCGAACCCACGAACGAGTCCCAGAGCCACCCCGGGAGGGAGACCGAGTGCAACACGGCGAGGACCGTCCACCGAAGGTGCACCGCGGCCGGCAGACCCCGGGTCACCGTAGCGCCGGACAAAACCCATGCGAGACCGACCCATGGCACGACACGCGACGGGGTCAAGCGTGACTTGGGAACATCGAAGGGGAACCCTAACCGTGCGATGTCGCGAACGATTGTGAGGGCGTCGCCAATGCACAGGCCTAGGGCGTCGGAAACAACCAACCAAACGGCCAAGGAAAACAGGAGCTGGAGCCCGCTCCTGAGGAGAGGACCCAGAGCCTGCCCCACCAGTGCGGAGAAGATCTGCGGCGCGATGTGGAGACCGAAGGGAAGGCCGTCGAACAGGAACACACGATCGGAAGTCCGAACGGCCAAGAATCGCTGGAAGCGAGGATGGAGAGGAACGAGCCAAGACACATCCTGGAGGGCCAGCGACACTACCCACGACAGAGGGCACAGGGCCAGGCGTACCAGGGGTACCGGCAGCATCCGAAACCGTGTGTGCACGATGTGCCCGTTGAGGGCCAACAGATCCACCACCGGTCGCATCGCGTCGCAGGTCGGCGACGGAACCAGAAAGACACGGGAGAGGAAAACCGGGTGACCGGCGGTCAACTCCCTCGACGCTACCCAGCTCGGGCATGGAAGTGAACACGTGGGCCACCTCTGAAGAGATGGGCCGTTGTCGGTGACAAGAGCGGAGTGGGGGTCCGGACGTCCACCTCCAGGTGAGAACCCTCCGCGCAACCCGCCGCCCCCAACGTCCCTCGCGGCTACCGAGGGGCGCAAGGGCGAAAACAACCCGAGGGAGCACCCGAGAGGAGGGGAGCGACCCGGTACGCCCAGGCGAGAAGGAGAACAAGGAGGCCGACCCAGAGAACTACACATTGTGTTGACGTGGAGGTACCCCCGGTACGGGCCGTGCGGGCATGAGCGCCACGTTGACCTCCTCTACCCCCGCCCCCCCCCAACCTCGTCGAAAAGGGCGGGCCACCCCAACCCAAGGCCGGCGCGGGGCTGACCCCTACGAAAGGGGGCCGGAAGTGGAAGGCCGGCCAGCCCCGACACAGAGGGGATGAAAGGGGCAAGAACAGAAGTGCGAGGCGGAACCGAAGCACTGGCCAGCAACGTCCCAGTCTTGCGCCCGGGCAAGGCGGCAGCACTTGCAGCAGCACCCCGAAGAGGACCGGCAGAAGGACGGGACTGAGAAAACCCCCGCGCGGCACAGCGCGTCGGTGCGTGACGTAAGCAGGGTCCGTAACGACACAGCACGGCGTCGTGTGGCGGAAGCAGGGGCCGCCGACAGAGAAGCGGAGCATTCCCAAGCATCCTGCGTAAAAAACCCCGACGTAAATAGCGCAGAGTACAACAAACCCTGACGAATAACCAAGGGGGCCGGCCGGCAGAACGAAGACCGTACCGTCGTGCGGTGCCGAGTTGCCGCGCACAAAACCGCCTTCAGCTCGGGAACCAAAGACACCGCGAGCCGAAGGTGGACCCGCTCAACGCGGTCCAAACCCTCGCGAAGATCGCCTGGCGCAGACGCCTCGAAAAGCCGCAGGTGGTGAACAGACGTCTGGAGGGAACCTAAAGACAAGACAATAAGTCCGTCACCCTCCGTCGCAAGGGAAAAACCTTGGCGACAGAGGGCTGATCCGGGTGAGAGAAGAACGGGGTAGCAATAGAACAAAGTTCAAGAACAGGCGCGCTCATCCAGGACCAGAACGCGCCGTCCAACCCGCCGACAGACACAAGAGGAGGCAAAATCAGGGACGACTCCGGGGGAGGGACGGAAGGAGAGCCGTCGACGGACCGGTGTGTGAAGGCGAAGGCCTCAGCAAACCAGGCCTCCAATGGGAGAGGGTGACCGAGCATGACGGCTAAGCCAGGCGTACCGGCGTCGCACAAACCTGTCCCATAGGAGGACAGACCCGTCAACACAGCCAGGGACTGAACAGCCGGAAGGATGTCAGTGCGGCTGAAGCCTGACCAGAGCGTAGGCCTGCAGAAGGGAGGGGGACCATAGCAGGGGTAGGTAGGGTGAGGTGCTGAGGGTGAGGCACCGCCAAGAAGGGCGAGAAGAGGGAGTCTTCCATCGACTCCAAGCGCCCGTCGAAGCGTGACACAACCCAGCCCTGCATAGCCGACAATTGATCCGAGAGAGGCTACCCCCCCAGATTGGTCGGCCCGCAGGGGCGAGCGTGAGCGGGAGCGAGACCCACGACACGAACCAGCAGCATCGCGGCCCAAGGAAGGCGAGCGACGACGGTTGTGTCGCCGTTGAGGGACTCGTCCCCGATCACGAACGGCCGAGGGGGAAACAGCACCATTCCCCTCTTCCAGCGACACATCAGCTCCTGAGAAAGGGGACCCCGAAACCTCGCGAAACCCCACCGAGGCAAGAGGAGGGGTACCCCCCTGGCGAGACGGTAAGGGAAGGTCAGGAAGAGAAGAATGAGGAGGAGCAGGACGACGGGAGTGGGAAGGCTGGCCGGGTGAAAGGAGGCCAGGAGCCGCGGGGGGAAACAGAGCAAGGATCCCGGGGCTGAGATAACAGGGCGGCCCGACACCGAGGCGGAGGAGGGAGGGACCACCACCGTGGGACGAGACCGTGAAGTAAGAATAGGCACTGAAGCAGGTGAAGTAGGAGAAGCAACGACATCCAGGCGGACCCTCCTGGACAGTGTAGGAGGAGGGAGCAGAGGGCCAGCTACAGCATGAACAACCGCGCGCGGAGAGGACAACGTAAGAGGAAGTCGTCTGGGCTGGGGAAGCGGGCGGAAGGGAGTAGAGCCCCTATCCGTAGAGGCCAGGGGAGGGCGCACAGGGGCAGAGCCGCTAACCCCGGCCTCAGGGCGAGAACCATGACGAGGGCGATGGGCGGCGTCAAGGCGATCAGGAGGACGACAAGGCGAGCGAGAGCGTGGACGGAGCCGGGGAACCCCCCGACGATGGGACGACCAGCTGCGGGACCCAGGGGAGAGGGCCCGAGCAGGGAGAGGGCCAGATAAATGGCCGTCAGTCGGGTCAGGGATACCCAGGGCGACGCGGATCCGGTCGCCAACAAAGGCCAGGGAACGGTGGCCCACAGTCCTAATGTGGCGGGAGACCATCGTCCACACCGACGGAAGGGAAGCAGGAGGCCACAGCCGCCACCGAGGAACCAGGGCCATGGAGCAGCACAACCACCAGGGCCAGACACGTGCCACACAGAGCAGGGAGGTAGGCCGTAGAGGACACACAGAGCGAGTGGCGCAAGCAGGACTTGTGGCTCTCCAAGCACGGGGAGCGACAACCAAGGCGAAAGCAAGGCAGCCTACCTGCACTAGAAGAACACACACCATAATCAGCACGTCGAAGGAGTAAGTGGAGAGAATGTCCAAGAAGAACCAGGGAAGGAGCATGGGGAAACAGGAACACACATGCAAACAGGTATCCGTACTCACCCTAAACTGGGAGCACAGAGGTAGGTGAGGAGGGCGGCCGAGGCGGAAGAGCACTAGCAGAACCTGCAAAGATGGAGAAAGTGTTAACCACCACTCAACATCTTACATGCAGGGCCTATAACACCAGTAAAGTGCATACACCAATATAGTATCAGGCAACAAGATGACATAACAAAAGTCAATAGTGAAAGCCAACTATTACCGCAAATTTGCGGGCCAATGGAGGCATAACCGTACCGACACCACCCTCCTGCAATTTCGCGGGACCCCCCAACGATCTCCGCAAATTTGCGGGGAACCGAAATGGCCCAGAGGACCGAATCGAGCACCCCGCAAATTTGCGGGACCGGCCGAGATGGTCCGGCGCCGAAAAAGCGAGAGGAGCGTCTAGGAATACCAAAGAGGCCCAGAAAAAAGCGTCATCTCCTTATGAACTCCAAGCGACGATGGCCATCAAGCTGAGCAGTGTCTTCCTTGATAATATCCTGACTCAACCGGTCAAGGGAGAGGCAAGGAAGACACACCAGGGGAGAGGAGGCACATCCCCTAGGAACCACCCAACCCACAGAGATAGAGCAAAGCCCATGAGGAGAAGTGGCAGGAAGGGTGGTTTGGCACAAACAGGGGCCCCCGTAGGGTACCCCAGGATTGGGCAAAAGGGTATGAAAGGATGGAGGTGAAAACAGTAAGGGAACACAAAAACCAGTAAATGAAACTGGCGAGAAAAAGGGTGGCCTAGCCGTGAGGAGAGAATGTGTCAGGGGCGAAAAACCCTGTGGTGTGAGGGAGGGGCCCCCGTGGGGTACCCCAGGATAACACGAACCACCAAGCGCCCAGGCCCTTGAGACACAGTGAAGGCTCGAAAGGGGGGACTCGGGAATAACGCTAATAATGCGGCCGACACAAACCCTACAAACAGCACCGCCACCACGAAATCTCAGATCGTGAACCAACTGTACACCTAGGCTATGAAAATATGAAAACTCATAGGGGCATAGCAATTCCTGAATGAGAAACAAGCTAGGCTAAAATAAGCTAAAAGCTAAACTATGCCCAGACTAACAGGAAAAAAGAATATGAAAAGAGAAAGGAATGAAAAACACACACGAGGAACGCCAGGCGCCCCCGTACCTTCGGTAGCTATTTCCACACGCGTCTCCATTAAACACACTGAGGAGCCCATTTACGTGTGCCCTAGATCACGTAACATCTGTCTAACAAAAAAGAAGGCCAGATAAGCCGAAACGAACCTAAACAGGGTGAATTAAAGGAGCACAAAAAGCGACTGCATTCAATGGAGCGCGTGAAAAAATGATAACAAGAGAGGGTCGCTCATGCGCACGTTCGACAGGGATCTGCACATGACGGAACACAGGATGGGCCTTAAGCGGTAACTAAGGTAAACCCCTTTTTCTTCTCTTCTATGCTTTTTTCACCTTCGGTGGTAGTTTTGGTTAATGTACAACGTCTCCTAGAGCAAGATAAGGAGTAGACTCTAGACGTTTTCTTTTTAACCGCGGTTGGAATGACGACATAGCAGTCAAAATAGACAAGTCGTCATTGCAATTAGGTTAATAGCCTTGACGTTGGATTTTCCAAGACTACTAACAAATCCAGTTGTTACAAACATTTTATGAATGGAGGATGCCTTTAGGCACATGGACCTTTTTGTTTTATCTGTGTTTTTCCTTCCTCCGTTCATTGTCTCTTAAAAAAAAAAAAAAAAAAAAAATGACGGAACACGGGATGGGCCTTAAGCGGTAACTAAGGTAAACCCCTTTTTCTTCTCTTCTATGCTTTTTTCACCTTCAGTGGTAGTTTTGGTTAATGTACAACGTCTCCTAGAGCAAGATAAGGAGTAGACTCTAGACGTTTTCTTTTTAACCGCGGTTGGAATGACGACATAGCAGTCAAAATAGACAAGTCGTCATTGCAATTAGGTTAATAGCCTTGACGTTGGATTTTCCAAGACTACTACCAAATACCTGTAGTAGGTTTTCCTATTTGGTAGGTTGGGAGGTACGTACCGTCAAACCTCCCAATCAATTTTTATTTCGCTTGTGTTCACTATATAATATCTATGCTATTAATGTGTTATATGTGATATATTTTAGCTCAGGGTTTGTATATCAATTTAGATTATCACATTATCATTAAAATTGCTTACAATTTTAGATTCTCAATAATATATATAAAATAATGAAGATATCTCAACTTTATCAACACAAATCAATCAACAACCACTTAGCAGCTTCTGTATACAATATTCTACTCTACAATGAAAAATAGAAATTTACTTAATAAAATATATATATCCATTAGATGTATCTGGTAAACACCATAATGTAGGAAAAATGAATCTAAAATTATCCTTGATGTTTTGAAATCACAACAAAAGAGATATACAGTAGTAAGTATTAGCAATGTTCACATTTTATTATTTTATTTGTGATAAATTAAAGAATCTGGTGACATCTGGCAAGTGTGTCCACAGATTGAACGCTCCTATTGAAGTTAAGGCCTTTACTTGTTGTTACAGTATATGTTCTCACTTGTATAATTGGCACATTTATGTATTTTGTCTGGTATTGACATGATATTTCATCAAGGTTGTCACAGACCTTTGTAATCTGGGTGTAGGCTACTGTAAACTAAGCATTATATATCTTACAGGTACAGTCGGAGTGCAGAGGTATACAGACTGAAGGGTGGACTGATGGCCTTCTATGACCTATCAGACTTCCACAATCACTTTGGAATGACACGCTCTCAAGTCCAGGTGTGTATAGTTCCTTTCACTACACTCACACTTTTCATCATTATACAGTATTCCATTCACTACACTCACACTTGTCTTCATTATATTCCTTCACTACACTCACACTTGTCTTCATTATATTCCTTCACTACACTCACACTTTTCTTCATTATATTCCTTCACTACACTCACACTTTTCTTCATTATATTCCTTCACTACAATGGCACTTTTCTTCATTATATTCCTTTACGATACACTTTTCTTCATTATATTCCTTCACTACACTCACACTTTTCTTCATTATATTTCTTCACTACACTCACATTTTTCTTCATATTCCTTCACTACACTCACACTTTTCTTCATTATATTCCTTCACTACACTCACACTTTTCTTCATTATATTCCTTTACGATACACTTTTCATTATATTCCTTTACGATACACTTTTCTTCATTATATTCCTTTACGATACACTTTTCTTCATTATATTCCTTCACTACACTCACCCTTTCTTCATTATATTCCTTCACTACACTCACACTTTTCTTCATTATATTCCTTCACTACACTCACACTTTTCTTCATTATATCCTTCACTACACTCACACTTTTCTTCATTATATCCTTCACTACACTCACACTTTTCTTCATTATATTCCTTCACTACACTCACACTTGTCTTCATTATATTCCTTCACTACACTCACACTTTTCTTCATTATATTCCTTTACGATACACTTTTCTTCATTATATCCTTCACTACACTCACACTTTTCTTCATTATATTCCTTCACTACACTCACACTTTTCTTCATTATATTCCTTTACGATACACTTTTCTTCATTATATCCTTCACTACACTCACACTTTTCTTCATTATATTCCTTCACTACACTCACACTTTTCTTCATTATATTCCTTCACTACACTCACACTTTTCTTCATTATATCCTTCACTACACTCACACTTTTCTTCATTATATCCTTCACTACACTCACACTTTTCTTCATTATATTCCTTCACTACACTCACACTTTTCTTCATTATATTTGACAGGTTCGTTAGGAATGGTAATTATTTCATAAATGTTTATACATATTTTAATAATGCATCACTTAGCTCTACTCCCACTAGTTCTGTATATTTTGATAGAACTAAACTTAAAGATGCCCTTAAATTCCTCCTTTTCAATACTTATGTTAGATTCGGCCCGTACATTTTCAAACAAATATTAGGAATTCCTATGGGTGGAAATGCTAGCCCTTTAATTGCAGACTTATTCTTGCTTGCTTTAGAATTTAAATATATAAAAGACTTAGTTGACAGTAGCAAGAAAAATAAAATCCCAGAAAAATTAGCACTTGCTAAACTGTTAAGTAATAATAGTAGATATATTGATGATATTCTTGTTTGCAATTTGTTAAATTTTAATCAAGTTGCTAAACTTATTTACCCTAATTCTATTCCCCTCACACAATGTAACGTAAATTATAAAGTTGAAAATTTTCTTGATATAAATATAGAGATTGTTAATGAACAGTGCATACTTAAAGTATATCACAAAGTTGATGATTTTAATTTTAACGTAATAAACTTTCCTTTCCCTAGTAGTAATATTGATAGTAAAATAACTTATAATTGTTTTTATTCCCAATTAATAAGATTTTGTAAAATCTGCACTAAAGTAGATGACTTTTGGGCTAGAGCTAGGTTACTATACAGACTCTTAGTGGACAGAGGTTTTGAGGCAAGTAAATTGTTCCATAAATTTAATCTTTTTAGGGTCAATTATTGTGACTGTATTCTAAAATTTGACATCAATAATTTTAATCAAGCATTTTTAACTTGAAGTTTTTTGTATAACCTCTGCTTACTTTTTGTCTGTATTTATTGTTTTTTGTCTGTATTTATTGTTTATCTTTTTCTTTTTCTATTATTAATATTAATATTGATGATTTTTTAAATTTATTGTTCTTGTTAAAAGAGTACTCTTTGTTTAAATCTGTTGTTACTTCATATTTTGCAATTATTTGTCTTTATATTATATGTATTCATTGTCGATAGTATCAATTGCTTACTTTTGCGATTTCCTTAGTTTATTTGTGCTATAAATGTAGGTTATTTGTAGGGTAGTTATTGATAGGGGTCACTTGAGGCATGCTATGCTTACAGGTACCTACCCGATAGCACTATCGTTAGTGAGTGCTGTACTGTATTTTATATATTATTTTGTAATAGTATAGATATCTTATCAATATTTGTATTTTGTACTATTGTTAATGTCTTGTCATGTTGCAAATTTGATTTTAAATAATATTTTGACATTTAACATTTAGTTTCTTTATTCATGCAGAGTTTAGTAAAATTTGCCAGAACGTCCCGGACTTCCCAAACTTGACTACTTCCTTTAACGTGACGATAGTGCGTTGTTATATGTGCGATTAGTTTGCTTGGGAAACAGATTAACTTGCTCATGTAGTAATGTACACCCTATGTGGTGGATTGTGTTCTTTTATTTAATACTTTTCATTTTAGTAAGCGTTGTTTCCACATAGCGATTTTGATAATTTAATTTGACTTTATATTGTCCTTGTCCCAATTTTGGTTTGTTTAGTTTGCAAGTTTTACATTTTAATTCCTTCACTACACTCACACTTTTCTTCATTATATTCCTTTACGATACACTTTTCTTCATTATATCCTTCACTACACTCACACTTTTCTTCATTATATTCCTTCACTACACTCACACTTTTCTTCATTATATTCCTTTACGATACACTTTTCTTCATTATATTCCTTCACTACACTCACACTTTTCTTTATTATATTCCTTCACTACACTCACACTTTTCTTTATTATATTTCTTCACTACACTCACACTTTTCTTCATTATATTCCTTCACTACACTCACACTTTTCGTTATATTCCTTCACTACTCACAATTTTCTTCATTATATCCTTCACTACACTCACAATTTTCATTATATGCCTTCACTACACTCACACTTTTCTTCATTATATTCCTTCACTACACTCACACTTTTCTTCATTATATCCTTCACAACTCACACTTCATTATATTCCTTCACTACACTCACACTTTTCTTTATAATATTCCTTCACTACACTCACACTTTTCTTCATTATTATTCCTTCACCACAATCACACTGTTCTTCATTATATCTTGGCTGTCATTTAGACAATTTTATTCAATACACATCTTCACAGATGCCACATTTTGTTTGAGTTCTGTGATAAACAGCTTGAAATAAGGTACCCGGTACAGGTGCTTATTGAGGGTTTCCAAAAGCATACATTTGCTCAATGATACCATCCAATATTAAAGTTAGAAATAGTAAGGATTTTAAATTACATTGATGGGCCCTGCCGCGCATCTACCTGCTGGCCCACCCAACCGTCTCAGCGAGCCGCATTACGTGAGGGGTGGGCTTAAAAGGAAGGAGGCTGTGCCTGAAGAGTCATTCCGTAACACGGCACAGTCAGACGAACATCTCAGCTCCTAGCCAACAATTTATTCTCCCCCACCACAAAGGGGAAGCAAATAAGAGGAGCCCGCTGTTTTATCTGAGCAGTATCCAGGTACAATATAAAGCATCTAAGAAGACTGTAGAAGAGTAGGCAATTGCTCAAGTACACCTATGGTTTCCTGGGGCCTGTACCCACCTAGCCCGCCTGTATACTACTTCCCAAGTTATTCATGACAGAGACGAGAGGTGTGGGGAAGCAGACAAGTATGGCAAAGTGTATTGGCCGGAACTAAGATTGTGAGAAGACCTCAGTGAAAAAGAAGAAGACTAAAGCTGAACTGAGATGTTCACTGATGGTGCTGTGTGAATAAAAACAGATGATGCCTTCTTGGGAAAAAACAAAAGATTTAGACTAGGAATACAGAGTTGATGAAATAAACCCACCTTGAGTTGACTAATAGCTTTATCTGGTTATTGAAGTGAAAGCTGATAGTTATAAATAAGTGTAGGATCTGTTAGTTATATAAGAAGTAATTAGAATGTGAACCCTCAGTTGTATAGAGTATATTCTTGAGTTTATATCACGGAGGTGAAGGTTTATCCTATGCTTACATATATGTCTAGGTATATACTGTAACAGGGAGCAGATATAAAGGTTGAACCTAATGTAATTCTGTCTCCAAGGATAGGGATACATTAATACTGTAATCTTGCCCGTAAAGTCTATGTGGGTTTGCCGAGTAGGGTTCAGTTAGATTAACTTAGCTTGAGTTTTAGTCAGGATAAAGGCAAAAAGGCCTGCCATTTATAAATTAGTTGTTCTGTTAATAAGGAAACTGCATTTTCGTATATGTATCTCTCATCGATAGCATGCTATTCAACGCGTATATACAGTCAGGTCTTGATATACACGGTTAATTCGTACCCTGTACGTACAGTGTATATCAAAACCGTGTTTTAGAAATAAAATTAATTATTGGGAATTAATTAATTTGTTCCAGCCACTTTCCCAAAGTCCCCCTTTTGGCCCTTTTTGCCTACCTTCAGCCGACTTATATTACATTATACCACCAACATCATATATGACATTACATAGAATACATTAAGCATCAATAAGAACTGTTTTGGACCTGTTACTGACTTATTTGTGTGAATAGACGTGTTGACGTTAGGTAGATATCCCCGCCGCTGTACTCCCTCCCCGCCCCGTCCCGGCCTCAACCCCGACCCTGTTACTGTGATGATGTTGATAAGCCTTATGCTACAGCTAGCACATCGGCCCCCTCCAGGTTCCCAGGCATGTTGATCGTCCTCATTGAAACCAGAGAACACAGAAATATTGTCCATCATATCATTATCATCATCAGATTGGTTGTCACCATCGGGGATGCTCCCTCCCTCCCCCTCTCTTTATTAGGCTATGGATCAATAGACCAGAAAGTAGAGAAGAATTTGTAACCCTATTGATAATGCAAAACTATTGAACACACTTACAAGTGTATGTTATTTGGTCTCTATATAATCTGTGAATCATTTCCGATATGATGGAATTAAAGAAAATATTTTTCCACCAACTCATAATCAGCAAAAATTACACAAATGTCAATTAAAAACATGTTACAATATTTCCCAATCAATTTGTGTAGACACACTTTCAAGGCGAAAATAAACCATGGGGAAAAAAAAAAAAATAAATAAAATAAAATCTCCCGACGCTCGGAACCTCGCGCCTATTTGCAAAGAAGACGGGAGGGGAATATTTTTTGTTGACTATCTTATTTCTTGTTTATCTATGTGCTGGAAGGATATTATATTTTTCAATTCCATCGCATTAGAAATGATTCATAGATTACAAAAAGTCCAAATAAGACATAGTTATGTTAATGTATAAAGGAGTTATAGATAGATAGGAGGAAGTCAGGGAGGAGTACAGGAGAGCAGTGGAAAGACGACTAGGTGGGTTCGACCTGGAAGTTATGGAGGAAGTGGAGGAGATGAGCAAGGTGTTTAAGGATGAGATCTGTGCAGCATGTGAGGAGGTGTGTGGAGTGAGGAGAAGAGGGAGGGGAGTGAAAGGTACAGCATGGTGGACAGAAGAGGTAAGAATAGCTGTGGAAGAAAAGAAGAAAGCATATAGAGAGTGGTTGGGTAGTAGAGGGAATGAAGATTCCGAGAGACAGAAACGAGCGAGGTACGTGGAGAGTAAGAGGGTGGTGAAGAGAGTAGTGAAGGAAAGTAAGAGAAGAGTAGATGAGGAATTTGGAAGGAATCTGAGTGTAAAATGGAGGGAGAGTAAGAAACTGTTCTGGAAAGAAGTCAAGAAAGTTAGGGAAGGTAGCAAGGGAAACAGTAAGGGTGTGAAAGATAAGAATGGGAGAATGCTAGCCGAGAAGCAAGAGAGAGTCGAAAGATGGAGGGAGTACTTCAGTGAGTTGCTAAATGAAAGGAATGAAGAGCCAGCAAACATAGCTGGGAGGGAGAAGAAGAGAAGTAGTGGAGGAGGAGGTGGGGATCAGGAGGTCAGAAGTGTGGGAAGCCATGAAAAGAGTGAAGTTGGGGAAAGCACCAGGAACAGATGGAGTGTGTGGGGAAATGTTGAGGTATGGTGGTGAGATAGTGATAGAATGGGTATGGAAAATGTGCAAACTAGCATGGGAGAAGGGCAGTGCACCCGATGACTGGAAGACTGGCATAATAGTCCCCCTATATAAGGGCAAAGGGGAAAGAGGAGTGTGTGGTAACCACCGAGGAATATGTCTTCTAAGCGTAGTAGGGAAGGTATACAGTAGGGTAGTGATTGAGAGAGTGAGAGTGAGAACGGAGAAATGGATAGGCGACGAGCAGGGAGGTTTTAGGAAGGGAAGAGGATGTGTAGATCAGATTTTTACCCTGAATTGTGTTGTGGAGAAGTATCTGGAGAAGAAACAAAAGGTGTATGTTGCCTTTATGGACTTGGAGAAGGCCTATGACAGAGTGGATAGAGAAGGTTTGTGGAAAGTACTTAGAATATACGGAGTAGAGGGCAAGTTGCTGAAAGCAGTGAAGAGCATGTATGAGGGTGCAAAGGCGGCAGTACGTGTGGAGAGTGAGCAGAGCGAGTTCTTTGACCTGAATGTTGGTTTGAAACAGGGGTGTGTGATGTCCCCGTGGTTGTTTACTGTATATATGGATGGAGTTATGAAAGAAATACTATCAAGAGCAGTGGATGTTGGTGTATCGCTGAAAAGGGAGGGAATTGAGTGGAAGCTACCTATACTGCTGTTTGCGGATGATACAGTTCTGATGAGTGATAATGAATGGGAGTTGCAGGGTCTGGTAAATGAGTTTGGAACAGTGTGCGAAAAACGGAATTTGAAGGTAAATACGGGGAAGAGCAAGGTTATGGTCTTCGAAAGGGGTGAAGTCACAGAGTGTGAGGTGAAGCTGAACGGTCAGGCTATGGAGATCGTCAACTCTTTTAAGTATCTGGGCAGTGTGTTGAGTAAAGATGGGACTATGGATGAAGAGGTGCGGGAGAGGGTACAACAGGGGAAGAGGGTTGTAGGAACGCTAAAAGCAGTAACAAGAAATAGGGTGGTCAGTATGGAAGTGAAGAAGTCCTTGCATGACAGTGTGGTAATCCCGACACTGACTTACGGAAGCGAAGCATGGACGTTGGTTGAGAGACTCAGACCAAGAGTGAGAGCAGTGGAAATGAATTACTTAAGGAGTGCGTGCGGAGTTACATGGAGGGATAGACAGACTAATGAGGAAGTAAGAAGGAGGTGTGGTGTGGAGGTAGATGTGCTGGAAAGTGTGAAAAGGAACAACTTGAGATGGTTCGGCCATATGGAACGTATGGAAAGCGAGAGAATGACTAAGAGGGTGTACGAGAGCGAGGTGGAGGGACAGAGGGGGAGAGGTAGACCGAATATGAGGTGGAAGGATGGAGTGAGGAACTACATGAACGAAGGCGGTGCTGGTTGGGGGGAGGGGCGTCGACTGACTGGGGACAGAGGTGCATGGGGGCGGTTCGTTCGTGGTCACCCCTTCGGGGATCGCGGCGTCAGGCAATAGATAGATTGATAGATAGATAGATACATTAGAGAGATAGATAGATAGAGAGAGAAAGTTGCAGAGGGGGAAGTGATCGATAACATACAAACTATTATGAGACTTATGAAACGGACTCAAGTTTATGAAAAGACAGAGGAGAAATTTTTATTGACTCTCTTTTTCATTTTATTAATTGTGTGTTTGAAGGATAATATTGTTTTCCATCGCATTAGAAATTATTCATTTAGTAGCAGTCTCTACGTTTCCAACGTAGGGCTTATGATCTCAGCCGCTACCACAGCGAGCCGATTTATCGGTACTCACGCGAAGTACCAAATAATCTCTAGAGTTGCACCTCAATTCACTACTAGGCACGTTGTACACACTCCGAGACGACTAAAGAAGGAAGAGAAGCGAAGGAGAGAAAGAATTGTTATAGTTACCCATTTAATCTAGCTACCCTCCTCTAAGCCATGCTCCATTTTCTATGAGCCTGCGACAGTACCTGCAAAAGTATCAGTCTCTTCGCGCACACCGTCGGTGACGCACGTTTTGTCTGTGTTCCGCGAGTGCCTGTTTTTGCCTGCCCCTTCGCTTCAACTAAGTGAGTGTGAGCCTTTTCAGGCTGTTGAGGTTTTAGAAGGACGTTTCAGTGATGTAGGCAGCACTTTAGGGATTTATGGCGTGTTTCTGGGTGTGCGCGGAGTGCTGGAGACGTGTTGAATTATATTGTTTACTTCGGGGGTGGTTGGTCCTCAACGCCGCGTAGCGGTCGTTGAGTGTACTATTCTACCCTCACTTTTCGGGTTAATGTTCACTTTAATAACCCTTAATGTAACTTGGGGGGGGGATGCATGCTTCCCGCGTGATGCATTGTGTTTCTTTTCCCTTTTTTGCGTGACCTTTTGTTTTATTTTGTTTTTCGTATGACTGCCTGTCGACGTTTTACAAGACTTGAGCATGAAGTTTCTCTGGATTCTGCTTTTGTGAGAGCATAGGGCATACAGCCTTTATTCTCTTTCAAACATGCTGCTTTGGTCTCCACTGGCCTATGAGCCCTTCTGACTTGTTTTTCAACATGTCCATAGTTGGTAGTCTTGTATTTCATCGCCTGGTTCACCCTTTCGTCAGTTCCTTATTTAATAGTGGCCCCTCCATCATTGACGATTATGCCTATTACATAACGCCTCCTCTTCAAACGCTCATTTACCGTAGTTTGAATCTACCGCGCAGAGCATAAAAAATTGAGGAGCCTTCATCATGAGCGCACGCAACCTCACTCATGGTTCTGTCATTATGAAATTGGGTTCTCACTACGAAAAAACTTCGTAACAAATAGAAAATAAAAAGAAAATAAGAATAACTATTCATAAGCTTTCCATATACTCGTGGATGTACTTGTGTGGATATTTGACCAGACGCTGACTTCAGGCGTCATACTTCCTTCTCTGCTCTGCGCTCAACCTGCCCTGACGTGTCTCCCCACGCTCCGCTGGTTCCGCATTTGCTGCGTCCCTAGTGAGTTTTTTCTCATTTGTTTACTCTGGGATGTATCGAGTAAGGTTAGGATATGCGTAGCAGGAGTGTCAGGGACGGGTTTCCCGCAGTTCAGTGTATTTGGGTCGTGTGTTTGGGACACCTATTTCGGGTGTACCCTCGTGGTCCCGTGGTGGACGCGTGTTACATTTTTCGCGGCTAGCAAGCCTAGTTATTTAGTTGGCTTTAACCCTTCCTACCCGGGCTGCCTGTTAGAAGGACGGTCGCCCGTACCCGGGTGAAATGGCCGAAAAACGTCTAGGCCTAGGCTACCGTATTTTTGTTTATTTTAACTGCTAGAAATTTCCAACGCATCCCTAAACGTAGTGCGGTTTCCAATCTGTAAACTGGCGTTGAGTAGAGCTCTCTAAGTCAACTGGTTCAGTTGTGATGACGATTTTAGTGGAGAGCATTTTCAGGCAATGTTAGCAATACGACGATCTTTTCACTAATGAAACTACGACATACAGACGTATAATAACAAACGAGTCTTCTCCTTCTTGTTTTCGGAGGTGCGGTGACGAAGCGACCGACTTTGTTTACATTCGTCCGATGCACGGCGTTCGGATCAAGCTTGCAAGGCTTGCAAGCTTACTGTCTGTCACAAGGACGCCCGGGTAGCTGCCCTTCTGCCGAGCTGTCCTTACCTAAGGCAGCCCGGGTAGCAAGGGTTAACTACGCGTTATCAGGCTTCTTCTTATCTTTCTGATGAAGTTGCCTTATTGTTTGTTTACCGACGTTCCTAGCGTATTTTTCTTCACTTAGTGAAGTTTTTTCTAGGTCCCGAGTCAGTGCTTCCCTCTCCCGGGATTTTTTCTACGATGTGGTGATGGCGGTTGTTCCTGTTGTGATATGTTACAGTGCTTTTTGTTTATATTACGACGTGATTAAGTGTTATTTCCGTCTGCTTAGGCCTAGCCAGCCGCTCATAGCTTTTTACATGTACAAGTGTTATTGATTTATGATTTAAATATGTAATACCGTGTCATGTGTGTCCTGGATTAGTTGTGTTTTGGCTTAATCCAGGGCCTAATTGTGTTTCTCAGATTGCATCTGGCAAGTGTGGGTTGCCTTTTCCGGCGGGTTTTCTCGATTGCTCCGAGAAAATCCGGCTGGGTGCCTTTTCCGGCGGGTTTTTTTCGATTGCACCGAGAAAATCCGGCTGGTTGCCGAGTTTTATATCACGCGTGGTTAAAATAGGCTAGTTTCCCCCGGCGAGTGGTGGCCTGAGGGCTCTCCAGGACTGCGTCTCTGAGGTGAAGCCTGTGTGTAGGCTTACTGTGTGTTTCCCGGCGGGATGGCTATACCCGTTTCACTAGGTGTTCATGCGGACACCGGTGGAGTATAGTTTTTCCCGGTTTTTGCAAAGCCATTGAAAAACATTGCAAAGAAGTGGGGATAGGAACAATTGGGGTTAACATTTAAATTACTTTCACACCCGGCGGTTGAACCTTGGGGAGGTGGGATTAACGGATTTGCAATTCGGTGGAGTTAGCCAGACAATTGAGGGATACAATTGGGTATCGAGGCCTTCAAAATACGGCGATCTATGAAGGCTTCGAGAGAAATCAGATCTAAAAACGTTTAAGATAGGCTTACCCCCTTTTTAACTGCGATATAATAAGGAGGCCGGCGTCTTAATATGGGTTTCCGGTGGCCAAAAAACCACTGGGAAGACTGCGTCATTTATAACGACATGCTCGTCTCTATATTATGTCGGAGAATGTGCTTAAATCTTTTGGACAAGTAAAGATATTCTAAAATCTTTACATAAGAACCTACAGGGTAACAAGAGGTAATAGTGGTGTATTACGTCTTGTTGCCCGGCGGTTCATTAACACTTGTGTTAGAACATTTTGGGGTAACCTTATGAGCATTAATTCCTGGAAATTTTCTTTTTTCCAGGGCGGAGTTCCGGCGGGTCAACAGAGGACCAGAAGGAGCCCGGGGGTGGGTTAGCTCTTCCCAGTCTCTGTCATGGCGCCACTAGACCCTGTTTTTGCTCTGTGCTTAACACCCTCCTGTTCAGGGATCCCTATTTTTGCCCATACTCTATGCATCAGATGCGTCAAATGCTTGGATCGGTCAAGGGGTCTGTGGGTGACGAAGAATTGTACTTTTTGTAGTCAATTGAGTACTAAAGTCTTACAACAAGATAATTTGGCCGCGGCGGTTGCATTGTGCGAGGTCAAACAGCTTTTTATCTACTTATGCTACTTCAGTGGCTTATAAAGCTCTGCAGTGTGATAACGTAGTTCTGTGGGACAGATTGATTGCTCAGTATCCCCCACTTAAACGTTCCCCTTCTAGAAGTAAAGTAAATGTGCGTAAGTCGACTGAGACTGGGCAGGGTACAGTGCTTACTCTCTCCTCCGGCACATCTAAGAGACCTCGAGAGCCGACACCCCCGGCGACAACTTCCAAGTCAAAATCGAGGTCCAGGTCACGGTCTCCCCTCCGACAGCAGCCACATAGTCACTCTACTTCCCCTTCGAGAAAGAAGAGCAAGGAGGAGAAGACCAAGGATAGTCCTAGTGGAAAATCAAAGTCAAGGCGAAGTCACAAGTCTTCTAAAAAGGATACTCATGTACGAAAGACCTCCAGGCGTTCGCCGGAGCCTCGTACCTCGCTTTCTGCCTCTACTCCCGACATGTCTCATGTCCAATCTGACAGGTCGGGAGTGGAGTCAGAGACTGTGGTGGGGGATATACCGGCGGACAAGGTGTCACCTAATATTATTACCAGTTCACATGTACCAGCTTTAGAGAGTTCTACCAGCAGTTATAACCCTCTAGAGGGCTCGAGTGAAGGCTCAGTAATTGGTGTGGTACCTAGCTCACAAGTGAGTTCCGGCCAAGACCGGGGAGTTTGGAGGTACTCCCAGCCATGGCGTGACGGCTCACATCATTCTTATGCACCAACGGTAGTGGCAGACGTCCACCGGGACGCTGAGATCCCATCGTCCATCCCGGACTTAACATGGCAGCATGAGGGGTTCCGGCTTCGGCGGAATCCTCTCCTGAAAGGCCGGGGGAAAGGGATGAGGGTTCTATAATTTCTGAGATGGAGATTCAAGAGTCAGGTTCAGTGATGGACGACTCTCAGAGTAGGAATGATTCGCCACATAGTTCATCCTCTGCTAAATTTGTCACAGCTGATGAAATTAATGGGTTACTAGCGAATGCACTAACTAAGTTTTTTGGTCAGCAGCAGGAGACTCCTACAGTTGGTTTGGGAGCTTCCACGACAGCATCGAATGTCCGACCTCTGGCTACTTCTATTGCTTTGACACAAATTCCGCACCCTCCCCCTGTATCACCTACTATGGTTACTAGGCCAACTTCGGCGGCACTGACTACTTCCAATGTGAGAGTAGTAGCAGATTTAAATCCTCCCCCTTTAGACAAAGCGCCGGTCCGAAAGGGAGCTATGCCCCTCCTATACGGGCCAGATGAGTCATGGGTAACAATGTTCCCAGCAAAGCCAGAGGTAGCACAGTCCACTGTGTCGGGGGAGCTTCCGGTACCACGTGAGTGGGTAATCCAAGGGAATAAATCTAGGAAGTTACGTGCTTTAGATATTCTAGGGAATGTACTTGATGTTAATATTAAGGCCATTCCTAACTATTATCACCATGATTATTTTGTGTATACTTCTACACCTGCCCTACCCCCTGCGTCAGCTTCAAAACTGTTTTCGGACTGGACCAAGCATGACGGTTTCAATGATATAAAAGCACTGTCAGCTCTAACACCAGAGTTAGGTTTAAAGACGTTCACAGACACAGCCGCAAATCCAGTTTTGAAGGTGGAGCAGTTGGGTCCGGGTCCTTGGGTGGAATGGGAAGTGGAGGCTCAAAACTTTGCAACAACTTTTACCTCTAAATCTTCACACCAAATTCCACAAGAAAGCCATTCTTGGTTCTCTATGCCGGTATTCTCTGCCGGCGGAGTTCCCTCTGCTTTATTTGCATTTTTAGCTGCCCCTAAAATTAATCTATGCGAGCTTAAAGATCCCTTTTCCACACCGTCCACTGCTCACCTAGACCGGGAGTTTAGGCTACGTGGGAAATCATATAGACTTTTCCCAGTATATTGTCACACAACAGGTAGCGAAGTCAATGCTCAGATCTGCTCAGGCAATCGCGGACGCGGAAGTCCGAAAGGCTATCGAACTATCTAGACGCTTGCTACTCTAGACTTCTATACAGTCACTGGGGGATATCCGTACAGCCTTGCTAGAGGCGGTGCGGGCACGACAAGATCTAAGGATGTCTCTCGTGAGGAAGCTCCCGGATATGATTGCAAATCAAGTGGTTATGTCCCCTGTTCTAACTGCCTCTTTAATGTCCCCGGAGATGTGGAAAACAGTGTTCAACATGGCTCAGGCCTTTAAGCACAGTCCCGCTCCATCTAAGAAACCTGCTTTCAATTTTACCAAGCCCAAACCAGTCGCAAAAGCTCAGCCTGGTGGGGCAAAGCCCTTTCATCTGCCTAAGTCCTCTTCCACCCAAAGTCAGGCTCAGTACAGATACAAGCAAGGAAAGTTTTCAGGTAATCATAAAGGACAGAAGTATCAACGACCAGGCCAGGGCCCGTCTCCGGCCAAACCCGGCCAGTCATCAAAGCATACACCACCACCACCACCAAAAAACTAGGGTCTCTCTCACTCCCAGGGCCAGTCTTACGGCGGGTGGATCAGAGGGTAGTCCAGCCGGCGAACCCTTGTCTGCTAACTGGGTCGTTCCGGGCGTGTCATCGCGCATGGCCATTAAACACATGGGCGAGGATGGTGGCACGCAAAGGCATCACCTGGCAGTGGCTCCGGCGACCTCGCTTACGTCAGCCGACAAAGGCAAATTTTGTTTCATTAGAGGTGGAGTCACTGATCCAAGAGATGATCGCCAAGAATGTCATCATCCCGGTCCCTCAAAATTACCCAGTATTTACGTCCAAACTCTTTCTAGTGCCCAAAAGGGACAGTGTTCAGATGAGGCCGGTCGTAGACCTGTCTTATCTGAACCTCCATATTCACAACGTTTCCTTCAGGATGCTGACAGTGAATCAAATCAGGCTAACACTTCCGCCGGAAGGGTGGATGTGTTCTTTAGACCTGACAGACGCGTATTGGCACGTCCCGGTAAACAAAAGGTTTCAACGATTTTTGGCCTTACGAATAATACATCAGACTTATGTCTTTCAGAGGATGCCGTTCGGATTGAACCTCGCACCTCGCTTATTCACGAAATTGGTCCGGCAAGCCATGATGCCCATGTTAGAACAAGGGATCAGGATTTTGTGGTATCTAGACGACTGGCTGGTGGTGGCAGAGACGGAACAGTTATGCATCAATCATGTCAACATAACATTAAATCATGTAAAATCTCTAGGGTTCAAGGTAAACCCGATAAAGTCAAACTTTGTTCCCTCACGAGTGGTCCAGTGGATAGGGCTGGTCTGGGACACAGCTGCTCTCACTCTGAGTCAGATTGTGGACAATCGGAACAGGTTTCGCAAGAAACTGTTTATGTTTCTTCACAGTCTGACTACGACACGGAGAGTCTGAGAATCTCTGGTCGGCTCTCTCAACTGGATTCAACTAACTGTAAAGTTGGGCCGGTTGAAAGTCAAACTTTTAATATTGGAGGGCAACAAATGTTTTCCACTATTGCCGGCGGAAACATTATGGCCCATCCCAAAATTAATACACAGCTTACTAGCGGTCTGGGCGAAGAGGGAAACATTGCACTCGGTCATGTCATGGACCTCTCCTCCGCCGACGGTATGGGTAGACACGGATGCGTCAGGAACGATAGGTTGGGGCTTTCAGTCAAAACACGGGCATCAGGGTCAAGGGCTTTGGTCCCATTCAGAAACCTCCCACATCAATGTCAAAGAGTTACTGGTCCCCTTGTATTTCCTTCAGGCTCACGGCTCTACTTTACGGGACAAATCGGTGGCCTTCAGGATGGGCAATCTGAATGCATTCAGAAACAAGGGTCAACGAGATCTCGGAAGTTGCTAAACGTGTCCGAAAAGATTTTTGTTCTAGCCGGCAAGCTGAACATTCATCTTCACGCATCTTATCTCCCAGGCGTAGCAAACGTCTGGGCAGACGCTCTGTCTCGGAGACAGAGCACAACGGTAGAATGGGCGCTCAAGCAAAAAATTTTCGACCAAATGATTGCGGAGCCTTACCGTCCACAAGTGGATCTGTTTGCGTCCGAGGAGACTCACAAACTCCCGCTGTACCTCACCCGCCGGACAATAACGCCGGCGGGAGGACCCGACGCACTGGTGACGGACTGGAACATGTGGAGTTCCGTTTATCTGTTTCCGCCACCAGACGCTTCTCTAATGTGCCACGTAGTAAACAAACTACGGGATTATCGGGGCGTAGTCTCGTTAATCGCGCCCCTGTGGCCGGCGCAGTTGTGGTACCAGCCATTGAAAACGTGGTGCCCGAACCCGGTGTCGCTCCCGGTCGGGTATTTCCACTTAGACACGATTGGCAACCTAGAGACCTTGCTGACTTTTGCATTATGGACATTCAGGAGGCCAAGTGGCTAACACCGTATGGTAGAAACGTGACCGATAAATTCATGAATCAATATACCCAATCTACAAAGAGACAGTATCAATCGCACTGGCAGTCCTTTACTTCTTGGATAATTAGAACAGAACAAACCGTACCTTCGGTGGCTTTGGTTTTTCATTATTTAAACTATCTGTTCGAGCAGAAACGTCTATCTGTAGTAACGTTAAAAAATCACTTAACAGCAATTAGGATGCCATTCTTTGACCTTACAGGTCTAACCATACCACTAGCGGAGGAAAAGGGTTTCATGAGAGCATGTTTTAAACTCCGCCCACCTCCCCGTCAGCTCATGCCTACCTGGTCTCTGGACAAGGCGTTGTCTTTACTTCATTCCCGTCTGTACCAAAATACTGCAGATTTTGACTTACTTTTAAAAAGGGCAGTATTCCTTATGGCTTTGGCTACCGGGCACAGGGTATCTGAGCTGGCGGCGATGAGCAACACACCTAATTGCATAAGGTTTGGTAGGCTCAATGAGTGTATTCATTTTGCACCTTCCCCGGCGTTCATCGCCAAAAATGAACACAGTGAACACGTTTTTTCAGAGTTCACGGTGCCGTTGTTAAAAAGGGGAAAAGTGCACCATAATTTATGTCCAGTGCAAGCTCTAACCAAATATTTGAGAGTAGCACCTCTGAATCAACAGGGTGCCTTATGGGTAGCGAGTACGGGCCAACGCTTAATGAAACGAAAACTAGCTTCTCTCCTAGTCGAAGTCATTAAAGAGAGTAATCCCGGCGTCGTGGGAAGAGCCCACGATTTACGCAAATGGGCGGCCTCTTTGCGTTTCCTTAAGAATTTTTCTGTTGAGGACATAGCGTCCACGCACCTATGGTCCTCTAATCATACGTTTTTGACTCGATACCTTTCAGTAGCTCTAGACAGACCTTCCATGCCATGTATAGCTTTAAGGCAGAGGGACTAGGTGGCCTCTCAGTCACTTATTGTTTAGGTTAAGAAAAGAGGGGGGGGGGGGGGGTGCAGTCAGTGTAACATAGGACACCCTAGACCCCGCCGGAGTATGTGTACGGAGCATACGAGCTGTGATACTGTATATAGGTGTTGTGATATAAAATTTCTCTGTAGTATGCATTACAGGAAATTGTGCTAAAGTACAATAGTAGTAAAACAAAAATTCTTGTTGTAAGTAGTTTGGGCTGTGAAGCAATATAATTTTAAGAAAATCTCAGTAGTTGCGACTGCGAATTTTATTTTTGATGTAAGTACTTCTGCATAAGTACAATAGTTCAGTACTTCTGCAAAAGTACAAGAGTTCATTTTATGTTTGGGTATATTTTTAGGAATATATCCACTAGTTTAATGGGGTTTATATGTGCACATGTAGACTTATAAGTTTTTATTTTTCACCACTTACTTTAAGTGGAGTGCCTTCTTAACTAGCAGATCTGTGTACAGAGTCTCAGAGTTAACCCTTTTTTATTCAAGCAGGCTTCTTCGAAGCACGCTCCTGCTTGTACCCATTTTTGAATATATATGCTGTATAAAGTTTATGCGCAAAATATATCTTTTTTACAAAGTAAGAATACTATGTGGTTGTTTGATTATCTGCTTTTGCTAGAGTTATGATATGATTACAAATGTCCCCCTCCAGTCTTAGATATCAGGCATAATCGTCAATGATGGAGGGGCCACTAATAAATTATAGGTTTGACTCCTGCAAGGAGATAAAGAAAACCTAATATTTAGTAGTGGCCCCGTAATCATTGACGACTGGGGCCCTCCCGACCATCCCCTTCCCATTCGTTGATGTATTAAGGATTTTGGTTTACTTGATATGTCAGTGAAGGAAGTATGACGCCTGAAGTCAGCGTCTGGTCAAATATCCACACAAGTACATCCACGAGTATATGGAAAGCTTATGAATAGTTATTCTTGTTTTATTTTTATTTTTTATTTTTTACGAAGTTTTTTCGTAGTGAGAACCCAATTTCATAATGACAGAACCATGAGTGAGGTTGCGTGCGCTCATGATGAAGGCTCCTCAATTTTTTATGCTCTGCGCGGTAGATTCAAACTACGGTAAATGAGCGTTTGAAGAGGAGGCCTTATGTAATAGGCATAATCGTCAATGATTACGGGGCCACTACTAAATATTAGGTTTTCTTTATCTCCTTGCAGGAGTCAAACCTATATTCGTTTCCCCGGGCCTACTTGACTCGAGGATAGGTGGTTCTGGTAACAGTGTCAGTCGCTCGCTTGCCCTAACTTTTATTTTCTTTTTCTTTTAACATAATTGTGGGGGATTTCGGGCAGTGTTTAGCTTTGTTACTAGGTTCTTTCAATCAGGGATTGACGCTGCCCTAGTGTTTTCTCTTTTTATGTGTATTGTGTAACTAAGCTAGGCTTGTTTTTTTACCTTGAGCAGCCCGCCGTCGGCATGGTCCACACAGGTCCTTTGCTTCTGTTTTCCTCTTGTCTCTACTGACTTAGTGGTTATGGTCTTATACGCTCTTGTTAAAATTCTCGCCTTTAGGTTTTGTGTAACTAAGCTAATAGGTTTTTTGCCTTGAGCAGACCGCCGTCGGAATGGTCCACACAGGTCCTTTCCTTCTATTTTCCTCTTGTCTCAACTGACTTGGAGGTCTCGGTCTCGTCGCTCTTGTTAAAATTCTCGCTTTTCTTACATTTTACCTGTTTCCGTTCTTCCCCTGTTCGGCCTTGACTCCGCATTGTGTTTACACACGTTTTCCGCCAAACAGGCAGAGTGTCCTCTGCCTCGTCCTCTTTCTATAGAAACTCGCTACACAGGTGGATTTTCTAGTCTTGGATGTACCCTGTGCCCTGTATTTGTCACCAGGAATCGGCCACGTGTCTTTTTCCTCTGGTTAGTTATGCCCTTTGCATTCATATGCACCCAGGGAACGGCTGCTTAGCTGGGTTTCCCCCCCTTGATATGTCCTCTGTTTGCTTCTGTGCCTCGAATCCGCTCCACAGGCGGCTTCTTGCTCCTAGATCGTCACAGAGCCTCGCTGACAGGTCCCAGGCCTCCGCTCACGTGGCTTTGGTCCTGAGTGTATTGGATTCCCCCCTTTCTTCATTGACCTTTTACCGTCCATCCCCACCGTGGCCTCCACTTTTGTGTCTGGCCTGCTGCTCCACTCCTCGGACTTTACTGGGTTCTTCAGCCCTACGTTGCATTCGCTTTTCCTGCCCAGTCCAGGACGTTCGCCACCCATTGCCGTCGACTGGTTCGGGTGGTTTCTCTGCTCGTCAGCCCCTGCCGACGTCCGCAGCCACCTCCTCGTGCCGGCCCTTTTAAGTCCGGGACTGACGTTCCTGGGGGTGGCTTGGCAGGAGGCTTTCTTGCTTGTGCTAAGCGACACATGCTCCGCACAATGGGAGGTCGTGGCGAAGCCCTCGTCGTCCTCCTCCAACCATGCGAGTGGTGGTCCGTCGCCGGCAAGGAGCCCTGGGGCTTGGGCTATGGGACGGGCCGCGGCGGGCGTTGTATACGCTCCTCCCGTGGCTGTTCGTACACGGTTTGCCGTTCCGTCCTGTGGGTGGACTATGCTGGCAAGTTCCGGGACCCTCATCCTCCGCTCCCTTGCTCGGACGGGAGGGGGACAGGCCGGAGCGTGAGGCCCGCTCTCCGTTTTCGTCAGGACGGCCAGGTGGACGGGGGTTGGCCATGGTAGTTCCTTTCTCCATGACAAATTAAGGGAGGCTATGCTCCGCACAACGCGTAGCTCCTCCTGGCCCATACCCTCTCCCCTCAATCGGCCGTCTCATTGACTTGGTGGTGGGCCTGACGCAAAGCGCCCGCACCGGCTTCTCCCGCCCCCACTTCCTGCGCTAGCCACGCCGGTCATGGGCACGACGGTGGTATAGAAGGGTCTGGCCTGGAGGTGAAGGTATCAACCTCCTCTCGGGCGCCCTCCCCGTCATCGACGCAGTGTCTCAGGAGGTGGCCCAGGTACTCCGGTCCATGTATGGGGGAGGTGCCGTCGCGATAACACCTCCACACATTGTGTCCTGGACACACTCGCTGTAGTCGTCCGTGTCGCAAGCCTGGGGTTCACCATCGCTATTTCACAAGGCGGTCCTCCCACCTTCTCACTGAGGGCCATGGAACCTACACAGTGCTCCTGTTCCCCGGGGTCTGGTGTACGCGTCAACACTTCGCGTGTCGTGTTCTGCCCGTTCTCGTTCACGAACGTGTTCTGGGTGTTTTCCCGGCTGGGAACTTTACATTGGGCGGCACTGACCGTGCCTTTAGGCCAGCTCGGACTCGACCACCTTGTTCTACTGGTCCCCTAACACTTCCCTGTATCGCCCCCCCCCCCACTTACTGGCTGTGGCCGGTACCGCGCTTGCTACATATGAGACTATCACACTGGGTCGCTCGGGGCTCGCTCGCTGCAGCGGTGCCCTGGCCTGCTCCCCCGGCGGCCATCTGGATAGACACAGATGCGTCGTGTGAGGTGGGGTGGGGCTCCCGATCTAACATGGGTCATCGCCACCACGGCAAGTGGTCAGGGCTCTTCGCTTTCGCGTCCGGGCCATGATCCTGTTGGTACCGTTCTTCTTCCTGCGGGATCGCTGTCTTGCCCTGGCGGGCATGTCGGTGGCCTTTCGGTTGGTCATCTTATCCTCTGATGCCTTCGGCACGGACTGGAGTGGGTGACAGTCGGTGTCCACATTGCCTCCGCCCGTCGCACTCCTCATGTGCTACGTCCTCCACGGGCTGGGATTTTTCTGGTGCAGGGTTTGGTTGATCGCGCCCATGTGGCCAGCCCGTGCTTGGTACGCTCCGCTATACATACGTGTACTGGGTTCCCGTCATTTTTCCGTTCACATGCATTGTAACGGCTCAGACGGGTTGCTTTTTGGTAGTTGGGGTGTACTGTAGGACGGTAAAGTCCTGCCTCACCACTGCCCCGCCCGGTCATCACTGTGGATGATGTTGGTGTAGTGCTAACCGTGCCTCAGCACGACTCGCCGGAGTTCCCCCGCAGCACTTGCGCCTGCAGTCTCTGTTCCCACACCAGCCTTAACAGTGTTCCAAAGAGACAGCACCTTCACAAGACTCTACTGTCGGTTAGACAATTGGCCTATGGAATAATAAAGTCCTGCCCCAACACTGCTCCAACATGTAAACACTGTTGCCGCCGCAAGTGTGTTGCCAAACAGCTGAAACAATGGTGTCCGTGTTCCGTTCCCCTCCCTGTCTCCGGCTTCCTCTTGGGCCGGATTGGAGCCCTAGGGACCTTGTTGGCATTTGTGTCGTAAATGTTTGTTTTGACCTCGGCTTGGCTGATATGCTTCATCGGCGCTGGCTGATGTCTCCATGGAGGGCTTCAGTCTTATTGGATTGGGTTCCCTAACTGGCTCAATGACGCTGGGCAGTGAGCGCACAGCTCCCTCGGTTGCGTTTGTGTTCCGTTACCTTCATCACTGGTTTGGGACACTCGCCGGCATGTACAGTCCTACATCTTTCAAGGCCGCCTGCCCGCTCTTGGGGTACCCTTAGAGGCCTTGACGGGGCTGGTTCTCCCTCACAAGGGGTGTCATATTTCTGAAGACCTGCTTTAGGCTCTGTCCGGCCCCAAACCATAGCCAGGGCCCCTTCCCTCGGGTTCGTCACTTTGACCCCTTCTGTTCGTTTGTAGACTCGTATGGAACTTCTGCTATGCCGGATTCACGCCCTCAGTTACTTGTTCGTCAAGGGGAATCCACGCAATGCGAGCTAAGCTCATTATTATCGCGCCTCCTTAACTGGGAATGTATTGCGTGAAATGCATGTTAAGTGTTTTATGTACTGTTGGAATGGCTGTGGATGTGTGTGTAGTCTGTATATAGCCAATTGGCGACATCGGAAACGAAGGCTTAGGGTGGATCTGTATGGTACCATTCTCACTATAGACGGTACCGGCTCGCCCGAAGGCTTAGGTAGCCATCAGCTTAGGTGAACCATATGATACCCATCTCGCCTTGTACCATTTTTGCCAACCCCAGATGGGACGTCACAACGTCGTCCACTTTTTCCAGGTACCTATTTACAGCTAGGTGAACTGAGGCTAACACATGAAAGAAGACAAGCCCAATTTGTCTCCGCCCGGCCGGGGATTGAACCCCCGACCCCTCGTGTGTGAGATGAGAGCTCTACCTACTAGGCTACGGGCTGTGTTTGCTTCTGTGTGTGCCACTGTGCCGGGACGGGCTTCGGTGTGCATGCTGTGGGCCTACATTTCCGTCATGTTCTTGGAGGCGGTAAACCTCTTACAGAGGGCTCTGCTCATATGCCTTCTGCTTTTACAGTCTTGCTATCTCACTGACATGACCGACACAGGGTTATGGTCCCCCCGCAGTGCATCTGTCTCTTCATACCTCTCCATGCCCACGGCCAGGCTTCGTATGCCTTGGGTCGCGTTCAATCAACGTGTCCCCTGCTTCGTCCTCCATCCTGATTCTCTTCATGCTGTATTCGTCCCATACTGTATTTTCTTCCTTTCCCTGACAAAGGGGGGGGGGGGGAGGTCTTTTTTGTATGCTTGTACAAAGCCTTTCTTTCAATACATGTCTGTTTAGTATTGAGGATGTAGATCTTACGGTTTTTACATTATGACTACACTGTCTATGGGTTTTGCCTTGGTATGCTTATGCTGCATACCCATGTCATGTACATGACGAATGTCATATGATGTCGTCAGCCGGCTATACCGTGCCATTTTGTTTTGTAAACACTTAACCCCTGCCTTCACTTAAGGTTTTCGCTCTTACAATTTTTACGTTCTGACTCCACTGTCTCCGGGTTCTGTGTTGGTATGCTTATGCCTCCTACCCATGTCATGTACCTCCTGAGTGTCATATGATGGCGTCCGCCGGCTATGCCGTGCCTTGTGTTTTTGTGAATACTTTCCACTTGGCTTCACTTTAGGATTTCGCTCATGCAGTTTTTACTTTCTGACTCAACTGTTTCCGGGTTTTGTGTTGGTATGCTTCTGCCTCCTACCCATGTCGTGTAACTACAGTGTCATATGGTGACGTCCACCATCTCCTGTGTCTCTTCATCCCATACTGTATTTTTGTCTTCCTTTCCCTAAAACAGGGGGGGGGGGGGTTCTTTTTGTATGCTTGTACAAAGACTTTCTCTTTCAATACTTGTCTGAACAGTACTGTCTGTTTAGTGTTAAGGATGTAACTCTTAAGGTTTATTACATTTGGACTATACTGTACGGGTTTTTGTATTGGTATGCCTATATGCCTCATACCCATGTCTTGTACATAAGAGTGTCTTCGGAGGTCATCCACATGCTGTGCCGTGCTGTTTGTTATTGTAATGCTTTACAATTGACTTCACCTTTCCCATGTTGGTGTGCCATTCCAAGGTCGACATGACCTATTCCTTTACCTGCCTGTGCATTTTAGACCCTAGACTGATACGCTAGTAACTGTATTTTCTTAATATGCACCATACTGTTACGCTCTTTTTTCCCGATAAACTAAAATGTTTATTTGCGTCTTTTCTTGGTCCTCTACTTTGCTAAGGCTTGGGTTTTGTGGTTTATAGGATGTCCGCCTCCAATGTGGGATTCAAGCCGTACGTTGGAAACGTAGAGACTGCTACTAAATTGGGAGGTTTGACAACCTCCCTTATAGCCAAATAAGGAAAACCTCTTATTTGGTAACAGTCTCGGAGTATCCAACGTCAGAGTATCCCGCCCTCATGCCGATCCCCTGCCCAATGCCCATCCAATCTACACTGATTACTTGATACCTAGATACTTTTTGCAGGTACTGTCGCAGGCTCATAGAAAATGGAGCATGGCTTAGAGGAGAGCAGCTAGATTAAATAGGTAACTATAACAATTCTTTCTCTCCTTCGCTTTCTCTTCCTTCTTTAGTCGTCTCGGAGTGTGTACAACGTGCCTAGTAGTGAATTGAGGTGCAACTCTAGAGATTATTTGGTACTTCGCGTGAGTACCGATAAATCGGCCCGCTGTGGTAGCGGCTGAGATCATAAGCCCTACGTTGGATACTCCGAGACTGCTATCAAATAAGAGGTTTTCCTTATTTGGTTATAAGGGAGGTCGTCAAACCTCCCAATAGATTACAAAAAGTCCAAATAAGACATAGTTATGTTAATGTATAAAGGAGTTATACAGTTGGTCCTCCGGTAACGCGGCTAATGTGTTCTGGTAACCTCCCGTGTTACCAAAAACCGCGTTACCGAACCCATATGTTTATATGTTAAAGGTACCTTGGTGTTCTGGGGATTTAATTTTCACAAAGTCCACATTTTCTCCACAGAAGCCTATGCTATAATAATTAAATCAATTATAAAGGTTATTTGACATGTGCAATGAGTTGATTTGCCCATTGCAACAACTCTTACCTCTGAATAAATATTTTGTTTAGGCTAGGCAGCTAGGCTAGTTAAGGAGAGAGTCACAGCAGTAGCCGACATTTTTCGATCGAAGCTCTGAAATCCCGCCATCATATTTCTCACCTCACACAATAACTACACATTTTAGAATGGTCTACTCTTCACTCAACGCACAGCGACGACCATATCTACCTCTGGTATGCATAACAACTTGGTTAGGCCATTTATTTGCAGAGATATGATCATCGGTAAATGGCGAAAATCGTAACTTCGGAATTCCCGCATAACTCGCCGTCTTATTATTTCTCACCTCACACAATAACTACACAATATAGGGTGTTCTAGTCTTCACCCAACACACAGCAACGATCATATCTACCTCTGGTAGGCATAAACACTTGGTTAGGCCATTTATTTGCAGAGATATGAGCATCGGTAAATTACAAAAGTCGGGAGTAAAGATTCGGCGACCTACTGTAGATAGCCTAGCCATGTTTTCCACACAATGACAACACACACACACACTTACTCGACAGCCAAACAATAACATAAGTGTGTTTCGGTAATTATTCTCACCTCACACATTAACTACACAATGTGCAGTGTTCTAGTCTTCACCCAATGCACGGGAACGATCATATCTACCTCCGGTATGCATAAAAACTTGATTAGGCCATATATTTGCACCGGTATGAGCATGGTAAATGACGAAAATCGGAACTTCGGAATTCCCGCCTAACTCGCCGTCTTATATTTCTCACCTCACACAATAACTACACAATGTAGGGTGTTCTAGTCTTCACCCAACGCACAGCAACGATCATATCTACCTCTGGTAGGCATAAACACTTGGTTAGGCCATATATTTGCAGAGATATGAGCAGTGGTAAATTACGAAAGTCGGGAGTAAAGGTTCGGCCCCCAGCTGGACCCCGCGCCAGTGTAAGTATTGACCGTGTTAGCAACATTTTGGATATTTGGGGTGTACCGCGTGCCACCAAAACCGCGTTTCCAAAATACGCGTTACCAGAGGACCAACTGTAGATAGATACATTAGAGAGATAGATAGAGAGAGAGAGTTGCAGAGGGGGAAGTGATCGATAACATACAAACTATTATGAGACTTATGAAACGGACTCAAGTTTATGAAAAGACAGAGGAGACATTTTTGTTGACTCTATAGAGAGAGAGATAGTTGCTAGGGTCCCAAGTCCCAAGCACTGTGACGAAAATGGCAGGAGAGACCACCTTTTCACCTCAATAGATGAGGCAAGACTGGATCTCTCATTTTTTTTTTTTTTTTTTTTTTTTTTTTTTTTTTTTTTTTTTTACAAGGCTTAAAAAAAAGTAAAAAAAAAAAAAAAAAAAACTAAGCCTTGTACAGGCAGTTACAAGACAAATACATTACTGACGAATATACTCAGGCCTGGGACTGGGGAGCTACTTATCTACTGACGAATATACTCGGGCCTGGGACTGTATACAGTGGAATCTCCAATCTCGATCATAATTGGTTCCCACAAATACCGATCGAGATTCGAAATATCGAGATGCGAAGTTAACTTCTTATGGGAAAATATACAATCGGTTCCAGCCACTTGCCGACTAACCTACATCAAATCTGTCAATTTTCACATTTGCCCCCCACAATCACATGCAATATATATAATATGTTAAAATAGATAAAATTAATAATGAAAGAGTTTTATTTTTACCTTATATTTATTGATAAAGAGGTTTGTGTGGTTGATTGTTGGTTCCGAGGCGAACGCAGTTAGGTTACTGCGTCTCCGCACCCGGCGCACAGTCACCGTCAACAATTCTTGCAATTGCTTCCCTCACCCTGTCACCACTAGCACCGGCATTTTATGAATGCGATAAAAAAAGGTCCAGGTAGACGACTTCACAATACAAGTTTTCAAGCGAATGGCGGATGTGTGACTGGTACACCAAGTGGCCGCTAGATCTACCGACTTCAATAAATTTTCCATGGTATAAAGTTTAATCAAGTTTTCTTTTGTCTTTACTATTATTATATATTAGATTTTCCTCATACAAATAATAATGTATATTAACACCTTACGAGCGGCCTATGCGGTTTATTTATGTGTACCGCACAGCGGGGTGTTTTTAGCCAAAATAGGGCTGTTTACGTGATCATTTTCATGCCTAAATAAGACCCAGAACGTAAAACAAGTACCTATCCCTGAAAGGGCATAAACAGAGCTTTCGAATGACACCATAACGATCCTTGTATGATGGATAGTTTTCTTGCAATAACCGTGCAACGCGAGTGCAAAAAGCAGGTAATTCGGTACTTTCAGTACATAATTGAGTATGTAGCGATGTCGAGCGCCGCCACATAGTCCAGCTTTATTTAACTCGACTTATGTTGCTCGCCGCTAATTAAGGGTTAAAACATGGTAAAGTAATTTATATTACTACGTAAATGAAAGCGGCAGAGACAGGTTAGACTACCGCTTGAGACGATCGATACTAGCGGTACATTAGTATACAGGTGAACAAAACACAATGACTGTGAGGTTCACACATCGATTTGGTCAAGATTAATCTGTTTATATTAGTATATAAGCATCTAGCATCGATATTTAGCTATTAGCTATCGAGATTAACGTTTTTTCATCGAGATTTGTGATTGGGGAGAGCTTGAAGGTGGCATCGAGATGCGAAATATCGAGATGAGATTGATCGAGATATGTGAGCCTACTGTAGGTTAATATATCTCATTAAATGCAAAATAGGTAGTAGAAGCTACTGATATTTTTATAGCAATAATACAAATAATCTTATATGAATAATGATGAATATAAGACAAATTATGCACAATATAAGTTTATTAACTTTATTTCAAACAGTACCGGTACTGTATTTTGATTATTTTCCGAGGTTTTCCACTGTTCAAAAGACTTTCTTTAATTAGACATACGTCCAGAAGACGATGGTGTTGTCAAAATGTTTCTAAGTTTCTTATTTTCTGATCTACTGATAATACAGTATAATATAGATTACTCTGATAGTGCTATATTTAATGTAACGCTAATTACGAATACATTATTCCAGGAACTGTTGACGGAGCTCCAACCCCATTACAAGTACGAACGAGGTTCCCGTCTGCCCCTTGAAAATGTTGTACTGGCAAGCCTCTGGGTTCTTGCCAGCCAAGAGTCCTACAGAGCTATTGCCGAACGATTCAAAACCAGCAAGTCCGTCATTTGCACCTCACTCCACCACTTTTGTAATATTGTCTCTGGGAATTTAGAGAGCCGCATCACCTGGCCTAGTGGGGCAGTCATGAAGGAAACTGTGTGTGGGTTCAAAGATGCTGGCTTCCCAGGAACTGTTGGGGCCATTGATGCTTGCCAGGTGGCCATCAGTAAGCCCAAGGATGTGGAGGAAACAGATGCCTACATGAACAATAAGTCTGTGTATTGTACCACTCTGCTAGCCGTTTGTGACCACAGGTACAGGTTCACTTATGTCAATGTGGGTCATCCTGGCACGCTGGAAGATGCTGATGTATTTAAAAGGTGCGAGTTGTATGATGCTTTCATGGATGACCCTCATTCACTTTTACCTCTTAAGTTTAATATAAATGGCAACTTTCATACATATCATATAATTGCAGATGCTGGTTTTCCTCTATCAGAGTATGTAATGACCCCATATGTAGACAGGAGTTACTTGACTCCCAAGCAGGCCGAGTATAACAAACAGCATGGATTGGCCTTAGCAATAGTAACAAAATCCATTGGATTGTTAAAAAGTAGATTTCACCGACTTCGGCTGTTACTGATGCAGCATCTTGCACAGTGTAGCGTAGCAATCAAAGCATGTTGTATCCTCCACAACTTATGTATTGAAAGTGGTGGTGCTGAGCTGGTTGATATTGATGAGGATGACATACCACCACCTCCCACCACCACTAGTCTTGCTCACGGCATAGAGCACCACTACAATCCAGAAGGGGAGGAGAAACGGGAAGCCATTGCTGACTTCTTTATGTAGCCATCATGTTTGTATATTTTCCATTATAAGATGCTTTGAAACAGGGTATATTGAAAACATGATGGATTCATTTAAGCTGCTAATAAGCTATTCACAGGTATTGTAAAATACAAATTACTGATACATTGTTAGCATTCTTATAGAAAGTAAGCTAAGTTGGTATATTCATTAATAGATATAATTATTGCAAAAACATAAATTTGTTTATGTACTCCTAACATGTATAGTAAATTATAAACAGTCCATCTTCAGAGTGCAAGAGTTTATGGGCAACTCGCACAAACTAATTTGCGTAGTGAGGACAATAGATAATTATAGGCTACCCATGTTATAATGGACTTATGTGAACACCTCCTCTGAATTGTAGTTTCTTTACAGATTAACTTGCAGATTAACTTGCTCATGTAGTGATGTACACCCTATGTGGTGGATTGTGTTCTTTTATTTAATAATTTTCATTTTAGTAAGCGTTGTTTCCACATAGCGATTTTGATAATTTAATTTGACTTTATATTGTCCTTGTCCCAATTTTGGTTTGTTTAGTTTGCAAGTTTTACATTTTAATTCATACAGAATTTAGTCAAATTTACCAGAACGTCCCTGACTTCCTAAATTGACTAATTCCTTGAACATGACGATAGTGCATTGCTATATGTGTGATTAGTTTGCTTAGGAACCAGATTGACATGCTCATGTAGTAATGTACACCCTATGTGGTGGATTACATACATACATACATAAAATTTTAAGACCGAGTGTTCCCCACATACGTGCAGTTTCAGTCTCTTGTCCTAATGGCGAGAACTGCTGCCAATTCTGACCATGAAAAGAATGCCTCTCCCCCTGAAGGGAAAGGTGTATGCCTCATGTGTTAGAAGTGCAATAACGTATGCCTCAGAAACATGGGCCGTTAAAGTAGAGGATGTCAATAGAATGGAACGTAATGAGATGAGAATGGTGAGATGGATGTGTGGGGCCAGGCTGCAGGATAGAATAACAAATGTTGAGCTGAGGAGACGTTTAGGTATAAAGAGTATTAGCGAAGTGATGCGTACAAGTTGTTGTTGTTGTTGTTGTTGTTGTTCCCCAAGCTGCCTGGCCGAACAGCCCCAAGGCCCCGAGTAAGGCCAAGGCCATAAACGAGCGCCCCCACAGAACCCTCCCTGCCGACCACAATAAAGCCTGGGTGACCGAAGCCACTCCATGGCGGGGAGCTGAGAGGGTGCGTAAACGCCCGGGAAACCAAAGCCCCACCCAGGGCCCTGTGCCCCTCAGCAATTATGAAGAGAAAGTTGAGGGGCAAAGGAATAATGTGACGCTTTAGCTTCCAATCTTGGTAGATTGAGAGGTCAATCCACGGAAGAGACGCCGTCACTTGAGATCTAGAAAATATATAAGTAAAAGGAACAGTCAGAGTAAGCTATGGGTATGGCAGAGATCGCTCAGGTCTCACTCTGATAGACCAGCCCATCGCGGTTGCGTACAAGTAGACTGGGATGGTATGGACATGTGGAGAGAATGGTTGAACAAAATTGGGTGAAAAAATGCAGGTCTGCGATTGTGGTGGGAGCTGCACCAAGGGGTGGACCGAGGAAGACCTGGGATCGGACTATATGTGCCAATCTAAAATCCAAAAACTTGACAAGTGAAGCAGCCCTTAACAGGGTTGCCTGGAACGCCGCCATTAGGACAAGAGATTGAAACTGCACGTATGTGTGGAGCATTCAGTCTTAAAATGTGATGTAGCCTATGTATGTATGTAGTGCACCTTGCTTAATATAGAGCTGGCTGAAAATTGTGACACCTCACCACCACCCCCTCACATTGTAATGGATTTGCGCAGTAAAAACTCACTCGCTCTGAGGATGGCCTGTACTGAATTACAGTACTTTACTGATATGCCACCCGATCCTCCTAGCCATAGACTTTGAATGTGCAGTGTGCAAGGGAGATCTTGTATTAAATGACCCGCCTGTCAGTGTTGTTTTCGACAGTGTAACGCTGGAGTGTGTGAATAAGTTCTGCTACCTGGGCAATACAGTTTCCGCTGGAGGTGGCGCTGAAGCTAGCTCCATTGCTCCAAACATTTTGCCCGTTGGATCCCATAAATGTTTCCAAGCTACCAAGAGTCTATGATCACACAGTTGAGTTTATTTCCAAAATAATTAATAAGTGCTTCTCTGAAGGTAGCTTCCCACATTCTGAAAAGCATGCACTACTCCGACCTACTCTAAAGAAACCTGGACTTGATGTTGAGAACATGTTGAACTATCGTCCTGTCTCCAACCTGTCCTTCATATCAAAGATATTAGAGCGTGCAATACTTGACCAATTACAACCACTACTTCAGCAGAATGAAACTATCCCAATTTTTCAGTCTGCTTACCGACAGCATCATTCAACTGAAACAGCATTGATTAGAGTACATAATGATCTAGTTGAGAACATTTGCAGTGGTGTGGCCTCACTATTGGTCTTGCTTGATCTCTCTGCGGCCTTTGACACAGTGGATCACGAGTTGTTATTGAGTGATCTTTATGATTGTGGTGTGCGTGACTCCGCTCTCTTGCTTCTTGGGTCGTACTTGTCAGGTAGATCCCAGAGTGTGATGGTAAATCAAGTGGTCTCGGACTCGACACCCCTGCAGTATGGTGTTCCGCAGGGATCAGTTTTAGGTCCTATCCTATTTATAATTTATATTAGCAGTTTGTCTCTTCTGCTTCGTGCACATAATGTCACCTTTCACTTTTATGCAGATGACACCCAGATTTATGTGAGAATCACAAATATAGTTGATATACGGAGTAAGATGGAATTGTTGATGTCTGATATCAAGAAGTGGATGAGAGCGAGAAAACTTAAACTAAATGATGGTAAAACTGATATTCTCATCATCCGAGGAAATAGAAAGAGCTGATGATATAGTGGGTGCCCTCTCCATCAATGTTGGTGGATCTCAGCTGCGACCGGCCAACTCTGTTCGAAATCTGGGTGTATATGTGAACTCCCGATTAGATTTCAAAGAGCATGTAAACCAGATAGTTAAAAGTTGTTACTTGCACATCAGAAATCTCTATTTGGTGAAGCCGTTTTTAACCAGACGTTGCCTCCTGACGTTGGTTCACTCATTGGTCTTCTCTCGTGTTGATTATTGCAATGCCCTGTTGGTGGGTCTTCCAAATTATATTTTGAAGAAAGTTCAGTCTGTTCTTAACAGGGCCGCAAGACTAATTTTTGGTGTTCTACCTAGAACTCCTACTACATCTCTTCACATAGAACTGCACTGGCTGCCAGTAAGAGCAAGAATAGAATTTAAGTTGTGTTTGGTGACTTTTAAGGTTCTCAAATTTGGTGAGCCTAGGTACCTTGCGGAGCTTCTCAGGCGCCCACCGGCACACCATGGTGTAGTTGTGCGTCATGACAATGACCCTTTTCGTCTTGATGAACCAAGGGCTTTCCAGCAGTCTTCTTTCTTTGAGAGGTCTTTCTCCTACATGGCTCCGAGGTTGTATAACAGGTTGCCGCTGTCCATGAGACAACTGAGTTCTGTTGAATGCTTCAAGAGACAACTTAAGACTTTTCTCTTTGAGAGAAGCTATGATCTTGAGAGAGGTGTCATGACAGATGGCTATAGAGTTTAGGCTATTTTGCCACTGCTAGTGATTGTTAAATGTGTGTTGTATATAAGCCTTCTTTTGATGCATTGATTTTTGTTCTTTTTTCTTTCTCTTTTCGAGCGCTAGTGAATTCTTCGGAAAAATTGGCGCTTATGAGAAATAAGTAACATGCTTATTATTATTATTATTATTAGAGTCAGAAGTGGCTTGGGAAAGTTTAGAGAGCTGTTGCCACTCCTAACCATGAGAGAGCTCCCACCCAACCTTAAAGGGAAGGTGTATACTAGAGATGGACCGAATATTCGTTTCGTATTCGTATGTGCGAATATTCGCTATGTTTTTCAATATTCGTATTCGTATTCGTATTAGCATTTCCATTCATAGCTATTTGCAAACATGCGAATATTTTCACGAAACCAATAGAAGACACAAAAATGTAAAATATTACATTTTAAAGTCAAGAGTGTGCAAAATATAAATATGTTCTAATATATAACTAGGAACCCCAAAAGGTTCACCAAACCCAAATATACGAAGCGTTTGTTGACGTTCTTAAAAAAATAAATAAAAACGACAGCTTGCGTTCGCTTGTACGATGTCGGGGAAAGTAATGTTTTTTTTTTGTTTTTTTTTAAAGAGACAATGAACGGAGGAAGGAAAAACACAGATAAAACAAAAAGGTCCATGTGCCTAAAGGCATCCTCCATTCATAAAATGTTTGTAACAACTGGATTTAAACATTTGTTGATTGTAAGTTTGTGGAAAGCAATTCGAGGGAAGTGAATTCCAAAGAGTAGTAGCTCTGGGGATAAATGAATTCTGATAAGCAGAAGTTCTGCATTGTGGAGGAGAAAGTGTAAATTCATGGGCGCTCTCAGCTGCCCTAGTTCTACGGTTCTTTATTAAACCCTCTAAGTACCATAGTATGTGAATGTTTTTTAAACTACGAAGTGGCTACGGGACACCACCAGGGGTGTCACGCAGCCCAGCCAGTGAGGCTGGGCTACGGGACACCACTGGTGGTGTCCCGTAGCCCAGCCTCACTGGCTGGGCTGCGTGACACTACCAGTGGTGTCTCGCAGCCCAGCCACACTGAGTAGGCTACGGGACACCACCACAAGTGTTCCACGTATACAAAGCTTATTTTTATAGCTAAATTTATTCATATCGTATTTCCATCTATTTTTTCTTAGTTTAAACTCGTGCCCTTTGATCCTACCGGGTTACCTCACAAAAAATGTCTTTGTAAATCGTTGTTATATACCCCTCACACGTCTTCTCCTCCAAGCTTGGGAAATTGTGTGTGTGTGTACAAATGAATGATAACGGTGTGGATTGAAATATTTACGTATGGGTTTGTGAATGAAAGTACGAAATGTTTCTGTGATTGTGAATATAAAGGTGTGTTTGTGTAAGTGTGTGTGTGAGCACGTGGTTGTATGTTTGTGAGTAGAAATATACATGGCAGGGTAGGTGCTTTTAATAGTGAATCCTTGTCCACTTGTAAATTAAATGTGTGTGTGTGTGTGTGTGTGTGTTGTATAATATATATATATTGCATAATGCATATACTGTATAGCCATGAAAGCTAATAGGTAATATATCTAAATCTGTAATGCATGTTTTGTCTGATTATTGGAATCCAAATATGAAGTTTGGGTAATTTAGGTTACGGAAAGTAATTGGTAAAAATAATAGAATTATGAAACATTTCAAAAGCTACCATATATGAGTGCGGCCGAAGAGGGTTGTGAAAAAAACCCCGCTGACCAGCCTCTGGATACCAGCGGACGTGGATCCTTTACCTCAAGATCTCAAGCTAATCCAGAAAATGAACACCTACTTGTAAATTGTACCTGCCAGCATAATTATCTGATGGTGTGGTCTCTCTCTCTCTCTCTCTCTCTCTCTCTCTCTCTCTCTCTCTCTCTCTCTCTCTCTCTCTCTCTCTCTCTCTCTCTCTCTCTCTCTCTCTCTCTCTCTCTCTCTCTCTCTCTCTCTCTCTCTCTCTCTCTCTCTCTCTCTCTCTCTCTCTCTCTCTCTCTCTCTCTCTCTCTCTCTCTCTCTCTCTCTCTCTCTCTCTCTCTCTCTCTCTCTCTCTCTCTCTCTCTCTTCATTAATTTCATTGTGGGTGTTTGGTGTTGTAGTTGGCATAATAAAATATAGATTATACACCAACGTGCTCGGTTATGTATTGGTTGGCATACTTACTTTACAACTAAGAGGAGCTGCGTTCGAATCCCAACCAGGAAAGAGACATTGGGACAAGTCTCCTTACCCCTTGTTCCTCAGTTTTACAAAATGGAATAAATAGAGACTTGGTATAAGGCATTGAGGTAATAAGGCCTTAATACCTAAAGTATACTGTATATACTTTGTTAATACCTCCATGGTATAAGGGGACAATAATGTGAAGTCCTCTCCGGATTTGACGGTCTGGTACGAGTTGTAATGATACTATACACGTAGGCCTAGATGATATACAGTAATGCGCATAGAGGATCGACCTCACCAAAACGGTCAGAGGACAGACAATGAGGGCCTGTCGAGCGCCGATTGTCCCACACCCGACAGATCCCCTTCACACCCAACCCATCTCGTCCATATGCCAATCTATTTTTTTCTTAATGCTCTCTATCGTTCTTGATTCCACTATAGCACTTGGTAGCTTATTCCACCTATCTACAACTCTGTTACCAAACCAATATTTGCCTATATCTTTTCTGAAACGAAAAATATCTAATTTGAAACCATTTGTTCGAGTTTTGTTTCGTTATCACTGAACTTGAATACGTAAGGAAGATTTCTATCATGTGTAAGGTCCTAGGACTTACATATAAGAACATAAGAAAACGGGAGTCTGCAGAAAGTCGATCGGCTCATATAAGGCAGATCCCTCTCACACCCAACACTAATTATAAGGCCTAATAATAGGCCCAACTCACTAACACCATGAGGACTGACCTCACCAAAACGATCAGAGGTCAACATGGGAAAACGGGGGTCTGCAGAGCGCCGACTGGACAACAACCGGCAGATCCCACTCACACCCAACCTCCATTATAAATACTAAATAGGGCATTAGGATAACACCATAGAGGATTTTTTTAGACGAAGTATATGGATTCATATGGTAATAGTTTGTTCTAGGACCTACATCAAGTGCTTGATTTATTACCAAGATAGTTGAAATAGTATTAGTAAATAAGGTGAATATGGGCATTGCTCTAATCAAGATGGGTTGGGTGTGAGAGGGATCTGCCTTGTGTGGGCCAATTGGCTTTCTGCAGACTCCCATTATCTTAGGTTGTTCTTATGTTATGCTCTCTCTCTCTCTCTCCTCCTTTGTACTCCTCTTCTAAGCAACATGTGTCATAGTACATATATAAATTCAATAATGTCCAACTCCAATATCAATACAGTTATAGTTTAGTAACTACTTTTAATTACTGTAATTACCTCCTGCTCTACCCATATATATATATATATATATAATTAGTACATATTTTTAATAGCACGTTAGCATCCACTATTAAATATTCAGTTAAATATAGAAATTGTATCAACTAAGGAAAAGAGGTAGTGGGGAATGGGAGGAGTATAAATTGTAATTAAAGGAAAAAGGCAGTCAATGGTACCAATTAAATGTGATTAGAGGATCCACCTGGTCCTCTAATCACAGATTATACTCCTCCCACTCACCAATAATCAATTTTTATTCTAATGCTTCACCCATTGTATATTCTAATACATACACACACACATACTATATATATATATATATATATATACCGGTATATATATATATAATGTGTGTGTTATAAATATTATAATTAATATTAGTTGTGACTGACTTATTAGTTAATATTGCTATCATATTGCCAGAAAGACGATTATGTAGAGGAAATAATGATAGAGGTGTTTTAAGTGGATGAAAGGTGATAGAGGTGTTTTAAGTGGATGAAAGGTATCAATAAGAGATATATATATATATATGGTATTATAGTTTAGTAACCTGCCTTTAGTCTCCTTCATACGCAGAAAAGAAGAAAAAATAAGAAAATGGGAGCCCACATAAAGCCGATTGGCCCACACAAGGCAGATCCCTCTTACACCCAACCCATCTTGTCCATAATATGTCTATCTAATTGTATTTTGAAGCTCTCTATCGTTCTTGATCGCACTATGGCGCTAGGTAGCCTGTTCCACAGGTATATACAACTCTTAACCAAACCAGTATTTGCCTATATTTCTTGAAACGAAATGTATCCCATTTGAAACCATTTGTTTGAGTTTTCTCGCTATCGCTGAGCTTCAGTACATCTTTCAAATCCCCTGTATTTAGCCTATCTCACTTACCCACTTGAACACCTCTATCATATCGTATCATATCATATCTAACTCTGCGTCTTTCTAACGAATGTAAGCCTAGCTTCTTCAATCTGTCTTCATATGGAAGATTTCTAATATTACAGATTATTATTGTCATTCTCAGTTGTACTTTCTCCAAGGAATCTATGTTCATTCTCTAATAGGGACTCCAATTTTGAACAGCATAATCCATATGTAGCCTTACTAACGCTAGATAAAAGTTCAAGATTACGTCTGCTGTTCTGTTACTCACACTTCTAGATATACATCCAAGAACTCTATTTGCCTTATTTCGAACACTGATGCATTGATTTCGTGGTTTCAAATCACAGTTGACGATGATTCTCAAGTCTTTTTCATTATTTGAGTTAGTTATAGCCACGTTATCGAAATTGTATACTGCATTTCCTATCGATTTACTCAATTTTACTACACTGCATTTACCTTACATTGAACTTTATCTGCCAGTTTACTACCCATTTGTGTAATATGTCTAAATCTGTTTGGAGTGTTCCCATTTTAGTGTCATCTGTAAATTTACTGATTTTGCTAGTTATTCCTACATCAATGTTCTCTCTCTCTCTCTCTCTCTCTCTCTCTCAGAGAGAGAGAGAGAGGTACAATTTACAAGTAGGTGTTAATTTCCTGGATTACCTGGATTAGCTTGAGATCTTAAGGTAAAGGGTCCAGGTACGCTGGTATCCAGAGGTTGGTCAGCGGGGTTTTTTTCGCAACCTTCTTCGCCCGCACTCACATGGTAGCAATATAAATGTTTTATAATGCTATAGATTTACCAATTACAATCCCTATCCTAAATTAACCAAACATCACATTTGGATGCCAATAATCACCAGACAACATATGCATCATCAATTGAGAAATGTTACCTATTATCTTCTATGTTGATTCACTATATAAACACACACAAACTCATGCAAATTCACATTTTCACGCACAAAATAATTCAGGAACACATCTTCGTATTCCTACCCACAATGTCATTAACTCGCATTGCGTGTATTCACCTTGACGAACAAGTTCGGTGATTTATGTTCATATATCTACACACACACACACACACACACACACACACACAAAACATATTGTACATTCATTATTAATTTTGTACATCCATTATACAAACACATATTTCCACTCACAAACGTACAGGCTTTATGCTCGTACATGCACATTCCTACTCGTGCAAGCAAGCTTGCACTGCCCCCCCCCCCCCAAAACTGGCCTACGCAAGGCAGATCCAACTCACACCCAATTAATTCATTAAGATATTCAGTTTATTCTTGAAAGCCTACTGCTACTGAGCTGATCACTTTACAGTGTACTTTGCAATTTCTTTCACAAATATAAATTTGTTCCTTCCAAATTATGACCCAAACGTACATGCCATTACAAACGCACATACATACTCATGTAGACATGCATTTGAACATCCATATAACATTCGTAAACAAACATTTATTTACGCACATATACTGTATTTGCATTACTTTATGTAATATAAAGTAATGCAAATACAGTACATATTTATTTACACAAACACATGTAATTATCCACACATTGACGCACTTGTGCTTGTGAACGTCGTCAAGGTGTCTTATAGCACGTTATGCAAGTACGAATGACTTTACTTCTGTTTGATCATTATACCATAATGGTAACAGATGTGTAGACAATAGACATGTGGAATAGGATACCTAGCGCCATTGTGGAATCAAGAACGATAGAGTTTCAAAATAAAATTAGATAAACATATGAACGAGATGGGTTGGGTGTGAGAGGGATCTGCCTTGTGTGGGCCAATCGACTTTCTGTAGACTCCCATATGTTCTTATAAGATGGATATGTAAGACGAAGAATATACACACATTTATAACGGCTATATATAACGGCTATATTATAACGGCTATATATAACGCCTAGTTATATGTATAAATAGGTATGTGTGAGTGTGTGTGGCGTAGGGAGTTGAGTGTGGAATAGGTCTGTATATACAACATGTAGGATTATAATTTAATAAAGTCCAACGTTTTTAATGATAATATAAATAATAATCCAAAGAATTTCGATTCAACAGTCTAATTGGCTGAATTATATGGCGATAAATACGAAAACACTTGTGGTGGTGTCCCGTAGCCTACCCAGTGTGGCTGGGCTGCGAGACACCACTGGTGGTGTCACGCAGCCCAGCCAGTGAGGCTGGGCTATGGGACACCACCCGTAGCCCAGCCTCACTGGCTGGGCTGCGTGACACCACTGGTGGTGTCCCGTAGCCACTTCGTTTAAACTAATGGAACTGAAATTGTGTACATCGACTTCCAAACCATTTTTTTTTTTTTTTTTTTTTTTAAAAGAGACAATGAACGGAGGAAGGAAAAACACAGATAAAACAAAAAGGTCCATGTGCCTAAAGGCATCCTCCATTCATAAAATGTTTGTAACAACTGGATTTAAACATTTGTAGATTGTAAGTTTGTGGAAAGCAATTCGAGGGAAGTGAATTCCAAAGAGTAGTAGCTCTGGGGATAAATGAATTCTGATAAGCAGAAGTTCTGCATTGTGGAGGAGAAAGTGTAAATTCATGGGCGCTCTCAGCTGCCCTAGTTCTACGGGGAAAGATGTGGAGAGGCGGCACAATTGAAGAAAGTTCCTCGGAACAATTGCTGTGAAAATATCTGTAGAATAATGCAAGGGATGCAACGTTTCTTCGTATGGATAATGTAGGAAGGTCCTGTGTGATTGCAGGGTTATTGATTAATCTAATAGCTTTATTTTTAATTTTGTCCAACTGCCTCAATGCAACCACTCCCACTTCCACCCCACAGAGGTGAACAGTAATCCATCTGAGAACGCACATGACTTTTATATATTACGGCCAACTGCTCGTCAGTGAAGAATTCTCGAACTCTGTACAGGAGTCCCAGTGGAGTGGATCATTCAGTACGACCCACCACATGTGCCACAGGATTACATTCACCGCATCGGTCGAACTGGACGTGATGAAGGGAAGACTGGCAGTGCTGTTCTCTTTTTGCAGCCTGAAGAGCTGAAGTATGTGGACATCCTTGCCAACATGAATGTGGACATTAAGGAGATGGAGTTCAGTGGAGAGTTGGACCAGATACAAAAGCAGATCATCAGTGTTGTTGAGAAGAACTTGGAACTTCAACTGATGGGCAAGGTGGCTTTCAAGATATTTTTAAGGGCTTACCAGTGTCACAAACTCAAGAAGATTTTTGATATGAAGTCGTTGAATCTAAATGAGATGTGTAAGTCTTTCGGCTTTCACACACCACCAGTGAATTTGAAGCAGTTGAAATAGTGGTGGTCTGTGGAGCAGAGAAATTTAGCTGTTGAACCTTTCTTTTCAATGGCATTAAAGTAATTCCATTCTGGTTATCATTATCTGATGATCTGATGATCTCTGAACTTTGAAATAATTGTAATACAGTACTGTAGTTCCGAAATCTGACCTTGTTCATTATAACGGAATAAATGGTTTTGGTACAATGTTGCCAATGTACCGGCTACCTCTCTAGATCCAGCGAATCACTTCCATCACTTCCATCTAGCGACATCAAGATGTGATGAATTCTAGCGATATTCAAGTTATGTTCCCTATTATTATGTTCTATCCAACAACCAACTCTACTGGGATTGGGTTCTAGTCATGTGGTGATGGGCTGGTCTATTAGAGTGAGAACTGAGCAATCTCTGCCATACCCATAGCTTACTCTGACTGTTCCTTTTACTTATATATTTTCTAGATCTCAAGTGACGGCATCTCTAACGTGGATTGACCTCCCAATCTACCAAGATTGGAAGCCAAAGCGTCACATTTTTCCCTTGCCCCTCAACTTTCTCTTCATAATTGCTGAGGGACACAGGGCCCTGGGTGGGGCTTTGGTTTCCCGGGCATTTCCGCACCCTCCTCAGCTCCCCGCCATGGAGTGGCTTCGGTCACCCAGGCTTTATTGTGGTCGGCGGGGAGGGTTCTGTGGGGGCGCTCGGTTATGGCCTTGGCCTTGCTCAGGGCCTTGGGGCTGTTCGGCCAGGCAGCTTGGGGAACAACAACAACAACAACAACCAACTCTACTCCTAAAATTGATTAATGAAACATTACATTTAAGGAATTGTAGAGATTTTTCGATTGTTGAAGATTACTCTAGATACTTCAACATATGTTTTCTAGTGACATACAAATTTTTAGTGTCTGGTGACTATCTAGCGATTTGTAAATGCTATTCTAGCATACATTTGTGCTTTAGTGTATCATGCATTGTTTAATAAATTTGCCCTATTTCTCCAGAAGACTTCCTACATGATATAGTGTATTGTTCTAGTGATAATTAAATATTATACAGGGCTATTTTAAGTGGGCTGATGATTATGAAACAGTAATATGCTGGACGATGAGAATACTGTATGTAAACATGTCTCGGAAATCACTGATAATTTTTGGCATTTTCTGCCAAAAGCCCACTGGCGGTAACGCAGCTTTACACATTCACATCGTCATTGGCTTCCGGTAATTAATTTCATAGTAATTTAATTAACATTTGTTGGTGATATAAAAACAAGTACCAGTTCTTGAAGGATGACAATTTCATCCTTCAAGAAAGATTGAAATATTCGCTATTCGTATTCGCGAATTTTACCAACAAAAATTTGTATTCGTATTCGCAAATAGTGAAAATTGATATCCGTTCCATCTCTAGTGTATACCTTGTGTGTTAGGAGCGCGATGACCTATGCCTCTGAGACGTGGCCGGTTAAAGCGGAGGATGTCAATAGAATGGAACGGAATGAGAAGAGAATGGTGAGATGGATGTGTGGGGTTAATCTTAGAGACAGGGTATCGAGCGAGGAATTGAGAAGGCGTCTGGGCATTAGGAGTACCAGTGAAGTGATGCGCACGAACCGACTTGGTTGGTTTGGACATGTGGAGAGAATGGATTATCAGAACTGGGTGAAGACATGCCGGACTGTGAACTTGGGGGGAGCTGCGCGTAGGGGTGAACCTAGAATGACGTGGGCTCGGGTACTCAGGTCCGATCTCAAAATAAAGAACTTGACAACTTAGGCAGCCCTTGACAAGGCCGCCTGGAAAGCTGCCATTTAGGACGTGAGACTGTAACCACAGTTTTTGTGGACAAATGGTCTTTAAACTTAAACTTGTATGTATGACAAAGCTAAACTCTTCGCTCAAACTTTTGCTAGAAACTCCACCTTAGATGATTCCGGTGCTATTCCTCCCTCTCCACCCTCCTCTCTCCTACTTATGCCTAATATCCTAATCTCTTCTAAAGATGTACTTTCTACCCTCTCTGGGCTTAATACTAAGAAGGCGTACGGTCTGGACGGTGTTCCTCCTGTTGTACTAAAAAACTGTGCTTCCGTGCTGACTCCCTGCCTAGGCAAACTCTTTCGTCTCTGTCTCTCCTCTAACGTCTTCCCTTTATGCTGGAAGTTTGCTCTCATTCAACCTGTCCCAAAGAAGGGTGACCGCTCTCAACCCTCCAACTATCGTCCAATTGCTCTCATCTCTTGTATTTTTAAAGTTTTTGAAACTATTCTTGCTTCCAAATTTCTTAAGAATTTCCCTTCTCATACTGTAATCTACTTTCAGATCGCCAGTATGGCTTCCTTAAGGGTTGCTCTACTGGTGATCTTCTTTCATATCTTACTAACTCTTGGTCATCCTCCTTTCAAGGCTTCGGTGAGACTTTTTCTATTGCACTAGACATATCGAAAGCCTTCGATAGAGTCTGGATCTTAAATGTCTAAACTACCCTCCTTCGGTTTCTATCCCTCCATCTGTGCCTTTGTCTCTAATTTCCTTGCCGGCCGTTCCATAGCTGCGGTTGTGGACGGTCATAGCTCACTTCCTCACCCTATCAACTCCGGTGTTCCTCAGGGCTCTGTCCTATCTCCTATTCTCTTTCTAATTTTCATAAATGATCATCTCAACTGTACCTCAGACGCACACGACTCAACCTTATGCTACTTAATTAGTTTTTTCAGAACGCCCCAGCCAGCAATCCCTCAACGACAAACGTAATGAAGCCATAGAACACTTAAATTCTGATCTAGCTACTATCTCCAATTGGGACAGAGAAAACCTTGTTACCTTTAATACTTCCAAAACCCAATATCTCCATCTATCTACCCGTCCGGAACTCCCAGCGGACTATCCCTTATTCTTCAACAATACAAAAATAAATCCTTCATCTTCTCTCAATATTCTTGGTGTCTCTTTTTCAGGGGCGGACTGGCCCACCGGGAAACCGGGAAAATTTCCGGTGGGCCCCCAAGGTAATTTCCCAGTGGGCCCCCATGATGGTCGGACATTATTTCAGCGCTGGTTGACGATCAGCTGATGCCCGAATTAACCACTTGCCTGAGCTTAAAAATGCACAGGCAAGCTATTCTTATTAGTTTTCTCTATTTTGTTTTTTCCCCCGACAGTGTTTTGTGACCTTTTACTTGCCTCTTTTTCGTGTGCTAGTGCCATAGGTTTACGTAGATCAACAAAATTCAACCACAAGCCAATAAACACATAGGCCTACGGTTTGAAAAGCATTGGGGCCCCCTTGAGCCGGTCATTATAAGCCTGTAGCTCAAGTTTAACCCTTGCAGAATATGACGCCTGTACTGTGTCGTTACTTTATTTTGACTATGGCCAATTTTATACAGCTTAGGAATGATCTGTGAGACTTGGAAGGATAAAAAACTAGTTGGGCTACTTTAGCTAGGCCTAACACCCCTTAAATTCCATGTACCGGTAGGCCAACCCTTCCTAATCTGAATAAAATTATTTAATAATAGCATGAACATTTATATCATAGCCTATGTACTGTATATAGGCTACTTTATTTATGACCTAACAAACAGTATGTTACTTTATTTATGAGCTAAGACATAGTATGTGCGTGTAAATCACAGATGCCAAACACCGGTAATAATTTCGAAAAACAAAAATACACCTAGGCTAGCCTAGGCTAATTTATTATTAAGTTAGGTCGGGAATGGGTTCGTTAGGGTAGATTAGTTAGGTTACGTTTCTGAGGTTGGGTTAGCTTAGGCTATATTTAGGTTGGGTAAGTTGTGTTACCGGTAATTTGCTTACTGCTTAGGCTAGTTAGGTTTAGTTACATAAGACTAGATTAGGATAGTTAATTTTGTTTATAAACATTGGCTTTTTTAACCTCTTCCATGCCCGTGAATATTTCTGATGAGTGGGCACCTTTTATATACCGGTACCCATAACATATTTATAGTTGACAATAAATGAACAACGGTTGTAGTGTTGTCCTGTCTCGATTATTGTTGTTCTTCTTAAATTTAGCTTATTTTTGTTTTAAATATCTGTACTTGAGTGTTGTGGTATTGTAGGCCTAATGGATATGTTATCTCCCAGATTTTTGGACTAGCCTAACATAGAGCTTCATGTCATATCACCAGGTCTACATTGTGCTAGTCTTGATTTTAAACATAGTGTTTTTCACATGGACTACCTTCCATCCTCCTCTTCTAAGTGGTTCCAAGTAGCCTATCTAGGCTATTGTTATGCCCTGATTTTATTCAGGTTTAACTATTAGTTAGGGTGAGTTCTTTCGAGACTGGGATATCCAAGTTCATACAAATACATATAAAGAAGACATTAGGGATACAGATAATATCGCAATATGGTTTATAGTACAGTTTATTCACTTAGTTCCTAAATACATAAAACTGAGGGCTAAAGATGCTAACATAAGAATTTCATAGGGTACAACTTAATTAACTATCTTCTAGCACGATTGCAGATCTGGATGGAGACCAGGTATACTCAATGCAACTTAAATTGAATCCTTTACTTTGGAATCAAATCACTCTTCTATTGTTGAAAGATTATATGAATACCTAATCAGGTTACCTTAACCCGGGAACTGCGGGAAGACTCTTAAGAGTTCCCCCGGCGGACTGCGGGAAGACTCTTAAGAGCGAGGCTTTTGAACGCGTACCAAAACCGCGCGTTTATAGGCAGGCGGCTAAAAATTGGTGTGGGTATAGTACATGTCAACTCTCGATATCACCCCGCCACACGCTCGCCCCGCACTCGTGCAAGCGCCACCGCGCCAGTAACCAAGCACTAGTCATGGAGCCCACACGTCCCTCACGCTCGCTCCCTGATGACACAACCATCCCTCCTTCTGGTGGTGTCAGCCGCCTTGGAAGGCAGAGGGTGGCTGCTAAAGACCCTAGCTACCAGTACGACATGCCCTACAGCTCGGAGGACGAAGCACCAGCACCCAAAGCACGAAAAACACGTGCAAGCAGGGCAATGGCACAGAGGTCATTGGTCTTTCGGGACACTGCCACCACGACCCAGGCCACTGCAACAACCACTACCACCACCCCTGCCACCCGTGCCACCAGTACCAGCGACGCAGGAGGCCGCCCTAGGGCTGCAGAACCTGCGGGGGCAGGCAAAATCAAAGGCACGGGCGTAGGGAAGAGAACCCGTACGCCTGCCACAGTGACCCTGCCACCACCACCACCACCAGCCGCCCCTGGCCCGGCTGCCCCTGCCGCCCCTGCTGTCCCTGCCCAAGGAAAAGGGAAGGGGAAGGGGAAAGGGAGAGGGAAAGCGACTGCTGTCCCTGCCGGCCCTGCTGCCCCTGCCGCCCCTGCTGCCCCTGCCCAAGGAAAAGGGAAGGGGAAGGGGAAGGGGAGAGGGAAAGCGACTGCTGGCCCTGCTGTCCCTGCCGGCCCTGCTGCCCCTGCTGCCCCTGCCACCCCTGCCGCCCCTGCCCAAGGAACAGGGAAAGGGGCGACAGGCACCACCATCATCTTGCCTGGCAGGCCCACTGCACCACGCACCACTGCCGCCCCTGCCGGCCCTTCTGCCCCTGTCCATAAGACGCCCGTACGTGCTAGAGTGACCAGAAAAACTCTGACACCATCCAAATACGCCGCCCTGCTGTTTGATGGTGATTCGCAGGGCATTGGCAGCCCTGGTTTCGACGACGACGCCCTAGCACAGGACCAAGGGTGGGGGGATTTGGGAGTGGACAGTGGCAGTGAGTCAGACGTCGGTGACGAGAATGAAGAAGGGCGTCTGTCTAGTGAAGAGGAGGGTGATGATGATGATGTGTTGTATCGCGATCATGGCAGCGATATTTCAGACGCTGAAGCAGATGCAGACGACATTCCGATCCCTGGCATGCCTTCGTTTGAGTGGTCTGACGGGGTCAATTTTGTACCTGACGTGCCCCAGTTCAATCCTGGGACGTCGGGTACAACTGACGACTGGCCCTGTGACGAGCACGCAAACGAAAGCGACTTCTTCCTCGCTTTTATCGATTTTGAGGTAATGACTTACATCGTTGCCCAAACAAACGCCTACTACAGGTGGGTGTTTGGCAGATTGGACGTCATTTCTCCAAAAGCGAGAATATGAGGATGGGTGGATACGACTGTGGAAGAATTCATGACGTTCTTTGCCTTGTTGTTCCTCATGCCTCTTTGCAAGAAGCATGTGTTGCAACACTACTGGAAGCACGACCCTCTCATCGCCACCCCAACTTTCAATAAGTTCATGACTCGTGACAGATTTTTGTTGCTGCTAAGATTTATGCACTTTGCAGACAACGAAAATCCTAACAGGATTGACAGGATATGGAAAGTTCGGGATGTGTTCACCATGTTGTTGGAGAGGTATAGGAAATACTTTTACCCCTTCCTCAATTTGGTGATTGATGAGTCGCTCGTGCTCTTCAAAGGACGTCTTGTTTTCAAGCAGTATATCCCCTTGAAAAGGCATAGGTTCGGAATCAAGCTCTTCGTTTTGTGTGACTGTGAAACTGGAATAGTGCTTGACATGATCGTGTATACAGGCACTGACATTGACGTACCGAAAGCCGCTGCCGGTGACCCCATGGGCCTGTCCGGTGCCATCGTCAGGAAAATGTTGGCACCTTACCTGGGCAAAGGCCACATCATCTACACTGACAACTGGTATACTTCTCCTGCTCTCTGCCAGTTTCTTCATGACAACCAAACGGGGTCATGTGGGACTGTCAGAAAGACAAGAAAGTTTATGCCTAAGTTCACCGGTAATGTCATTCCTCTTACAGATGCCTCCTCCAGTGACACACCTTCTGAAGACGACCTGGCCCAGGAACACCGCGAGAGGCATGTCCGAAGAAGGCGACGAAAGGGGCAGAAATACAAGCAGCTAGAAAAGTCCGGGAAAGTGATAGCCCTGAAGTGGAAGGACAAACGAGACGTCCACCTGCTTTCCACCGTCCACACAGGTGCCCAGATGGACTCTGGTAAAATCCACTACAGAACCAGGAAGATCATCTACAAGCCCGACATGGTAGTGGACTATACCAAGAACATGCGCCTGGTGGACAAGTCTGACTGTCAGCTGTCAGGTGTTGAGTGTCTGAGGAAGACTGTGAAGTGGTATCACAAGCTCTTCCTCCACCTAGTTGACATCACGATGCTCAATGCCTACAACTTGTGGTTGGTGAAGAGGGAGATGTCCCCAAACCAGAAGCTGAAATTCTGGGAGTTCGTGTATAACGTGGCATACCAACTCCTGGAGAAGTATGGCACCACCACTCACAGACGTACGGCATGGCGTGGGGATCACATTCCTGACAGAATCCAGCTGGGTGTCGAAAGACACTACCCAACCAACACCGAGCTGATTGGCACCCGTCACAGGCAGGTGCAGTGCCACGTCTGCAGCTCCAGTGTGAGAAAACCCCACGTCACCAAAAGAGTCACCTCAATGTGCACGGAGTGCAAAGTTGCACTCTGCTTGGGTGACTGCTTCAGGGACTACCACACCTTCAAAAACTACTGAGTGTCGCCCCCTGCCCTGCCCTGCCCTGGACTCGCCCCGTGCCCTGCCCTGGACTCGCCTCCTGCCCTGCCCTGGACTCGCGCCCTACCTTACCTGACCTGACCTAATTGATCACGCTACCTCATAATGAAACATATATATTATATAATGTATAAGTTCCAAAGATGTCCCTGTGATATAGCTTTTACATTATATAATTATATGTTTCATTATTTAGTTTATAAGTTTCAAAGATTTACATGTAATATGCCTTCTTTTTTTAGTATATGAATATATATGTTTGTTATAGCCTAAATAATGTGTAAATATTGTCTTACCTCAAATGAATTGTACAAAAATAAATATATTTCAATAAATCCTGTGAAACCTACTAAGATAATAAAATAAAACAATTAAAAAGAACAAAAACAAGGTCATGTCATTGTATTCTTACAATATGATATATTCTATGAATATTTCATATTGTTTGAATACAATGGCATGATCTTGTAAAAAATATTTGTTATCAAAATTCATCTAAACAGTATAAAACCTTCCCCATAACCCCCTCCTGGAGTCGATCCCACTACCCTACCACACGTTGAGTTTTCCAGTCCGCGACTAAAATGCCCCAGAACGAGAAGCCCACCACAGAAGCCACGAACAAACACCACACAGAAACACCCAAAGGAAAGGTCCACAGAACGAAAGGACCAGCTGACCGAGCCAGCCAATTCAGACAGGCCCAAGCCCGCAGGGCTAAGCAGCTCCAGGCCGCACCTAGATACCCCTTCTAAACTGACCATTTTTCCACACCTCACGTACACTACCCCCTCGTGTCCTACACTCTTAACTACAAAGATGATGAACAAGAATATACATTCATATTAAAAACACCCATGCCCTGTCCCTATGTTTAGCCAATGCCAACACATCAGACAGCCATAATTACATCTATGTATGTTCTTACATCCGAGAAGTAGATGTTATATATCGTAGAAGTTAAAACACCCACGCCTGTCCCTAGACCTCGTATATCATTTCCCATGACGAGTATAGATATATGTAACCCGTGCTCAGTCGCCCCCTTGCATTGTTCCTCTAGTAACTAAGTGTCTATAATATTAACTGCCACCAGTATTGATACGACATAGCGGCACTGTCCTTGTGTCGTATTGTGCCAAGTACAGATCAACCAGGTTTCATCACCTTATTAGGACGACGACTATAATGTCGTCGTTCATCGATGTATGCAATCCTTAGTTTAAGTATTAATATTAACATTCCCTAACATCTTGTCTTGCCAGACTAAGCTTCTGAAGACCCATCGCCCCATAAATCTATGTATTCAATCCTTAGGTTAAGTATTTTTATCCGCCATTGTGTTCACCTTTTTCCATTTACTTTTCCACAATTGTCATACGTCTTCCCCTTGCCTCCTTCGTATCCACAGTCCACACTACGCCAATTTACTTCGTGTCATACACCTCTTACCCCAACCAGAGATTGTATAAGATAACCTTGTTACCAGTATCTGTCATAAGTACCCCGAAACAATAACTAAGTACCCCTACGAATTGCCGCTGTTGTTGGTATATATATATTTCATAGAAAATGCAGTTCTCAGGGCCAACTAATAGTATCCATAACCCCTCGGACTGATCACATAACCCTATCTTTTCCAGACTCAGATACCACCCCATAGTTGCATTCCCCGGTAGCATTTGGCTAACGTACTCCACTGCCTTTTCAAACTCCCATATCAACTGCAGCCTAATGCCACCCCCAAGCCCAGAGACCTTAGGGTCAAATTCCCCTATAGCCCCCCTGCACTCCTCCCCTCTCATTATAAGACCCCGCGCTTCTCTACTCTTGTCCGACCTAGCCTCTCTCTCATACCTCTTGAAGATCCTTGAATTTCCCGTTGCTAACGCTCTCCAACCTTTTATATATATACTCCTATCCAGCCTACCTTCACTTAGTAGGCCAGAACAACATTAGAACTTTACTAGCCCCTTGCATGCCATCTATTCTCTTACAACCCATTCACTACCCTGCAGTTAACCTCTAGCTCTGCCCTTGTGTTGTTCCAGAGTTGAGAGATTCCAGAGCCGGCAGACTCCGTGGCAGATTTGGATAGAAGGACCTGCCCACGTATTTGAGAACTTCACACATATGGACCCCCTGGACGGCCGCGGAACCAGTCGTTAGCCCCCAACATCACCGGAAGCAAGATAACTAGGACCAGATCTACAAATACTATTCAAGATTAATGTTGCTAGTACTAAGTGTTATAGTACTAGTTTGACACTCACTTATTAACTTTCTATAAAGTGGCTAAAACCTTGCCCAGTGTAACTCATATTTAACCTCTGAAGTGCGCATGGGGGTAATTGGAAACGTCCCCCTGTGCTGACGTATTTGAGGTGTTTCCGTCACTAAAATATTCATTGTGCCATTAATAGCATTAATACTTATCCATATGCGCCTATTATGGGTTGATTATAAAGGTATTAACCTGAAACAACAATAAAACGAGTGAAAACAGCGTTTGGATGGTCAAAATCGGAGATATAGCCCGCGAGTTGTATAATGTATGGGTGAGGCAATCTGCTTTCCCGCCAATTTCCCCCAAGGCCACTGAGACACAGTCGATCGATACTCTCTCTCTCTCTTGCACTCGCTTGCTATCAGTGATGACCACACCCTCCAATCGGATTTCTAATGTTAGCACGAAAATATACCTCAGAATAAGGGAATAACAGGGAAAATAGGTGATAACTGAAGGAGAGGAGGAAAGTGGGGAAGGAGGGGAGGTAGAGGACTGAGATTTTGCATGGCCCAGGGGCCAAAAAAAAAAATATAAATGTTTTTTTTTTTTTCGATGTCAAAAGTTGATTTTTGTTTTCTCTGACTCTTAAGAGTCTCCCCGCAGTGCGCCGGGGGAACTCTTAAGAGTCTCCCCGCAGCTCCCGGGTTAACCATTCCATTTGGGACGTACTAAGCGATCAGTGCTCATTAATTAACAGGCGACATTGACTCTCGTAATTACCTTATTCAGATATTAAAACTCTAGTGATATCTAACGTTTGCCCACTGATTTGTGTTCTACGTATTTCTGCCATAAGAATATACAACTTAGATCAGTACCCCCATGAGGTTACTAGAGATTTCCGTGTTCTACAATATACGCGTGTCTAATCCTAACTGTGAGCTGCTGCTTGGGCACGCAACCAGCCAGTAAGAGATCAAATCAGTGAAATTGAATTACATGAATATATTGAGGTCTTCCAGAAAATAAAACTTGCTAATTAAGCCAGTGATCAGAAGATTAATACCTGAACGTTGGAAGTGGGAGACTAGGCTCCATCCAGATCCACTTATGCTAGTGTTGTTCGATTCTATTATATTGTCTTGCACAAGTATTCTGCAGTGGTATATAAATAAACGTGATCGTGTAACTTGCTACCATGTGTTTCTTTGTGTTCTCTATTCCTCATATCTTGTATTGCGCATGCAGCCTTATATACCCAGTCATTTAGAACTCACATTACCCAAGTTAAACCTGTAGAAAAACAGGGCATAACATTGGCGGCAGCGGTGGTTCTTGATTCGGATAAAAGGTTGCATTACACTGCAAGTTTGGAACAGTAGAAGCATGGCAACATCGCGAAATTTGCAACCACTCACACACATTCCCAAGTATGATGTAAACACGTATGATATCGCCACTTACTTAGACATAATAAAGGCAGTGTACGATGTGGCACTTCAAAATTACCGCGAAAAAATCGCCGTTGCAGTTTCGCACATTATACAGTTGGGAGAAGCCGTTTCCCAAATTGTTGATAAGCTTACCTGGAAAGAATTTCTTCACCAAACTGTGAAACTGTACGCCAGAGCTTACCTGGAACCAGTTTCGATCCTTCGTGATCCGGACCTTAGATCCACTTTTGGGTTCCCCCGTCGCCCCCAAAATAATAAAAGTCGACGAGATCAAGTATGAAGGGGATATAAATGTGACCCTCATCTAACTCTACAGATACGTGAGGACCACGTATAGCTATGAAGATTACGATCAACAAAATGAACTCTTATTCACCGCATTATTAAACATCCTCCCACCCCCCATCACCGCCCATCTCGACCCGTATGGCTTATTCGAAGAACATATGCTCTCCATCAGAGAAGAATGCCTACTCAGTTCGATGAATCCCCTATCCAACCCTTCAGCCCCTATCCAAGACTCCGTGCACCCTTCCAAAATGACTTCCGGTGAAAGTCCAACCCCAGTGCACTCTTCCTTGCCTCTATCCTCTCTGACCATCCCTAAATTTTCCCCTGCCCAGCCATCCACCAACGATCATCTTCCATCAATTGTGTTACCCCATCCTTTTTCTATGCATGTCAAACAAACTCACCAGTCCCAGATAACCTCTAACCAGACCGTGACTGCCACCAAGAAAATTCCCCAAATTCGTCCTGTTAACCCGGCAAGCGCGATAGGCCTCACGGAAGGCTTCCTATAGGGAACGTGATAAGGCCTCACGGAAGCATGACCATAAAAAAAGCCTTCCAAAAAAAAAAAGGGCCTATCAAAACAAAGGATTTTGTCTCTAGGTGAGATAATTCCCCTCTAGTACTCATCCATGTGTTTCCCACCCCTCCCCCTCCCCTCCTTCCCCACCTTATTCCCCCCTCCTCAATTATCACCTATTTTCCTCTTATTATCATTTATCGGTTATTTTTCTCTCCCGCGATAATGTAGCACAAGTGGGTTGCATAAAAGATCGTTATGCAACACCCAGACACCGCACACACCGCCCCTCGTCTCAGTTGACTCCCAGACAGCGAGAGGGGAGGGCTGCATCTCTCGCCTGAGATTATGACCGGGTGGCCAATATCTTCGTTTTTCACCACCCAAATGCTTTTCCCCACTTATTTTAGCACTCTTGAAGGTTCATATATGCATCATATATGTAAAATAAAAGCATACCGAAAACAAATAATGCTTTATATTGTAAATATAACGAATTCTGTCAGAATCCAGGGCTAGAAATGCACAAATAACTACCCTAGCACCTAGGTCTATATCGCGCTTGTCAGGTTAACAACCCCAAATCAATACATCAGTCCTCTACCAATAACCCCTGTTCTAAACCTAACTCTTCCCCCACCAACCCTCCGCAGCCCCCCCAACAAGCCCCGTATTCTAGCTATGCCTACCTATGTAGGCCTACCAAAACATGTTTTCCCCATGCCCCCAGAAATGTTCAGCTATTCCACAAACAACAAAATTCCCCTTGTGACAGTTTTCAGTCAGTAGCTCCCTTCCACCCCCACACAATTCACACCCCTAGAAAACTTCAAAACCCCACACTTGACTCGCCCTCTCATGTCAAACAAACTCACCAGTCCCAGATAACCTCTGACCAGACCGAGACTGCCACCAAGAAAATTCCCCAAATTCGTCCTGTTAACAACCCCAAATCAATACATCAGTCCTCTACCAATAACCCCTGTTCTACACCTAACTCTTCCCCCACCAACCCTCCGCAGCCCCCCCCACAAGCCCCCTATTCTTGCTATGCCTACCTATGTAGGCCTACCAAAACATGTTTCCCCATGCCCCCAGAAATGTTCAGCTATTCCACAAACAACAAAATTCCCCTTGTGACAGTTTTCAGTCAGTAGCTCCCTTCCACCCCCACACAATTCACACCCCTAGACAACTTCAAAACCCCACACTTGACTCGCCCTCTCATGTCAAACAAACTCACCAGTCCCAGATAACCTCTAACCAGACCGAGACTGCCACCAAGAAAATTCCCCAAACTCGTCCTGTTAACAACCCCAAATCAGTACATCACTCCTCCCTCAATAACCCATGTCCTATGCCTAACTCTGCCCCCACTAATCCTCCCCAGTCCCACATAACCTTTAACCAGACCGAGACTGACACCAAGAAAATTCCCCAAATTCGTCCTGTTAACAACCCCAAATCAATACATCAGTCCTCTACCAATAACCCGTTCTACACCTAACTCCTCCCCCACCAACCCGCCGCAGTCCCCCCAACAAATCCCGTTTTCTAACTCGCTCACCTCTCACCACCCTGACCCTCCCACACGCCGTTAATCCTCCCCTCACGCGTGACGACCTAGGGACCCAACCATGTTCCCCCCCTTCCCCCAGAAATGCTCAGCTATTCCCCCACCAACAAAATTTCCCTTGTGACAGTTTTCCGTCAGTAGCTCCCTTCCACCCCTCCACAATTCACACCCCTAATAAACTTCAAAACCCCACACTTGACTCACCCCCTCATGACAGACAAACCCACCAATCCCATATAACCTCTAAACAAACCGTCACTGCCACCGACACACCCCACCACTCTGATCCTCCCACACACGCCGTTAATCCCTCCCTCACGCGTGACCCCCACCAAAGTGATTTCCCCCCCCTCATGCGTACCGAACACCTGCTCACCAGTCGGCCCCCCACCATCATGAGCCCAGCTAAACTTTCAACCTCCACCAATTCCCACCCTGCCAGCCTAACCTCTCACGACCACATTCAGAACGAACAATCACCCCCGTACATAACCCCTACCTCCTTTTTCCCCCCTATCTTACCCCGTTCACCGTTACCCCACCCGCCCCAAATTCCACCCCCAAAGATCCCGCTCGACAAAATACCACTCCCATCCCAATCCAACCACAAAACTTTTTCCACCTTGGCTAAACCCCAAAATACTCTCTCTCTCGCCCCAAACAACATAATCAACCTCTCAACTTCAACCACTCCTCGAAATCCCATCCATGTCTCTCCCGAAAATAAAATCAGTCCAAATTCAACCCCTCTCAAACCACAACCCTGCCTGCCCAGACCCCCCCCCCCCCACCATCTCCCTATCAAATCCCCACACCCCAAACCTCCAAACCACCCGATCATAGTAAACTCTCAACCTTCAGCCTTACTCACCCTTCCCCAAACCCCACTCACGACCACAACTCTCTACACAATTCAACCCCTCCCCAGCACCAACCTCTTCCGCAACAACAACCCCGACTCGACCTGCCCGTTTCATCTTTAAAACCCCCCTATCACTACCCCCGACCGAAACCACTTAGACCCCCCCTCCAAAACTGGCCCCGGGCCAGCTCGCCCCCAGACCCACATTCCTAACGACAGAACTAACGGTATATCCACCCCGCCCTTCCAAAGTGAAAGTGAAACCCCAAGGTCAAAGCCACAACCACCACCACCTATTACCAGACCGTCACCCAGACTAACGGCGACCCTAAATAACCCCCCCTGATGATGATATTATTGTACTTAATTTTTTTTTTATTGTTTTCAATTCCTAAGCGATTGGGCAGGATTCTATAAATTTACATGTTTTCCATATACTGTATATTATATTTTTCTTCCCTTAGTCATACGACTTTTCTTGTTAACCTACACTTTTCTGACTATCTTTAAAATTTGTTTTATACATTGTTAAACACTTTACCTCTTCTTAATTTTCCTGTGTTCTTAATTATCTGTTCTTTCTTAAATTTACATGTTTTCCATATACTGTATATATTATATATTTTTTTCCCTTAGTCATACTACTTTTCTTGTTAACCTACACTTTTCTGACTATCTTTTAAATTTGTTCTATACATTGTTAAACACTTTACCTTTACCTGTAAAACGTTCTTCCCCTCAAAATAAAACATCGTCAAGCGACTCAAGTCCCACGACAAACATCTACCTTCCCACCATGACTATGCTTCTTTTTACTTCACCCTCGAGGCTCGAGGACGAGCCTATAATGAAGGAGAGGGAAGTAAAATGCCCCAGAACGAGAAGCCCACCACAGAAGCCACGAACGAACACCACACAGAAACACCCAAAGGAAAGGTCCACAGAACGAAAGGACCAGCTGACCGAGCCAGCCAATTCAGACAGGCCCAAGCCCGCAGGGCTAAGCAGCTCCAGGCCGCACCTAGATACCCCTTCTAAACTGACCATTTTTCCACACCTCACGTACACTACCCCCTCGTGTCCTACACTCTTAACTACAAAGATGATGAACAGGAATATACATTCATATTAAAAACACCCATGCCCTGTCCCTATGTTTAGCCAATGCCAACACATCAGACAGCCATAATTATATCTATGTATATTCTTACATCCGAGAAGTAGATGTTATATATCTTAGAAGTTAAAACACCCACGCCTGTCCCTAGACCTCGTATATCATTTCCCATGACGAGTATAGATATATGCAACCCGTGCTCAGTCGCCCCCTTGCATTGTTCCTCTAGTAACTAAGTGTCTCTATAATATTAACTGCCACCAGTATTGGTACGACATAGCGGCACTGTCCTTGTGTCGTATTGTGCCAAGTACAGATCAACCAGGTTTCATCACCTTATTAGGACGACGACTATAATGTCGTCGTTCATCGATGTATGCAATCCTTAGTTTAAGTATTAATATTAACATTCCCTAACATCTTGTCTTGCCAGACTAAGCTTCTGAAGACCCATCGCCCCATAAATCTATGTATTCAATCCTTAGGTTAAGTATTTTTATCTGCCATTGTGTTCACTTTTTTCCATTTACTTTTCCACAATTGTCATACGTCTTCCCCTTGCCTCCTTCGTATCCACAGTCCACAATACGCCAATTTACTTCGTGTCATACACCTCTTACCCCAACCAGAGATTGTATAAGATAACCTTGTTACCAGTATCTGTCATAAGTACCCCGAAACAATAACTAAGTACCCCTACGAACTGCCGCTGTTGTTGGTATATATATATTTCATAGAAAACGCAGTTCCCAGGGCCAACTAATAGTATCCATAACCCCTCGGACTGATCACATAACTCTATCTTTTCCAGACTCAGATACCACCCCATAGTTGCATTCCCCGGTAGCATTTGGCTAACGTACTCCACTGCCTTTTCAAACTCCCATATCAACTGCAGCCTAATGCCACCCCCACGCCCAGAGACCTTAGGGTCAAATTCCCCTATAGCCCCCCTGCACTCCTCCCCTCTCATTATAAGACCCCGCGCTTCTCTACTCTTGTCCGACCTAGCCTCTCTCTCATACCTCTTGAAGATCCTTGAATTTCCCGTTGCTAACGCTCTCCAACCTTTTTTATATATACTCCTATCCAGCCTACCTTCACTTAGTAGGCCAGAACAACATTAGAACTTTACTAGCCCCTTGCATGCCATCTATTCTCTTACAACCCATTCACTACCCTGCAGTTAACCTCTAGCTCTGCCCTTGTGTTGTTCCGGAGTTGAGAGATTCCAGAGCCGGCAGACTCTGTGGCAGATTTGGATAGAAGGACCTGCCCACGTATTTGAGAACTTCACACATATGGACCCCCTGGACGGCCGCGGAACCAGTCGTTAGCCCCCAACATCACCGGAAGTAAGATAACTAGGACCAGATCTACAAATACTATTCAAGATTCATGTTGCTAGTACTAAGTGTTATAGTACTAGTTTGACACTCACTTATTAACTTTCTATAAAGTGGCTAAAACCTTGCCTAGTGTAACTCATATTTAACCATTCCATTTGGGACGTACTAAGCGATCAGTGCTCATTAATTAACAGGCGACATTGACTCTCGTAATTACCTTATTCAGATATTAAAACTCTAGTGATATCTAACGTTCGCCCACTGATTTGTGTTCTACGTATTTCTGCCATAAGAATATACAACTTAGATCAGTACCCCCATGAGGTTACTAGAGATTTCCGTGTTCTACAATATACGCGTGTCTAATCCTAACTGTGAGCTGCTACTTGGGCACGCGACCAGCCAGTAAGAGATCAAATCAGTGAAATTGAATTACATGAATATATTGAAGTCTTCCAGAAAATAAAACTTGCTAATTAAGCCAGTGATCAGAAGATTAATACCTGAACGTTGGAAGTGGGAGACTAGGCTCCATCCAGATCCACTTATGCTAGTGCTGTTCGATTCTATTATATTGTCTTGCACGAGTATTCTGCAGTGGTATATAAATAAACGTGATCGTGTAACTTGCTACCATGTGTTTCTTTGTGTTCTCTATTCCTCATATCTTGTATTGTGCATGCAGCCTTATATACCCAGTCATTTAGAACTCACATTACCCAAGTTAAACCTGTAGAAAAACAGGGCATAACAGCGACCTTACCAACCATGCCACAGGAGCTCATACCAAATGTCACTCAAAACTTTGTGTCTACAATCGAAATAACAATATACAAAAAAAAATGAATTATCCCACCAATTTACGTTTGTAAATTGATGGGATTATCAATTATATAATGCAAAGGTTTATAAAAGTTTGTCTCTGTCAAAAATTAGTAATTATATAACTTTATTCTGTCAAAAATTGCCCAAACACTCAGCAAAATTGCCCCTCTCAGTGTGACTCCACTCATTATCACACGGTCAAGCGGTCACGGGGTGACCCTTGCCGCTCCTTGCTGCTCCAGCCACAGCAGCTCTGTCTGGGAACAAAATTTGTATAAATACAATAATGCATAAAATATTCTTCACAAATACATTTGTATTGTATAATATTGTAAATAAAAATGAATAATAACTGTGTGGGTGTCGAAAATTGCTCAACCATCTTTCTTATGTCTCGCCTACGCGCGTATATTGGATTATACATCATAATAATAATAATAATAATACTTTATTTCAGACTCACACAGTACAGAGGGGAGCATACTGGGGTCCATATATACCTTACAGTAACATAAATATATATAAGCTACTGTACATAGGCTACATAAAATAAAAAGAAATTAAATAATACCCAGCTTGCTATCATGTAGTTCACATAGTCATGACTGTCATACATATACTTGCAGTAGGTCTCGAATATACATGTAGATTGCATATTACTTGGAAATAAATAAATATAAGTTTCTCTGGTGGCAATCTACCCTTTCGCAAGTGTAAGGAGACACCAGTCTATATTTAGCTCTCTATCAAAAAAGGCAATCTGCCTATGTTTACTGACCACCCTCGTTGCTGGTCTATAATATAGTACTTTATTTACAGTCAATGGCCTACATGTTTCTGTGGTACTTCACATGTGTCTAAAATGCAATTCTGAAGTCCATTTATACGTACGACATACGCATGTCTCACTTTCTCTCTCTCTCCATTCCTGACTCATGTTATTGTAGACCTCTTGGTGGCAACGAACACCAGACACCTGCTAGACATAAGGTTCAAAATCCCAAGACATCCATACGCCTGGGGCGCCTCCACAATTATCACACAGCTCCGTATGTTTCTTGATAGCTGCGTATGTTTCTCCCTGCCTTCACTCTCTCCACGACTCATTCCCTGCCTCCCTCCCACCCACCCACACCCACCCTTTTAGGCTTCCGTCTGCTAGAAACTCATTGATAATGTGCGTAAATATCGCATGAATTGGTCTATATGCGGTATATATATTGATATATGGCACGTCTACGTATACGTACAAGTCTGTATTATAGCATGACAGTGCTCTAAGTACAAGATATAAGTGATATTTATGGCGTAACACACCCTCTCCCCCTTTCATTCCCAGCACAACTCAATCACACCTTGGTTCACGCATAGAAACTCATTGATAATGTGCGTAATATCGCATGAATTGGTCTATATGCGGTATATATATTGATATATGGCACGTCTACATACGTACAAGTCTGTATTATAGCATGATAGTGCTCTAAGTACGAGATATACGTAATATTATAGCGCAAACCACACTCTCATCTCATAAATTGCCGCCAAACCTCCAACCCATCTTCATTCCCGCCTAAAAATTCTTTGATAATTCCCTTATATATTGCAATTTTTGGTCACTATGAGGCATATTCATTGTTATATGGGTGGCCTACACACGTATACGTACTCTACATAGCCTAAAAGGGATAAAAAAAGGAGATATACGTGATAATACGCGGTAACCCACCCCCTCCTCCCTCTGGTTCTATCCCCTGGGCGCTTGAAAATTCGGCAGGGAAATCTCGCCGCTCGATGACAATCTAGCCGCGCGGTGCCATTCGCTCCACATTTTTCAACTACGGACCGTTCCCCCCCCCCCCCAGACATTTTTTGGGGGGTCAAATATATATGGGCCGATGCACGCAAACATTCCCTACACGCTGATGTACTTTTTATCGAAATTGGCAATGGGTCCCAAAATCATCATACATGCGCACAGTATGACCCTCTAAAAAAAAACCTGTGCACCGCGGAGAGGTTAAGGACGGTCGCGTTAAGCAGAAACTGGGAGCAGGTAGCGCCAAACAATACAAACTGGAACCGATAGCATTGTAGAGGCGAATCTAGTCGAAGAGGATCCTTTGGCCACATGAACCTGGTGTAATCTCTGTCGTCCTCATGTAGTTTTGACATCAAGAAGGCTTTCTCAATGTCACTGACCCACGCATACTGATGTAAACGGAATCTCAACAAGACTTGAGCTAACTCCGGTGTTATGCCCGGTCCAAATTGGAACGCGAGATATTCTGAGTGCAATGATTAACTCTCTAACTGGAGAAGTATACCTTTAACTTTAATAAAGAGACAACACGGCAGGAGAATAATTACACAGGCGACAAGTTAACATGGGTTTTATTCACTTTACACCTGGTTCATGGAGGAGCAATATATTTAATTCTGGAACCTGAGATCATCAAAATGGCAACAATGGTAAATAGAGCATACAAATAATAATATGATTAGCAATTATAAGGCAAGAGTCGAACAATGGGTCCGGACTCAAATTCACAATAACTCCTCGGATACAATTATAGAGTATCCAAAATAGTGGAGGCTTACCTCCCACTCAACTAGATCTCAAGCGAGATCTCAGCAAGGTAACAAGAGTGCAGTAATGGCAGATGTCGTCTGGATCATACTATGATGTCCCCGGCAATAGTGACGTTAACTGACTCTAAAGCAACAATGACCAAGTGGTCATCAACAATAAGGTGGGCTCTGAAAGGCTCACAAATGAACTGAATTCTACAGGTGTGCTAGATCTCACCTGGCAAGATTATTTATTCTAAAACTACTTGTGTGGGCAACTAGCAAGATGCGGAAGGCTGATACAACAATCGTCGGGAGCTGAGATAGAGTGAGATCTATTCGAGTTATGAACCTGACAGAATGTTAAGTGAATGAGGCTAGAAGTTATACAAGGGAACAAGGTTACGTGTAAATAGGTGTGTATGTCATATGCTGTGGGTCTTATATAGGCGCGTCCCCTCTGACGGGCTATGGGAGACCAATAACCCGGGAATGTGCAGATATAAGGATCCCCTGATAGTTATGTCTAATGTGTCCCGGCAAGTGGGCAGATTAACGTCAATTTACGTAGAGAGAGGAAAGCCCTCTCGCAAGACGTTATTTAGTGAGAACCCCTGAAGATAACTTCAACCACTACCCTGAGACAACTCTATACCCATAAACCGTAATAAGACACTTAAAGGAGAGCTGGAGTGAAAAGGTGCCATAGATCGAGGGAGAATCCAGTGGTCCAGGAGGGCGGCTGCGGCGTGGCACTCCCGGATGTTGGTCCGGGATTAGGCTGCACTCCTATGTCCTTACAGCTCCTTGCTCCTCTGCGCCTACCACGGGAGGCACCCGGGTTCCTCTTGCACTCCGCGTGAGCAGGGACTTACTAAGAGTATGCCGGAATTCTGCTACAGGGTTTGGTGGGGGGTTACCAGAGGTGGGCGCGCTCCGGTGGGACCGGTAATGCGGCAGCACTCCGCGCTCATCAGACATAAGGTAATGCGGCAGCGCTCACGCGCTCCTTTTGTCAGCAGACCCGATGCGCTTCCCGCTCCGCGCTCCTGCGCTCAGCGCTCCCAAAAATAGGTATATAAAAAACAAAACAAACAAAACAGCTTCTAGAAGTTATTTAATTATTTACCTTTGTCCTCCACTTTGTCCTTTGTCTTTCACTTCACTAAATTCCAAGAATTCAAAACATTCAAAAAACCTCAAGTCATCGTGTCTTTCTGAAGTTTAACTGTTTAAGTTTCCCACTTTCTCAGTTTCTGTTATTCTTTATGTCATATCAATGAATCAAATGTCAATGATATAATATGATTGATATCATTGCAAATGTCAATGATATGATATGATTGATATCATTGTGAGTTTGTGACATTGTGACTGTCCATTGATATCTATGATATGACATAAAGAATTACAGAAACTGTACAAACTGAGAAACTTAAACAGTTAAACTTATCAAGCTAACATTCTAACAAGCCTAACAATACAATAACAACAATACAACATGATTACATTGATTAGTATTTACTATTTAGTTGATTACATGATTAAATGAATAATAATTTAATATCATTAATAATTTAATATGATATGATTAATTGATTATATTATGATTATTGGACCCGTCCAAGCTGTCCACAGACACTCAGACAGTCAGACAGGCTCGGGCTATACCACTGCCAGACTTACCCTTAGGGCCCTTCGTAAGCTGTAACTTGCCCGTAAGGTTTACTTTGCGTTAGCAAAAGCCAAAAAAAAAAAAATAACAAGTTAACAACTGTAACACTGTCAGTCTGTCACTATCATAGTATCACTGTATCACAGTTCACTAACACCGTGGGTAACACCGTACGAACGGTACGATGACTGTACACGATAATGACGTTCTTGTACCTGTTGTTGACAGGAAAAATCGCCTCCGGAGCGCCGGAAAGGAGCGCAAATTTCTAGCTGCGCTCCCCGCCTGCACTCCGATTTCAGAATTTTGCCGCTCCTCACTCCGCGCTCCTCTATATTGGTAATGCGCACCGGATCGCAGAGCGCAGAGCGCCAAATGGCGCGCACCTGCCCACCTCTGGGGGTTACGGCAACTAGCATAATGGTCTGTATAGAGTTGCAAGCAGTCTATCCAGTGACACTATGGTTAGTCTAAGGTTTGGGACAATTAAATTACTCCCTTGCAACTCCTCTGGAACCACAAGACTAATACAGTAAATAGAGGCCAGTGAAGGTGGGGCCCAAAGTGGGTTGCACAATCTAGTCCTCTTCCTGAAGGGGGGAACCCGACCTGGTCGTCTCTAAGTACTGCACTATCCTTATAATCCCTTGAAAGGAACAAGACAGGAATCCTTATTTACTTGGTCTGGGCACAGCATCGAAGGCCAGGAAGGTGGGGCCCAAAGTGGGTTGCACAAGCTAGTCCTCTTCCTGAAGGGGGGAACCCGACCTGGTCGTTTCCGATCACTGCACACAGCTTCAAGTGTGAACACCAGCTATTCTGGCTGCTTTTGTCTCTGGAACCACAAGACTAATACAGTAAATAGAGGCCAGTGAAGGTGGGGCCCAAAGTGGGTTGCACAATCTAGTCCTCTTCCTGAAGGGGGGAACCCAACCTGGTTGTCTCTAAGTACTGCACAGCTTCCCTTGAAAGGAACAAGACAGGAATCCTTATTCACTAGGTCTGGGCATAGCATCGAAGGCCAGGAAGGTGGGGCCCAAAGTGGGTTGCACAAGCTAGTCCTCTTCCTGAAGGGGGGAACCCGACCTGGTCGTCTCCGATCACTGCACACAGCTTCAGTGTGAACACCAGCTATTCTGGCTGCTTTTACCCAGATAAAGAGATACCAAAGGCAAGCTTAGTTACTGATGTCCAGACTGGCTGAGTACTTGTGAATATTCTTGCCCAGACTTAAGGCGCCCGGCTTGAGAGGATCAAAGGCGCTGGGGTGGTGGTTAGGTCCTTGTAGTCCTGGGAGTAGTGCGCCTGGACTTTTGGCTGGCCCTTGTAGATGTAGCTGGAGGAAGATTCCTCAGGGCAGATCTGTACACATTATGGGGTGATGGCTTCCTGGTGGGAGAGGAAGCGGATGAGTTTCTTACAATGGATGATGACTTATTCTGGGGTTAAGACTTATTGTTGACTGGAAGGATAGGCAAGTTTTGGTTTATGAGTGACTTTAACCCGGGACAATGGTTTAGATTGAATGGATGCAAGAGCTTTAGGTTCCTTGATAGGGGATATGAAAGGCAATCTGGGGAAGAGAGGTTTTGGTTCTGAAAGAGCTTTAGGTTCTTTGATAGGGGATATGAAAGGTAATTTAGGAAACCACCTGGTACCACCTGTGGTTGTGTAGCTAGGTTGAGGAGTTACTGGGCTGGCTGATGGGGGTTTGTAATGGTTACCCCTGCGATGGTAATTTACTTTGGCTCTGGTGGTTACAGAAAATGACTTGCCGTGGGTGACTGGTGTGGTCCACTCGGGACGGATGTGTCCCACTCGTTCCACCGTTATCTTGGCGATACGGGCAGGGGCAGGGTTGTCGTGGGTCTGGATGGCAGGGGGAAGGCTGTCCGAAGGCTTAGTTGGCTCTGTCGCATGGCTGTGACAAGCTGGAGATGCGGTAACACCGTTCCTAGACCGCATCTCATCCGGTACTAAAGATGGTCCCGTGTACAGACAGTCGTTCAGACTAGGCATGTACTGGTTAACCTTAGCGGAACAATCTAATACAATACGAACCGGAGTAGTCTTGCTTTTCTTTAAGATCCCATGATGCGCCAGATAGTGACATGACCCAGGGTCATTGAATGAAACCTCCTCAATGAAACCACGCGACAACTGATCAGAAATTACCTGCGAATATTGTTGACAAAATCCAGGGTCAGCAATGAACCTCTTCTGGAGTCCTCGTAACCTACCCCCAGCCAAACCTTTGTTGGTGGGCAACCGTCCCTTTTCTTCGGTCCAGGGAAGACGTACCTGATACTGTAGACTTTCTGGATCATACGTGACTGTCTCCTCATAACTTATCAAAGCTTGCCGTTCGGCTTGCGAATGTTCTTTGGGTGATATGCCAATGTGGTCTAAATCCCACAAAGCATTCAGTTCTTTTTTGCACGGGAACTGTCCAGTAGACATATATTGGTCCACTGGAGTTACTGCCACTTTTAGAATTGTTACAACCTCAGTATTGGAACTGGATGTGGATGCCGCATAAGAACCACTCCGTGCATACCCGAATTTGGTTGTAAGTAAAACCAAATTACCTACCCGTTTATAACCAGGTTGCACTATGTTGTAGTAATAGTCGGAACCAATTAGTACCTCCAGCTGTGCTGTCTCTGTGACGCATGAATCGGCCAATTTAATGCCATGGTGCTTTAACCCTCCAGCCCCGGCTATGTGTTATATATATATTCCCCGAAACCCGGGGGTTTTGGCCGAAAAACGTCTACGCCTAGGCTACCGCATGTTTGTTATTTGGCTTGCTTCCGCATTCCCACGCATCCCCAAGCGTAGATGTGTTTCGTACCTGTAGAATGGCGTTAAGTAGAGCTCTCTAAGTCAACTGGTTCAGTTGTGATGATGATTTCATTTGAGATAACTTTATGGCAAAAACAGCCACTTTACACTACTTTTCGATACTTAACAATAACATACAGCCACACACGAACAAGCGACGCACTCCTTCTTGTGGTCGGAGATGCGGGGCGTCGGTCCAGCCGGCTGTTGTTTACATGCGTCGGACGGACGCCTCGCACACCAAGCTTACAGGCTTTGAGCTCATGAGTGCCTCAGAGCCCTTCCGGGTAGCTCGGGTGTGTTTTTTATGGGTGCCTCAGAGCCCTTCCGGGTCTGATGGGTTAAACTAATAATTTCGGCACTAAGACTAGACTCACCTTTATGTTCGGGAAGATCCTCGACCACAATTGCTTCGAGACGATGGAACCTACCCCGATGTAAATATTTCAGTGCTACAATAGTATACTCACGAGGGTTTTGAGTTCCGGTGAAACCATGAAGCCGTAATTCTTCCGTCCCCACGGTTTCGTATGAAAGGGACGGTAGTACGGATTTCTTCACGAAGGTCCTCTGTGAGCATTGGTCTAATAGCGATCTGACTTTTATATTTTTCATGTGTCTACCCTTTACAGGCAGCTGAACTGTGGGTAGGATCACAGTTTGCTTATTCATACTTACAGACATTGTTGTTGAGGTTGTAGGTGTTGACTCTTCCCTATTAGTACCTCCACTTACCGGTCTTGCCTCTCTCTGTTTTGGGCACAGGGAGTGAAAGTGCTTACCCTGGCAATACCTACAATTTTTGATGTTAGGGTTAGTGCACCCATTACTACCATGATCACTGGAGAGACATCCTGCACAGAGTCGTAGTTGCCGAGCTCTTTTAATTTTGAGCGGTCCCGTTTTATGTTTAAAGCATTTATACCAGGGATGGTTATTCCCACCGCACAGTTTACATGGGAACCGGCTACCACCACTCTGTGTTGCGAATGCAGCCGTAGCCACAGGCATATTCTTTCCTGGGGAGTCCTGACCAACCATGTTATACAATTCTGCCTGAAAACACCGTGTGAAAGTCTTGTAATCTAGGCTTTGCTCACCCATCTCCCTCCTAATGGTTTCCTTAACTGGTGATGGCAATTTATTCAGCAATGTAACCACACAGAACTCTGTCAGACTCACCTGTTCACTAGTCATAGATCTCATGGCACTTTCCATGGTGGCGTAGAAAGCCTTTAGTTCTACGGCCTGACATTTAGGAGCGACAAGATTATGGAAATGCATGATGTGTGCCGCCTTTACCCTGTCGGGGTGCCCGAAGGTTTCTTGAAGTAAGTCTAAGGCGGGGACGTAGCCTGCACCCTCCACCGAGAAACCTTTTATCAGCTTATAGGCATCCCCCTTTAACTGACCCTTTAACCCGGGGACTGCCGGGAGACTCTTAAGAGTTCCCCCGGCGGACTGCGGGGAGACTCTTATGAGTGAGTGAAAAAAAAAATCAACTTTTGACATCGAATTTTTTGTTGTTTTTTTATTTTTTTGGCCCCTGGGCCATGCAAAATCTCAGTCCTCTACCTCCCCTCCTTCCCCACTTTCCTCCTCTCCTTCAGTTATCACCTATTTTCCCTGTTATTCCCTTATTCTGAGGTATATTTTCGTGCTAACATTAGCGAGTTGCAAGCAGGGTGTTGTCATCACTGATGGCAAGCGAGTGCAAGAGAGAGAGAGAGAGTATCGATCGACTGTGTCTCAGTGGCCTTGGGGGAAATTGGCGGGAAAGCAGGTTGCCTCACCCATACATTATACAACTCGCGGGCTATATCTCCGATTTTGACCATCCAAACGCTGTTTTCACTCGTTTTATTGTTGTTTCAGGTTAATACCTTTATAATCAACCCATAATAGGCGCATATGGATAAGTATTAATGCTATTAATGGCACAATGAATATTTTAGTGACGGAAACACCTCAAATACGTCAGCACAGGGGGACGTTTCCAATTACCCCCATGCGCACTTCAGAGGTTAAGTATGTTAACTTTTGAATTGCACTTAAGGGGACCGACTGGATAATTACGCTACTTCCAGGTCTTACTATCAATTTAAATGAAATTTGGCACAGGTGTATATGACCATAAAACTAGATAAAAAAAAAAAATTGTTTTTTCTTTTTTCTTGCAATTTAGGTAAAAAAATGTTGAAAATCATAGTACTGCAGAAAATGATAAACTCCTACAGAAATCCCCATAGCACATGTTTTATGTGATCAAACAATTCACAAAAGGTGTATCTATAGTTTCTATAAAACACATTTTATATATTTTGTGTATTTGTTCGATTTAGGTGATGACGGATTCAGGCGAATATATTTATACAAAAATTACAAATTTGACGACATATTGTGAACATTTTTAAATTATTAGAGTAAATTTGGTTTATAGGCCTTAGTGTTTTTAATTACCTTTCCAATGGTATATACACCATTCCTATAGGTCCAATAATAACTGTAAAATAACATCCGATAGTGCGGCAATATAGGTTCTGAGAAAAACAGGTGAAAGTCTAAGGTCATTAGGTGAACATTTTTACTTTTGTTTTTTAGATTTACAATATTTTATGCGGGAACATGGCAAAGTAGAAGATAAAGCGTATGGTAGGTTGTAGAGTAGCTTACGCTCTTTCGATTTATATAGGGGATTTAGGGGAGGTGTGGTGGAGTGGTCATGCTGGACCCGGGTTCAAATCCCGATATGTCAATGGGAAGATATTATTGGGATTGAATTTGTGCTGTACCTAGTATCAGTGCATTACCACAAAGCCCACCGAAATGCCAAAAAAATACCCTCATTGTTCCCTGATTAAATAACACTGTATGAATATTCCCATATTCAAAATATGTTACAGGGGGACAATGCCTAGTGAGTTCACTGCTCAATAGGTGGCATTCTGAGAGTGAGGGTCTGAGTCTGGAGGGTGAGACGGTGAAGCACTTGAGCGAAGCAACCGGCCGCTTCAGAGATGGAGCTGCTTCGAGCCATGATGGATGCTTCACATGTCTCACTCCCCAGGCTGGAACAAGACCTCACGGGCTTCACCGTGTTGAGCGGTGGAATGTACAGGCTCTCAGCCTATGCCCGAGAGGGAGTAGTTGGAATATAAAAAAAAAAAAAAAAAATATATAGGTATGCTCCTCGTACGACCAGTAGTTACTGAGCATGTTAATTTCAAAGTTCGCTATATAACGTTTTTAGAATTACAGGAAAAGTTTGGAAAACATAAAAAAATACTATTTCCAATGGGTTTTCACTAATAACATTTCACTGGCTTATGAAGGGATGTTGACTCTTGTTGAGTAAACACCTATTGGTGTTTTCAGGATTTCGAGTTTTTTAAGCCTAAATTAACGTCGGTCCCCTTAAGTCAGTCCTTTCATGCACCACACATCGAAACATGTCCCAAAACTCAGTCCATAATGTGGAGTCGCCAGCGAAGGTGGGTAGGATCAGGTGTGGCAATTTAACTCCCGATCCATTTTTGTTGTCGGATCGAGTTTGCCCTTCTTGACTACCCAATTCCGCATTTAGGCGGGCGACTATCCCATAGATGTCAAATAAGTAGATGGTATCCACTTGGTTCTCTTTACAATATTCATCGTCTGAGGTGTATAGCGGCAACAAGACCTCTTGATTGGCCTCAAATTTGGCCACCTGGGTTTGCACGCTATGAAGTTTTGCCTCGATTTCTATCCGAGTTGCGGACTCCAAGAACTCATCCAAACCTGCTGCCAGGACAGTCAAGGAACTTTTAATACCTGCCCTACGGCGTTTGCCTTGGGCTAGAGCTTTCATATTGTCACCCTTAGTCCAAAACAAAACCCAGACCTTTATGACAGTTTATTTGAAACAGGAAATCTTCCGCCGATCAAACTCGGGTTCTAATGCTAAACGCGAGCGACCAATGACAGATAATCAAAGAGCGAGAACAAATGCGAGAGGGAAAACAAATTGCAATACTTATCATGCCGATCACTCGGGTTCTATCACAAATCGCGAGCAACGGCAAGAAATAAATTGGGAATAAACAAAGGATATACTAACAAGACATGGTGATAAATAGCCGATCAAACTCGGGTTCGGACCTAACACTAAACGCGAGCGACGGGATAAATGGCAAATTATCAGAACACGAGTGGCTTTAGAACTTGTAGAATTAGCGCCCGCCGAGTGCTGAAATCATCAAAACTAAAACCCAAATTACAACCCTTCAAATTTTAGTACTAGAAATTTAGATGACACAATAATCAGAAAAGTTATAGGCTATCACAGAAATTCTGAAAAGTTAGGCTATCTCAGAAATTTTGTAAGGGTTTAACTAGATGCATCGTGATTCACTGATAATTTAGAAAAGCCAATAAATATCTTTTAAATTTAAATTTAATTAGGCATAATCAGAAAAGCAAGACACATTGAACTTTCAATTAATCACACAAAAAATGCATTATAGGCCTATGGCTCAAGCGTCTGCACCAAAGAAGACCCGAGCCGATCCAATTATCTCCCGGAACAGCCGATCCGAGGCGGGCGGTGTTAGATGGATGCCATCCCACCCAAAATCAGCTGCTGAGGTGTTCATGGACTGGTACCGGCTCCAAGTCCATGGCAGGTTGCGCTTGAGCCACTGGTTAACCGAATTGCGGATTTTGTTGAACTCGGCGGGTTCGACTCCTCTAGGGTTCTGGCGCTTCTCTATTCCTATTATGAAGCAATGTCCTGTCCTATTCTCTATCTCCCTAACCAACTCTTGGATCTCGTTGGCTAAATCCTTTGGTGCAACGCCTGACTTCACGTCGTTGCCACCGATGACAAGGTATGTCAAATTAGGACGCCAGCTAAGTAATTGATCCCAGGCCTCAGTACCCCTTATAGTGCTTACTTTAGCCCCTGGGGCGGCAAGAGGTTTTACAGTGTAGTGGGGATGATAAACTGGCTTATCTACATACAGATCCCGCACATATGAATGGCCTATAATGGCTACCTATTTTATAAGGCCAGGGTAAATAGCCCTCTCTGGCTCAAAACTTTCGCCTATGCCCCCCCCCCTGCCGCGCCGTGCTTAAAGAAGCCTTGCGCCATGTTATGATGTTGGCAATACACAAAAACCCTCGCGGCCGAAACGGACGAAAAAAATAGCGAGAGGGTAGCCATGCTCATATAAAAATAGCTCACGGACCAGGAAATAATGGGAGCTCGCCGGCTAGGTGCCACAACACTAGGACGGGCGAAGGACCATATATTATATGGATATTCGTTAGTTAGATGGTTCAGTGGACTGTATAATAATGTCATATAATAGTTTATATCACCTGAAGACTGGAACTAGTGCTGTAGAACTTAGTTGACCTGTTGAGCCGGGATGATGTTACAAGATGGTGTGTGAAACGGGTATGTTAGCTAATAGGATAGAGTTGATGAATAAAGAAGGGGGCCACTATACTTAATGATTGATGGGAATGATGATTAATGATCTATGGATTAGTATGGATAGATGGAGAATTGATGAGCTAAGTACTATCACTAATGGGGCGAAATATGAGGTGAAACACGAGAGTGTAAGCAGACGGTCTGGTAGTGGTGGCGGGCTGGCGGCTAGGGAGAGAGTGCAGGACCCTCACAATATTCGCGAGAGGTCCGCCAATATCACGCATGCGCAAATGGGTAGGTATATTTTCCCACCCAATTATAATCGCCTAAGTTCATAGGAATGATAGACTACCCAATATCCAATATAGAACATAATTATTAACTTCTTAATTATTCTATATAACCATTGATCCCACAAACTTAATACTAAATACCTAATGTAATACTTAAAGTAAGACTGTCCATATCAGAATTTGGACAACTTTGATGATTTTATCTTGAATAAGGGGGATTGAGTATTTTACCACTTTTTGAACTCTAACTTATTTCTGCCTCGTCACTGGCATTGATTTTGGTATCTTTCTTCAATCTTTCTTTTCTTAGAAAATGTAACACACTAGCTGCTTGATGTCTCCTGATTCTCCGTAGGCCGTCCAGGTTGGCCGGTCGTGTGAAGTAATGTTACAGACGGGTTAATGGGCGTGGGGTCTTGAATATGGCTCCATAACTTGTAATTAAACAGTTGGGCACTATTTCGGACAAACGCGAGTATTTGAGCCTATAGCTTTATCAATTATACTCATCTATCCTGACCTTTATATTAACCGGTGATGAAGTAGCGGGTGCCCAACCCCGAAAGGGGTTGAAATAGGGGAGCTATCCCCCTGCCAAAGGCGGCATTCTAGGGCCTTTCCTAGCTGATGCTGAGAGGATTGGGTTCTAGTCATGTGGTGATGGGCTGGTTTATTAGAGTGAGAACTGAGCGATCTCTGCCATACCCATAGCTTACTCTGACTGTTCCTTTTACTTATATATTTTCTAGATCTCAAGTGACGGCGTCTCTTCCGTGGATTGACCTCCCAATCTACCAAGATTGGAAGCCAAAGCGTCACATTTTTCCTTTGCCCCTCAACTTTCTCTTCATAATTGCTGAGGGGCACAGGGCCTTGGGTGGGGCTTTGGTTTCCCGGGCTTTTCTGCGCCCTCCTCAGCTCCCCGCCATGGAGTGGCTTCGGTCACCCAGGCTTTATTGTGGTCGGCAGGGAGGGTTCTGTGGGAGCGCTCGGTCATGGCCTTGGCCTTGGTCGGGGCCTTGGGGCTGTTCGGCCAGGCAGCTTGGGGAACAACAACAACAACAACAACCGGTGATTAATTATACTCGTCTATCCTGACCTTTATATTAACCGGTGATGAAGTTCTGTTAAGGTACTCTTGTAGTGGGGTTTTTAATATTGTGCCTCAGTTATGACGAATTAACACAATATCGGACGAACGCAAGAAGAGTTTTAGTATATACTGCTCTTCTTGACTGTCTCTAACCGTTTGAAGAGGTTCAAAGAACTCAGGGCAGTGTTAACCTTTTAGTTGCAAAGTCTAATGGGGTGCCACAGACAAAATGCACCTAGGACTTACATGCAGAGTCCCCGTGAGGGTGTCTCGCTAAGCCCTTATAACACAAAAGATCGTTAGATATCAGATCTTCTGTGAGAAGTGGTAGTGTAACTTTTAATAGTAAAACGTTGAAGGGTAGGGGTGCCTGTGTCCTTCAACTTTTAACTAGAAAAGGTGTAACCTTGAGAAGGTGACTATATTAATTACTGGGGTGCCAGTAATAATAAAGTTCCCTTTATAGGGCACAATTGCCGTACTTACAATATTAAAATAGAAGTGGAGGGGTGCCTACACACTTCTAACTTTAACACTGGCGATACAGCCTATTAGAGGTCTCTATGTTAACTGATTGGGATGCCACAATTAACAAAGATCCTATAATAGGATTTCTTACTCACAGACAGTATAAGGACTTCAGGGTGCCGTGCATCCAGACTGTATGGAGGGGTAAAGATAATGTTTCTCAAAGTGGGGTTCCAACAATTGAGAAGCCTTAGAATTACTGTACTTAATTTCCTTCAGATTTTCTTGCCCTAGTATGCACAATTACTGAGGGGTACTCATCCTCTGTGGAAGGATAATAAGGGCGTGCGTATAGCACTTTCTATTAGGACAAGAAGTCCTTCTTGTCCTAGGGGAGATGGACTTCATTTACTTTATGATATAACTCTACTATACTTGACGAGTTGATCAAGGTGGTTCGATATGTAGACGTTATTTAAGTCAAGGTTTTATTTGGCTTTATAGGTTACTGGGTAAGTCAGGGGGTTATGGATATAATTGGACTTTTGTTGTTGTTGTTGTTGTTGTTGTTGTTCCCCAAGCTGCGTGGCCGAACAGCCCCAAGGCCCCGAGCAAGGCCAAGGCCATAACCGAGCACCCCCACAGAACCCTCCCTGCCGCCCACAATATAGCCTGGGTGACCGAAGCCACTCCATGGCGGGGAGCTGAGGAGGGTGCGGAAATGCCCGGGAAATCAAAGCCCCACCCAGGGCCCTGTGCCCCTCAGCAATTATGAAGAGAAAGTCGAGGGGCAAAGGAAAAAGTGACGCTTTGGCTTCCAATCTTGGTAGATTGGGAGGTCAATCCACGGAAGAGACGCCGTCACTTGAGATCTAGAAAATATATAAGTAAAAGGAACAGTCAGAGTAAGCTATGGGTATGGCAGAGATCGCTCAATTCTCACTCTGATAGACCAGCCCATCACCAGATTGGACTTTTGTTCAAGGTTTTGAGGAGGTTTTGGCTCGACCTTGGAGCGTGAGAATTCAGGGGGAAGGGGGGTATGAGGAAGTGAGGTTTCTCTGTGTCGTTGGATATTATTTTTGCAAACAAGATCGAGCCTGTCACTGGTAATATTGAGAACAGGGGTAGGTGAGAATGTTTGGTTCTGCTTGTAGAGTTAATACTGATAATTGTTTAGTTGCTATATATACGAGATAGACGTTTTTACATAAGTTAGATGCCGCCCGGGCGTGGAGGTTATGTTGGTAGCCCTGGGGTCAATGGGGGAACGCGTGTAGGCCTACAGGTAGCCTCTCTCGCAAACGTTTTATAAGTTTGCAGACAAGGGTCTGTTGTCTTTAATATTGATCATAGGGATAGATGAGCATGTTAGGTTTTCTTTGTAGAGTTAATACTGATAATTTCTAAGCTTCTATATATATAAAATAAAGTTTTATATGAGTTATAGGACTCTCAGGTGTGGAGGTTATATTGGTAACACCGGGGGTCAAGTGGGTCACGCGGACTTGTAGCCTCTCTGTCAGACGTGTTATAGGTTTGCAGACAAGGGTCTGTTGCTTTTAATATGGATAACATAGATAGGTGATCATGCTAGATTTACTTATTAGGGATAATACTGATAGTTTCTGAACTTAGATATATACAAGAGGGATATCTACATGATTATATGGGCCCTGGCCAGTGAGCTTGTGTTGGTATCCCTGGGGGTCATTCTGTTATCTGAGAGGCTGAAAAGGTTGGTTGGTTCACGACTCTCAAAGTAGGAAGAAAAGAAATGTGTTTTGTTTATAAAATAGAATAGTTGGATATTTGAGAAGACGTGTACATATGTGTTTATTATAATTAGATAGAAGAGTTTATCTGTGTGGCATGATATGGTTTTTGCATAAGTAAACCTGCATATGTTAATATTATAATGGTAGGTATCTTAACCTTAATATTAACAATCTGGTGACCTACTAGGACTTGTGCTAGTAGATCGTACATTAAGGACTTGTACGTACAGTAGTGAAATAGAAAGACACGAAGGAAGGTGATGTGGTTTGTTTACTAGGAAAAATAGCTTAGTAATGAGAAGGCATGTGAATATGTGTGTTGGGAGAAAAATAAGGAAAAGATTGTAGCGAATCTATATCATATTATTAGAGCGTAAGAATATGGTGGTGGTATCGTCGCACAGTGTTGATATTCTTAACAATCCTAATTGCATAAAGAATAGAAGGTTATGTAATTAATGCATAGATTAATATTCTGAAGACAATGGGTCTTAATCAACATTAACATTTCACAAGAATATAGGAACTTAAATCTAACATCTTAGAACTACTACAGTATATGATGGGTGATCTATTAGTGTTTGGTCTAGTAGATAAAACATGGTAGGGAAACAGGGCACCCTTCCGTCGTCATTGTGGTGACTCTGGCGTCCCTGGGCGTCTCTACCGTGTCGGCTGTTTAGACGTCGGTCGGTTTGGTGTGAGGCCTTTGTTTTAGTTATCCTCTTCTCAACGTTTTCTCTTTCGTTGTTCTTCCAATTTCTTCTTTTTCGTTTTGGGGAATGACTTTTTCTTCCTCTGGGTATCTCTGTTGTTTTCTTTTTCTGGGTATTTTAGCTATAGTGTTATTATTAGGATAGCCTACCTAAACTTTTGTATTCTGAAGACATTTTCCTCATGTGTGTGTGTGTGTGTAGGCCTGTGTGTGTGTGTGTGTGTGTGTGTGTGTGTGTGTGTGTAACTCGCTCATCAACTTGTTCGTCGAGGGGAATGCATGCAATGCAAGCTAAGCTTGGAAATTAATTGTTTGGAATGCATGTTAGGTGTTGGAGTACCGTTGGAGTGGCTGTAGATGTAAATGTAGTCTGTGCGAAGTCAATTGTGTCTTCTCTGTCTGGGAATCGAACCCTGTTCCTCTTGGTTGCGAGCCAAGTATAGTATAGTATACCTTCATGGTTCATAATTCAATTTTTATGTTCAATGATTAATTACAGTTCTGCAAAGTCATGTAGAAAGTGCCTGCTTTGCTTTTTCCATATTATATTCAAGTATACTTTACACCCATCTGCATACTCAAATTTGTTAATTATTTGATACAAACCTTTAACTATATTTCGATTCTTATGAGCTGGATGTGAATTCGAGAGTATGGAAGTGGAAGAAGAATGTGAGGACTGCTGGGTAGGTGGTGCTGTAATATAGCTAACACTGTTGTCAAATATTGAATGAATAAATCACTCGACTGAAGTCGTTCAGCAAATTGGTTACCTCTATTGTCTCGGTGGTAGTGTGATGGTCTTATAACTATGAGGCCCTGAGTTCAAATCCCCCTGTGGAGGGGGATTTACCTGATACTCTACTGTTCCTCCAATTTTCTAGATATTCTTCTAAAGGGATTAGCCAATTTAAAGGTGTGGTATTGGGGTGGGGGGTGGGTGATTACGTACCGTATTGCTTGGGAAAGGGTGAGGGTTGGGAACTATAGATATATACTGTATAATTATTTATATATATTTGTGTATTGTTAGCCTACATATAGGCCTACCTCAATATAGCTTTGCATATGGCTTCAAAATGCTCCTAGAATTGCTTGCCCTTCTAGGGCCCCTGAGTTGGCACCTTTGAACCCTTTTGAGGGGGCCCTTTAACAAGTTTTCCCCGTAGACATTTTAGACCCAGTCCGCCAGTACTGCTCTCGATATTTGGAAGGACCACGTTACCAGTCTTGCTAAGGCAGCCTCCCAGAAGCTGGGTGTGCTCAACCACCTCAGGGGGTTCTTTACCCCATGCACAGCTTCTTGCTCTGTACAGGGGCACAGTGCGTCCTTGTATTGAGTATTGTTCACAAGTGTGGGGAGGTTCCTCTCACACCGCTCTCCTAGATAAAGTTGAAAGGAAGGCCTTTCGTATCATTAACTCCCGTCCACTCACCAACTCTCTGCAATCTCTCTCTTTCCACCGCAATGTTGCATCTCTCTCGCTATTCTATCGCTACTATAATAATCAGTGTTCCTCAGAGCTTTCCCAGTGTATACCACCTCCTTTACGTAGGGCACGTGGTACCCATCTTGCAACACAATCCCACCCCTACTCTGTGCAACTCTCCAACCCAAGAGTGAAATGTTACTCTCAAACTTTCTTCTATTCAACAGCTGAGCTCTGGAACTCTCTCCCAGAATCTGTCTTTCCCTCTTCCTATGACTTAAATTGCTTCAAACTCTGTGTCCAGGCATTTTGGCTTGAACGTCCCTTGATTTTGGCCCTGTCACTCTTTCAACTATTGGGGAGGCACTTGCTGCAGGCAGTTCTGCCTTTTGCCTCCCTCACTCACATAGAAAAAAAAAAAAATTGCATAATATTATACTGTATTGATACCATATTACAAAACATAAATTATTTTGCTATCTATCTATCTATCTATTGCCTGACGCCGTGATCCCCGAAGGGGTGGCCACGAACGAACCGCCCCCATGCACCTCTGTCTCCAGTCAGTCGACGCCCCTCCCCCCAACCAGCACCGCCTTCGTTCATATAAACTTCACACTCCATCCTTCCACCTCTCCTTCGGTCTACCTCTCCCTCTCTGTCCCTCCACCTCGCTCTCGTACACCCTCTTAGTCATTCTCTCGCTTTCCATTCGTTCCATATGGCCGAACCATCTCAAGTTGTTCCTTTTCACACTTTCCAGCACATCTACCTCCACACCACACCTCCTTCTTTCTTCTTCATTAGTCTGTCTATCCCTCCATGTAACTCCGCACGCACTTCTTAAGTAATTCATTTCCACTGCTCTCACTCTTGATCTGAGTCTCTTCTCAAACGTCCATGCTTCGCTTCCGTAAGTCAGTGTCGGGATTACCACACTGTCACGCAAGGACTTATTTTGCAATAAATTGTTTATTGTGATTTAATGTTTGTTTTATACATATTTTATGTTTCATAATAGGATTTTTGATAGTCTACTAGCCATATTATATTTTGCATTGATAGTAAGTGGTAGGCATGATAGGGTACGGTATGACAAAATGGTTGATTTTATTACTGAATACTTTTTCCTCGACAGCTTTTTTGTCTTCCAATTTCCAAATGTAGTATGGTCATTGTTGGACTATTGTTACCAAGTGATCATCCAGGCTATATACTTGGCTGATCTTAACTTTTCACTGTGAGAGGCCTTTCCTGAGCTTATTAATATTAAGTTTGAACCAAAACACAAGACTTTTTCTAGGTAGTTTTAGGCCCAGTGAATATTAATAGTCTTTCCTATGCCTATTAGAATTGTGAAATGTTAGCCAGAAAAGAAAAAAAAGTGTCATGATACTGATAGGGTTAAGACATTCCGAAAAATCAAACTTGCACTCAAATCCACTTCCTAATGTAAAACAAACCTACATTAACTATACCGGTACCACTAACAGAGATATTGAGCCAGTAAACTATTGCTGGATTTTGGAAGAGAAATTACTAAAAGTACTGTGGAATGTACAATTTGAAATTAATATCACCTGTATTTATCTCATTGGTAGTTTTGGTGTAGATGGTGTAAACGACAGTGGAGAAAGACTGATTGATGTATGTGGAGGGTGTTGTAGAATGAGTGTAGGTAATACATTCTTCAAAAAAGGATGTTTACACAGGTACAGTGGCGGATTTAGGGGGGGGGGGGGCCCGAGTAGGCCATGGCCTAGGGCCCCGTGCCCCCAAGGGCCCCGCGCCCTCAAGGGGCCCACATCTTGGCATCATAAAAAAAAACAAAAAAAAACAAAAACAAAATTGATTCACAGTTTGCATTTTCGGTTATTAATTTTTGTTAGCGATTACCCCATTCCCAATACTATTGGGATTAATGGCATTATGACTTTTAGAGCATAAAATAATGGGTATTAAATGTATAATGATTGCGTTATATTTATTTTAAAACCGTAAAACGCGTAATCCGTTTACCTGGTTGAAGAAAACATTTAGTTATCCCTGTAGGCCTACGCTGCCATGTCCGTTTTCTTCAATGACAGAACATTTTGTTCAAATATTTTAATTTCCCCTTACAGTAGTGTGCAAAGGCGAGCTTGTGTTAAGTGATGATCCTGTGGCTGTGAATTTTGGAAATGAGTCTTTGGAGCTGGTGAACAAGTTTTGTTACCTAGGAGATACCATCTCTGCCGGTGGTGGGGCCGAGGCTGCCACTGTTGCTAGAATTAGGTGTGGCTGGGGGAAGTTCAGAGAATTGATGCCAATCCTGACCATGAAAAGAATGCCTCTCCCCCTGAAGGGAAAGGTGTATGCCTCATGTCACCATGTGTTAGAAGTGCAATGACTACGTATGCCTCAGAAATATGGGCCGTTAAAGTAGAGGATGTCAACAGAATGGAGCGTAATGAGATGAAAATGGTGACATGGATGTGTGGGGCCAGGCTACAGGATAGAATAACAAATGTTGAGCTGAGGAGACGTTTAGGTATAAAGAGTATTAGCGAGGTGATGTGTACAAGTAGACTGGGATGGTATGGACATGTGGAGAGAATGGATGAACAAAATTGGGTGAAAAAATGCAGGTCTGTGATTGTGGAGGGAGCTGCACCAAGGGGTGGACTGAGGAAGACCTGGGATCAGACTATACGCGCCGATCTCAAATCCAAGAACTTGACAAGTGAAGCAGCCCTTACCAGGGTTTCCTGGAACGCCGCCATTAGGACAAGAGACTGAAACTGCACTTATGTGTGGAACACTCAGTCTTAAAATTTTATGTATGTGTATGTATGTATAAAAAAAAATTAAAAGACCTCTGTCTACGTATTGTGAAAAACCTGTTATCCTCCGGCAAATTACGGGGTTGAGTATATTAATGTCAGTTTATTTTATTATAATAATAATAATAATAATAATTCTTTATTCCAGACACATAAGATAGATACAGTATAAATACAGTACGACCTAATGGTCCATATCACATACACTTCTCGTCAGAGCACAGATAATAATTATACACAAAGATATATTAATAAAGACACAATAAAATAAAAAATACAGTAGGCCTATTTACAGAATAGAGCACATATCACATTTTGTCACAATATAACACAGATAGGCTAACTAAGGCTATTGCTCAATGTTGGTTAACACCTATTGCACAGATCATTGCTCATAGTTCAATTAGACCTATATATTACATTACAGTACATACTATGTGTGCAGCAGCTTCTGCCAGTGAGATATAATACGGGATTCATAGATATGATCACTAGACCAAAGAGCTACAATCAGCGTGTTACTGGAGGATTGCAGTCGCTGCGAAAAGCTGTACACCAGTCTCCTGATGACAGCCCGACAGCACTGCACATCCAACAGTGTGCACACCATACTAGTGCTTTCATATTTAGAGAGACCAATGAACATCTTGAGTATATTATGATAGGATGTACACAGACCATTTATGGTGGCTCTCTTATACTTCCACCACAAATGGGCCGTGTACATAGAGGAACAATATGTCCGGAACAAAGTGACTTTAGTTTCCCAATTACACATGTGGAATTTTCTCAAGATGGTGTTACCACGTAAATATAGCTGTCTGCGCTGACGGCCGATATCTGCATCATCTGAGCAATCGTTTGAGATAATGTGTCCCAGGTATTTTATTTTGTTTACTTCTTGAATAATTTGATTATTGAGTGAGAAATTTGGCAGTTTACTTTTATACAGTAATTTTGATCTAAATATAAGAACAGCACTTTTCAGTGGGTTGAATTTAACACAATGTTTACTACCAAAAGATTCACATATATCAAGAAGTTTGCTCAGACCCGCAGAAGACGGTGCAATAATGACCAGATCATCAGCATACATGAGATGGTTGATGATTTTATTCCCACCATAACATCCAATCTGCTCTTTATTCAATTTATCACTTAATTCATCCATATATACATTGAATAAGTAAGCTGAGAGAATACTACCCTGTCTCACTCCATTGGTTACTGTAAAGGAATCCGAAATAATGTTACCCCATCTTACATTAAATGTTTGATTGGCGTACCAGTACTTCAAGATTCTCAGTATATAGGATGGCACTCCCCTTGTTGCTAATTTATCAAACAGGATATTGTGGCAGACTCTGTCAAATGCCTTACTAGCATCAAGAAAGCATGCAAAAATAGAGCTGTTCATTTTGATGTACCCATCCACTAGCTCCTTCAGAGTGTAGATGCACTGGTCCGTACCATGATTCTTTTTCAAACCAAATTGATTACTATTAGTTGAGATATACACTGAGATTCTGTCTAAAATGATTAACTCTAGTATCTTACTTACAATACTGGCAAGGGCAATAGGTCTATAGTTGTCTTTTGATGTAATTTTGCCAGCCTTGTCTTTAATTACTGGTATCAAGGTAACGGACATCATAGATTCTGGTAGGAAACCATGGATTAGAAAGCTGGTAAAGCAACTGCTGAGTTTCTCCAAGAGGAGAGTGGAGGAGTACTTCAAATGTTCAGCATATATACCATCAAAACCACAGGATTTGTTAGCATCTAGCCTACTTATTGCAGCCTTGATTTTTTCACTTGTAACTTTAATTGTGTCATATTTTTCTTCTTTGTTACACTCTGTTGTAGCAGCAATGGTATTTCCTTGGTGCCCAACAGAGTTAAACAAAGTTTGGTAATGTGTTTTCCAAAGATTGGCTATGTTATTAGTACCAGAGATCCCATCTACACTAACGGGTAGAGGTGTGCAGCTATTATGCATTTTTTTAATATCCTTCCAGAAGGCCAATGTGTCTTTGCTAGCAAAGTTTTTGGCCAATGCTTCTCTTCTTAATACATTTTCATTGTTTTTTATATATCTGATTGCATACTTGCATCTAGCCTTTAGTCTGGTGAACATGTCAAAAATGGGTCCCTGTCTCGGTTTGTTATGATCCAGCCATACACTACGAGCATCTCGGGATGCCTGGTATAGTTCTGAAACATGGTCATTCCACCCAGGTTTGTTAAAAGAGTAATTTTTGTTATGCTTGTGAAATACTATGTCACTAGCCTTAGTAAGACAAGATATAATATTATTGTACAGCTTGCTGACTTCTTCTCGATGACTAGCATTAACACAATTGGGGTCTTCACAGGTAATGGCATCCTCACTGCCAGGATCAAGCTCAGAAAGGAGTGTGTGTTAAAGTGCAAAATTGCTCACACTCCTCCTCGTCAAGCCCGCCCCATGGCAGTTTTGGATTTACACTATTGTTTGACTGGGTTAATTCTGGCGCTCTTTCCAAACTAGCTGTTAAGGTCAATGGGATATGATCTTCATCTGTATATGTATACTGAATTTCCATATTTGTTATCATATCATGGAAATCAGCACTAGCTACGGTATGATCTAGCCAAGACGTTGAGCCCCATGCTCTGCACTGACACATGTGTAACTACTATGAGGGAGCATGAGCTGAGAAGAGATAATTAGATCATGCTCACCACAGAAGTTAGTCATATGACTAGCAAACAGAGAGTTACTCATGTCCTTCAGATTAGCATTCCAGTCCCCTATTACAGAGTAGCAGGTGGTATTTAGTTCTTGTAAAAGAGCACTTAGCTCTCCAAGGCATTCCAGGTATTGTTCTTCATTTACATTACATTGGTAGGGCAAGTACACACTAAGAATAACTACTTTCCGTTGGATATCTTCTATTTCTATACCTGTACACCATGGTAAATTTGTTACAAGTGGTTTAACCCGGCTGTCTAAAGAGTCCCTCCACAAAATAGCTACTCCTCCCGGTGGGTGACCTGCTACTAGACCATCCATAGCATCGGTTGTCGAGACCCCAAACCCATGAAAATTATCACAGATAGTACTGAGGTTACCCAAATCCTGTTTAAAATACCAAGTCTCCTGCAGGCACACAATATCACTGGTATTAAATACGTCTACTACATCAGGGCGTAGGAGAAGCCCTCTGTTGGTTTTAGGGAGCCCCCTACAGTTATAAGTAGCAATACGCAAATTGTTGGGAGATGAAGTAGACTTTATATCCATGATTAAGAGTTGTTGGGAGGGTGGGTTACCGTAGTTATAGAGTCCTCATTTGTTGATACCGGTACCTGTGCCCTACGTTCTCTCCACCAGTACACCGATGCTTCCTCTGGCCAAAGTTCTACATCCATAAACACCTCGGGATTTGGACACTCGCAGTTTATTCTGAATGAAATATATGTGTGCCTATCAGACCAGGGAATAATTGGTTCAACATCCATACTAAGACTGAGTTTATTGGAGAGATATTCTTTCAAGTCGGATGCCGTCACTCCTGGCTTAAAACCTGTCGCGAATACTTTGGCTATGCGTGATCTTTTCACTTTTTTAACTGTACTTATCCCCGTACTTTTATTTTTACCCTTAATCCCCTGATGCATAAAGTTCCTAGGTTGAATTTGCACAGCCATAGAATTCCTAACATTGTTTGTGGTACCAGTACCGGTACCTCCATTCAGCCTCTGTTCCCCCTCAGGTATGTGATGAGTTTTACCTTTGGTGGAATGTACCCTAAACCATTGTCCTTGAACAGTACCCTCCCCCTTATCACCTGAGGGTGGAGGCGTTGTGATCCTGTCGATAGGGGTTGTCGTCGAGCTCCTTCCCGTCGCAAGTGCTGTAGTGATGCCTTGCGCGTTGCCTGTACTTACAGCTACATTATAGGCCCCAGGTGTTGCTATACTCATTATAGCGGGTGTACCGCTTCCGACGCTCCTCACTGCAGGGTAGACTTCATTAATTTCCTCAGTGGCAGAAGTTACGTTGATGTTAGGCCTACCTCGGGTTGTCTCGTTGGTTCTACTCGTTATGGCTGTGGCTTCCTGTGTGATGGAGGAGGCGCCACTGGCACCTGGTGTGGAGCAGCTGGTGGTGGCATCAGTAATTTCCCCTGTGGCAAAGGTTTCAACGGAGTTAGGCCTCCCTCGGGTTGTCTCGTCGGAGTCGTCGCCGTCGGTTCTGATCGTTGTGTCGTGGACAGTTGTGGATGTGGCCGTGGTCTCCTGTGTAGTGGAGGGGGCGCTATCTGATGTAGTGCGGCTGGTAGTGGACACTGCAGGTGTGGTATTTATAGGCTCTGGATTAGTGTCATTTACAGATGCAGTAGGCCTAGGCCTATTTGAGGGAAAGCCACCTGAAGATATTAAATTTCCTTGGGATTGGCTGTAGTCCTCAATCACTAGCACTCTACTACTCAGATCACCAGTTGCACTCAATAAGTCCTTCATACAGTCATTTTGGGCTGAGGAACACTTTCTCAGATTAGAAACTTCTGACTGAGTTTTCTTGATCTCACTAAGGAGCACAGTAACGTCAACATGATCAAATTGGATGGGTGGGAGTTTACCAAGGTTATGGGCAACACATGTGGGTATATTATTACCTTTTTCCAGAATCAGCTTAATTATGTCTTTAATATTCTCACTATTTTTGTTGGGACCCTGTCTTTTCCTGTTCCGGTCACTATTGTCGTCAGCACACAGTTCAAACAGTCTATTCTTGGAGGACACAATCACTTCCTCATTATAGAATTCAACACACAATTTTGTTAACACGTCAGTACTCAGAAAATTGGATTTATTAGTCAGGAAACACAGTAGCTCATCGATAATAAGTCCATCTTGGGAGGGGTGAGTTGGTCCCTGGCTTGAGATTGTCTCTTCGGGAGCCATGTTGTTGTGATCACTTTTCGACGGCACTTATTTAGAGTAAATTCACACACTCCATTAAGAAACTACTATGTCCTTTATCAGAGTGTGAACACTAGGTATTCATGCACCTATGTGACAGGTAGAGTACTTGCTGGATGGCCCATTATGTGGAAAATGTGAGGTGAAAACTGGAGTCTAATCACACCGTCACACCATACTTCTTCTTCTTCTCCGAAGATAATTTTATTATGATAATCAATAAGCTTTTAAACATTATTATTAATATAACATAACATATTCATGTTATAAGTTATTAAATTCAGAAGTTCACGTAGCCTTGAATGTTACTGGCGTGGGTGACCGAGCAGCTGGGCTGAGAAGGTAGGAATGGATGTTTTGTTAATATTATATTATTGATTATTGGGAATTTAGGGCTCTTTCCTCAATTTCTCTCATCGATCCTCACTTATAAATACCCGTGATTAAGTGGTTGTGTTACTGGCACTGCCTATGCCTTGTATATTTGCTTAACCAATTATTATTAATGGGTAGTCTATGAATAGTAGGCGCCACTATAGCACAGAGCTCGACACGCTCGTTTCCTAGCCCAGACGAGATTCAAGAGGAGCAGATAGTTCCCGTAGGTGGAGGTGCAATTTTGTATCCCTAGGTCTATAGAATCTAGACCCATGCTAATCAATCTCCTTAGTCCTTAGGCTGTTCGCCTACATCAACTTAACCCATTTAGTACCAGTGCCATCCTTTTAAATCAAATTCTGGCTTCTTTTAGACGATTTTATTATATTACAAATGTATAATAGCCTATATGTCAATATATATTTTATCTATATAATCTATTATACTATTTTTTATGAATAATAATTTTGTCTAGCCCATTTTCCAATCACTTACAATACCATCTTGCATTAGGCTAAGTAGAAAGGTAATACGTTAAAATTATAGTTTGTAGTCTTGGACAGTAGTTTACAATTTAAAGGTGGTTTTATCATGCTAGTCTAAAGATAGATATAATTGGCAATGCGATCATGCCTTCATTTTCAGCAACTCATTCTAATTTCTATGACAATGTCAATGACAATTTTCACATTGAAAACTATCAAAGTAAAATATTAATTATTTTCTATATTTCACAGAAGTTCAAAGCCTCATTCGGCAAAATCAACAACTGATCCATTCCCATAACCTAGCTACATACAGCAAAAGCTGCAAAATATGATTTTTTTTCTTAACAAAGCAGACTGACTCAATTAATATTGTCAGTGTTATCGTTGTTGTACATAGATATATGGTTAATTTTGTATACCTGCATACATCTGTTATTTCAATTTACTAGTTACAAAGCTAAACAAAATAACATGATCACTAGGCTATTGCCAAAATAATCAAAATGTATATTGAATTAGCACAAATAGGCTCAGTCGCTCGTGTTGTGTCAAATAATACTTTGACTATCATGAGTGAGAAACACTATGGTCATATTAAAACCACTATAAATTACAGGATTTCACTCCCTCCATAGGCCTCAAAATGCCTCTAAAAGTACTAAATTTTCAAAAAAAAAATTGGGGGTGGGGGGCTTACAGCGCCACCCCAAACCCCCCAGCTGTAGGGGCTCGCTTCGCTTGCCCCCCACCCACCCATTTACAGGGGGCCCGCATAACCCCAGTGCCTAGGGCCCCATAACATGTAAATCCGCCCCTGCACAAGTACACATGGCATCGACTTCTGAGGGGAGTGATTGTAGAGAGGGCATTGATGGATTATGTGTTGGTGACAAGGGAAAGATTGTGTAGACTGCTGGATGTGAATGTGCTGAGAGTTGAGGTGGAGGGTATGTCGGATCATTACCTGGTGGAAGGAAAGCTGAGAGTTAGGAGTTGCAGGAGGTAATAAAAGTTAGTGAGTTAGAGAAAAGTACAAAAGAGAGGGAGTACAAGGAAAGACTAAATGAAAAGTGGATGGAAGTGAGAGAGAGAAGTAGAAGTTGAATGGAAACAATTTAAGGAAGGAGTGAAAGCAAGCACAGAGGAAGTACTGTATGTGATAAAAGGAAAGTAGGAGGAAGAGGTATCAGGAAGGGAAGCGAGTGGTGGAATGATACGGTGAGAAAGGCAGTTGAGGTTAAGAAACAGTGGTTTGAGAGGGTTTTACAGGATGGTAGTGTTGAGGTATGGGGGAGGTAGGCTACACGGAGAAAAGGAGAGAGGCAAAACGGAAGATTAGATAAGCATAGAAAAATGCAAATGAAAGGTGGGGTCAAAGGTTGAGTGAGAATTTTGAGGAACAAAAGATGATGTTCTGGAAGGAGGTAAATAGAGTAAGGAAAGTAGGACAAAAGAGGGAAGAGTCGGTGAAAGATGCAAATGGAGTGTTACTAGTGGAAGGAGTGCTGAGTATTTTTAATCTTTGCTAAATGTAAGAGATGGAAGGGAGGTAGTGGTTGATGGAGATAAGTTACCCACGCCACCCAGGTGGCAGGGAATGAATGAAAGGATTGGGGAAAATGTGGTGAAAGAAGCAGTGAGACAAATGAGAATAGGAAAAGCAAAAGGTATGGATGGTATTGCTGTGGAGTGTATTAAGAAGGGTGGAGATGTGATAATAGATTGGCTGGTGAGACTATTCAATGTGTGCTTTGTTGTGTCAATGGTAGCACTAGACTGGAGGAGTGCATGTATTTTGCTGTTGTACAAGGGGAAGGGAGACCGGCAGGAGTGCTCTAGTAATAGAGGTATTAGTTTATTATTAGTCGTTGGAAAGCTGTAGGGCAGGGTGTTGATTGAGAGGATAATAAAGGGTACGGAAGGTGCAATAAGAGAAGAGCAGTGCGGTTTTAGGAGGGGAAGAGGGTGTGTAGATCAGATTTTTGCAGTAAGACAGCTATGCGAGAAGTATTTAGAGAAGCATAAGGAGATATATTGGGCTTTTATGGATTTGGAAAAAGCGTATGATCATGTGGATCGAGAAGCAATGTGGAAGGTGCAAAGGATTTATGAAATTGGAGGAAATTTGTTAAGAGCAACTAAAAGTGTTTATGAAGAGAGAAGAGCGTGTGTTAGAGTAGGAAATAATGAGTTGAGTGATTGGTTTGAGGTAAATGTAGGTCTGCGACAGGGTTGTGTAATGTCACCGTGGCTGTTTAATGTATTTATGGATAGTGTGGTGAGGGAGGTGAAAATGAGAACTATGGGTAGAGGATTGGGTTTAGTAGGAAAGAATGGTAGAGATTGGGAGTTGAATCAGTTGCTGTTTGCTGATGACACAGCATTGGTGGCAGATTCTGAGGAGAAACTGCAGCGAGTAGTCAAAGAGTTTGGTGTGATTTGTGGGAGGAGGAAGCTGAGGATGAATGTCAATAAAAGTAAAGTGATGGTGTGTAATAGAGATGCTCGTAGGGTGAATCTAGATGTGAGGCTGGATGGGGAAATATTGGAACAAGTGGAATGTTTCATATATCTAGGAGGGATGATAAGCAGAAATGGAGGTAAAACAGAGAGTATGTGAAGGAAGGAAAGATTTCGGAGCAATGGGAAGTATGTGGACGGTGAGAAATCTCGGAATGAAAGTTAAAAGGCCAAGGCCATAACCGAGTGCCCCCACAAAACCCTCACTGCTCACCACTAATAAAGCCCAGGTGACCGAAGCCACTCCAAGGCGGATGAGCTGAGGAGGGTGCGGAAACGCCCGAGAAACCAAAGCCCCACACAAGGCCCTGTGCCCCTCAGCAATTATTAAGGGAAAGTCGAGGGGCAAAGGAAAAATGTGACGCTTTGGTTCCCAATCTGCCAACCTCTATGGTTGGCGGTAGGGAGGTCAATCCATGGAAGAGACGCCGTCACTTGAGATCTAGAAAATATATAAGTAAAAGGAACAGTCAGAGTAAGCTATGGGTTTGGTAGAGATTGCCCAGCTCTCACTCTGATAGACCAGCCCATCACCATATGACTAGAACCCAATCCTCTCAGCATCAGCTAGGAAGGCCCTAGAAAGCCGCCTTTGGCGGGGGGATAGCTCCCCTATTTCAACTCCTTTCGGACCCGCCCAGAAAGCTGGATGTGATGGAGATGAGCTGCTTGAGGAGTATGTGTAAAGTAACTTGTAGATCGAGACAGATTGAAAAATGAAGAGATACGTAGGAGAGTGGGGCAGCAGGAAAATTTATCGGCCAGAGTGGACAGAAGGGTGCTGAGCTGGTATGGACATGTTGAGCGAATGTAAGATGAAAGTGTTTAAGATCTGTATGTGGTAACCCAGGTTCGAATCCTGGTAGGATCACATGCTTTCGTTAATTTCATTGGGAGGTGTTTGGTGTTGGGAGTGAAATAAATAAATTAGATTACAAAGAGAATATGTGAGTCAGATACAAGGGGAGGTAGAGGGGTAGGAAGACCTCCATTGAGATGGAGAAACTGTGTAGGACAAGCATTGGAAGATAGAGGAATGACTATAGATCAGGCAAGAGAAGCGGTAATAAATAATAATGAATGGAGAATGCTAGTGAATAGATGAGTGTAAATGCGGTCATTTGGGGGAGGGGGTCAGGCGCCAGTTGGACTAGATAATAGTCCATCAGGCGCCTGGCCCCGGGAGCCGGTAGATGTGAAGGGGATGCATGGTGGGCGGGCTGGTGGAGGTGGCTTCGCTGCGTGTCTGCCTGCGGAAATCGGAGCCTCTCCGGGAGATCTGGGACCTGGGAATCTAGCGGGAGACCCCAAATGAGCCTGGGTCTCTGGGTATTTCTCCTGGACGACCTAGATGTGTGTGATTTTGTTTTGTTTTTGTTTTTTTTATTTTGTTTTCTGTTGTGTTATGATGTCCCTGTTCGGGCTCTGTCTCGAGTCGGCCACCCCCAATAAAAAAAAAAAAAAAAAAGAAAAAAAAAAAGGGGGTATGTGCCAGAGTATATACATACATACTGTACATACATACATAATTATATATATACAGTATATATAATATTATTAATGTATGTATGTATGTATATACTCAGGCACACACCCCATAGCTGGGGGTGGCCGACTCAAGACAGAGCCCGAACAGAAACAACAAAACAAAATAAAAATATAAACAATCACACACATCTAGGTCACCCAGGAGAAGACCCAGAGACCAAGGACCATGAAGGGTCCCCAGCATAAGATTCCCAGGGCCCAGATCTCCCGGAGAGGTTCCGGTCACAGCAGGCAGACACAAAGCGGAACTACACATACTTCCAGGCAGGGCCCTTCATATATAAACAGGCTCCACGGGCCTGGTGCCTGCTAGACTATTATCTAGTCCAACAGTGGCTAACCCTCACTACTGTACCTACGACCACGTTGTCACTCGTCTATTCTCAAGCATTCTCTACTCATTCCTATCATCACCACTTCTCTTGCCTGTTCTTCAGTTATATCTCTATCTTCCAACACTTTTTTCACTCCTGGCCAGGAGGACCTAGAGGGTACAGGGCATAGTTTTTTTCACCATCTACAGACTGGCACTTTTCGCCTAGAAGTACAGGGGCCCGAACCCGAATGTAGCGCACCGGGAGGCTGCCCTATCACTAGGCGCATAATACCGGGCCAGCCGTAGTGCCGTGTGCGCGCACGGATTGCGTCCCTGCGGTTGGTTCTGGTGGGGTGCCCCGAGGACCCTAGGTCCCACCCCTATTAAGATCTTGGGATGGCCTTAGGGTGACAACTGCCCGGGGTTGCTTGGAGCTGGATACCTGGGGATAGTGACCTCCAACGTTGGCAAAAATACCAATCATGACAAAAAGCAACTATCAGAGAAAACGTAAGTCTGTTGATATAAAATCGCAAAAGGACACTACCGCAGATTCTTCCCCCAATTTTAGGTTCGGAAGTGTGAATGTGGGTACTATGAAAGGAAGGACAGGTGAGATTGCGGAGATGCTAGAGAGACGACGAGTGGATGTATGTTCTGCCCAGGAAACCCGGTGGAAAGTGGGGAGTGCGAGGTGGATTACGGGTAAAAATGAACGCTTTAAGTTTATATGGAAAGGAAATGAACATGGTACAGGAGTGGTGGGTTTCCTGGTGGCAGAGAGGTGGGCAGATTGTATCATAGAAGTTAAAAGGTTTAATGAAAGACTGATTTTACTAAGAATGAAAGTCGGGGCGAGAGTCATAGATGTTATATCAGCAGGCTTAGCTAGAGATGTCAAAGAACGGTTCTGGAATTAATTATTAGGGGTGGTTGTCGGATGCAAGGAAGGGGAGGTAGTAATTGTGGCAGGAGACTTTAATGGACATGTCGGGGCAGGTGCCGACGGATATGAGGGCGGTGCGCGGAGGACAGGGTTATGGCCGAAGGAACCTGGGAGGCGAATACATACTGGAGCACTGTACTGCCACGGGGATGGTGGTGTGTAATACTATGTTTAGGAAGAGGATGAGCCATCTGATAACATATGAATCATGTGGCTCCAGTAGCCAGATAGACTACTTCCTTATCAGCAAATCTGACAGGAAATGGGTTAGAGACACTAAGATCATACCAGGTGAAGAATGCATCCCCTAACACAAGCTCCTAGTGTGTGACATGTGCCCAAGTAGAACTCCTGTTAGAAAGAAATTTCATTTGCCAAAAAGGAAAGTATGGTTGTTGGAAAAAGAGGAGTACAGAGACAGATTCCGCAACAAAATGATGGAAATCGAAAGGAGAATGGGTGTTAGGCCAGATGATGTTGATAGCAAATGGAACTTTATAGAGCGCAGCCTCCTCGATACCACAGACAAAGTCTATGGCAAAACAAAAGGGCCACCCAGACATAAGTTTGCCTGGTGATGAAACAACGATGTCGAAGCTGCAGTCAGAGAGAAGAAGAGATGTTTCAAAGTATGGAAGGAAGGTGACAGCAAGGAAGAATACCTGTCCGCCAAACGTAATGCTAGAAGAGAGGTCTACAGAGCAAAGAAAACCATACAGGGTAGCGTAATAGAGCAAGTTTGCAGCACTAATAATACCAATGGGGTTTATAAATTAGCTACGAATGTGAGGGACTGTAGCCAGGACGTCATGGGTGTAAGATGCATAACTAATGACAGTGGCATGACTGTGTACACAGAAAACTAAATCAGAGAGGCATGGAAGGAGCATTATGAAAGACTGCTTAATGTGGAGTTTGAATGGAACAGGGAACAGCTCAGCCCAGTACAAAGCCCTCCGCCTTTGATAGGGTACAACGCTGTTAAAAGTGCTATAGATAAAATGAAGTCAGGAAAAGCTGCTGGGAGCTCCGGCATTGTCGCTGTGATGCTAAAAGCAGCTGGAGATATTGGGGTAAAATTGGTCACAGAGCTGATTAATACTAACATATAGGAGGAAAACATTCCCGATGCATGGCAGAAAAGTGTTATAGTAAATATATACAAAGGCAAGGTGACTTCTTAGACTGGGGAAATTATCGGGGTTTGAAAATGCTTGATCAAGCCATGAAAGTCAGCGAAAGGGTCTTTGAATGCATGATCAGGGAAAGTGTTGCTATCAGCGACATGCAGTTTGGATTTATGCCGGGACGTGGCACAACTGATGCTATCTTCACTCTTAGGCAAATGCAAGAGAGGTACTTAAAGAAAAACAGGGAGTTATACCTAGTTTTTGAAGATCTGGAGAAGGCCTTTGACCGGGTGCCCAGGGAGGTAGTGCAGTGGGCTATGAGAAAACTCGGAGTAGAAGAGTGGCTGGTACGTGTGATAATGAGAATGTATGAGGGGTCACGGGCAGCAGTTAGAGTAAACGGAGGCCTGAGCGAAGACTTCCCGGTGAAGGTTGGAGCTCACGAAGGTTCAGTTCTGAGCCCATTACTGTTTGTTTTAGTCCTGGATGCTCTGTCAAGGGAATTTAGGACAGAACGCCCATGGGAGATGTTATATGCAGATGATCTAGTTCTTATCGCAGATAGTGTGTAGGAAGCAGTTCAAAAGATGGAGGGAAGGTATGGCAAATAAGGGTCTAAGAGTTAACATAGATAAAACATAGGTCATGATTAGTGGAGTAGGGCGTGGAACTATATGGAAAGAAGCGGCGACTATCCATGCGCAGTATGTGGGAAGGGGATGGGAAGTAATTCAATTCAATGTTGCATCTGTACTGACTGGGTACACAAGAGATGTAGTGGAGCTAGAGGACCTTTGACAAGAATCATAGACTTTGAATGTGCAGTGTCAGTGCATGTGCAAGGGAAATCTTGTATTAAATGACCCGCCTGCAGTGTTGATTTTGACAGTGTAACGCTGGAGTGTGTGAATATATCTGCTACCTGGGCGATACGGTTTCCGCCGGAGGTGGCGCTGAAGCTAGCTCCATTGCTAGAGTCAGAAGTGGCTGGGGAAAGTTTAGAGAGCTGTTGCCACTCCTGACCATGAGAGGGCTTCCACCCCACCTTAAAGGGAAGGTGTAGGCTATACCTTGTGTGTTAGGAGAGCGATGACCTATCTCTCGGAGACGTGGCCGGTTAAAGCGGAGGATGTCAATAGAATGGAACGGAATGAGAAGAGAATGGTGAGATGGATGTGTGGGGTTAATCTTAGGGACAGGGTATCGAGCGAGGAATTGAAAAGGTGTCTGGGTATTAGGAGTGTCAGTGAAGTGATGCACATGAGCCGACTTGGTTGGTTTGGACATATTTTTTTTTTTTTTTCTATGTGAATGAGGAAGAAAAAAGGCATAACTGCCTGCAGCGAGTGCCTCCCCCAGATTTCAAAGAGTGACAGGGCCGAAATCAAGGGACGTTCGAGCTAAAATGTCTGGACACACAGAGTTTGAAGCAATTTAAGTCATAAGGAGAGGGAAAGACTGATTCTGGGAGAGAGTTCCAGAGCTCAGCAGTTGAATAGAAGAAAGTCTGAGAATAGCATTTCACTCTTGGGTTGGACAGTTGCACAGAGTAGAGGTGGGATTGTGTTGCAAGGCGGGTACTGCGTACCCTACGTAGAGGAGGTGGTATACACTGGGAAAGCTCCGAGGAACACTGATTATTGTAGTAGCGATAGAATAGCGAGAGAGACATTGCGGCGAAGAGAGAGAGATTGCAGAGAGTTGGTGAGTGGATGGGAGTTAATGATACGAAAGGTGTGGGGAATATCTCTGGCCAATTCTATCCCTTACCACACTAAATAAATAATAAAGAAAATGAAGGAATAAACTTAAATAAATAGATAGGTTACCTTGATGTAATGAAAATGGTATTGCCTATCTCTCAGAAACCCCTAGCTAGATATTGTATAAATGGCCATGTATATCAATCAACTTAGCTATCACTGGGGTCCTGGGGTTGTTCTGAGGATCCCGACTATGGTCGGTAGGTAGGCAGGGAGTAAAAAGTTCCCAAACTCCGGGCCGGACACGGGGAGCGAAGTGAGAGGTCACAAGACCTTTGTTTGCAGTTCAACGTTTTAAAGAGATTCTGATCGCGTGACCGGAATTTCAATTCCGACCCTTAAGTTAACTATAAAAAAATTTGTTACCGAGGGTTCATTCCCTCTTCACGAAATCATATAAATAATAATCAGCATTTAAATTATATAATTATAAAGGTAAACATCGTTTCACAACGATTTAGTGAACATAATATCAAGATATTAACGACCCTAAAGCAAACGGTGGATCGCGTATGCGGTCGCGGGAATATTTAAACTGATCCTCTTTACAGTTCTTCTAAACTTATTTCTACAAGGTTTTATAACTAAATTAACTTGATCAAGGTAATCTTATACAGTACTAAATTACTTAATATTAATTAATCTCTACAATATATACAATCACCGGGTTCTGGTAGGAAATTGTTCACTCTAGTGAGGTTACCCTATCGGAAAGTTGTTGCCAACATTCCCCAGATACCGGTGTAGTCAATTTATTTCTCACAGATTGGGGCCCGGCGAAGTATGATGTGTTGCATCATGTTATATCACCTGCGGCTAACAAATCACGCCAATATCTTTTAGACCCCGCAGCAGCTGCTCGTGGTGGTCTTGGGCTCCCTATTACTATGGGTTGCTGTTCTTCTTCCGGTGGGATGGCGAGTTCCATAGGTATGAGCCGATCTACAGTTCGGAGAGTGGTTTGTCCTCGAGATACAACCTTAACGGTTCTGATAACTCCTTCGGAATCAGGATAGACTTCTTGGATCCTTGCTAAGGGCCATTTAGAGTGAAGTTGGTCCATTTTCAACAAGACTATGTCTCCCACTACCGGTTTGTGACGGTTACTAGCAGAATTCGCACCATAATACCTCTCCCGTAGGCTCAAGATATACTCAGATGCCCAATGTTTGTTCCAGGCGTCCAGTATTTTGCAGAGTTTATGGTAGCTTCGTCGCAAGTGTGCATCCGCTTCTTTAACGGAGGGATCCACTAATTCCTCGGTCGCGTCCAAACGGGGGATTGGATCCAATCGTCTACCATATAATAAATGAGCCGGTGTTAAGGCCTCAATTTCCAGATTGGAGTCATCTTGATACGTTAGTGGTCGATTATTTACTCTGGTTTCTATCTCGGTGACAACAGTTCTTAACTCATCCAAGGTGACCTTGGACTTGTGAAGAACCCTTTTCAGGCACGATTTCACGATACCTATCATTCTCTCTGTAAATCCATTTTGCCAAGGGGCTCTGGGAGTTGTGAATGACCAATAACATTGGATTCTAGAATCCAACATTTGCTGTACTGCGTTGCTCTTTAGTAATTCAGAAACCAACGGTGATGTGCCCACAAAATTTGTCCCATTGTCACTAATCAAACGTCTGGGACAACTTCGCCGAACGGCAAATCTTCTAAATAAATTTATAAAGGTTTCCGAGCTCATGTCCTCCGCTATTTCCAAATGGATAGCCTGAGTGCTGGTACAGGCGAATAGACATTATGTAAACCTTCTTGGGTGGACCATCATCTCCTGTGAGAGTGATGGCACCAGTATAATCTATACCTGTTACCTCAAACGGTGTCCTTTGGTGAATGCGGTCTGGCGGAAGAGCTGGTGGTCCAGGGTAAGGAATAGCTATAGCTGTATACCTCTTCCAAATAATGCAATTCTTGATACAGCGTTTAACAGCTTGTCGTCCCTGGGGTATCCAATATGTTTGTCGCATATAGGCTAGAGTGTCTGCTACCCCACCGTGTTTAGTGGTTTCATGCGCTTTTAAAACCATCAATTTGGTGAGGTCGCAATCCTTGGGCAATTGGATCGGATGCCGAGTTTTGAGGGGTAGATCAGCCTTACCAATACGACCTCGACAACATATTCATTCTTGATTGTCTAGATACAGCCCAAGGTCCTTCATTCATTTGGTTGGCTTGGGATTGGGTTTACGTAGCTGTGTTAATTCCTCATCATAGTTTTCAGCTTGTATCCTTTTGATCCAGTAGGTAAGTGGGTCTAATTCCTCCATCTTTACCTTCTTGCTCAGGAACTTAAACACAAATTTAGTTACAGTTAATAGTTTGTCCAAATTGGAGAACTTGGTAATGTCAATCACTGAAGGCTCTGGGATAATTATTGGGTCCATATGAACTTGATCATCATTAACCTTCTGGCATGATTTTTGTTCTGGCCAATCACTCTGACGTAACCAAACCGGACCCTGAAACCACAGAGTTTCGTTAATCAGTTTCTTGACACCAACACCTCGGCTCACCAAGTCAGCCGGATTATCCTTGGACTTAACATGCATGAATGTATAGTTCATTTGCAGTTCCTTTATTTTGTGTACTCTGTTACGCACATAAACTATGTGACTATCATCCTTAGCTATCCAGTGCAAACATATCTCACTATCTGTCCATATATATGTCTCACCTAAAAAGGGAAACATACCATTCAAATAAGTAGCTAACCTAGTTCCCAATTCAACAGCGGTCAGCTCCAACTGTGGAAGGGTACGTTGTTTTAATGGCGCTACTCGGGATTTGGACATAATCATAGTAGATCGGACTTCAGTGACACAATAAGCTACTGCACCATACGCCTTAGATGAGGCATCACAAAATATGTGCAATTGAGCACACTCATTATCAGAGGTACGATCACATCTAGGAAACTTGACTGAGGATACCTTCTCATATTCCACCTGCAATTTGTTCCACTCTTCTGTATACTTTTCAGGTAATGGAGTATCCCAACTCAGTGCTTCTCTCCAGGCCTCCTGAACTAAAATCTTCCCTTTAATTGATATGGGACTAAATATGCCCAATGGGTCGAACATCATAGAGACCTGACTTAAGAGTGTAGGTTTTGTGAGTTTTACATCGGGAAACTTGAGGGGCTTTAGAGACATCTCATCAGTAGTTGTTTTCCACAGCAATCCTAGTACTGGTTGATATTCTGGTATTTGATAGTCAGGATAGTCTCTTCTTATCTGGTCCAAAAGAATATGAGAGTTTGAATTCCAACTTTGTAGTGGCATATTGGCTTTATTACATTCTTGCCTTGCCAAATTGTAGATTCAATCACCTCTTCTCCACTGTCGGCAACGCCCTGAAGATTATCCATGTAAAACAGTTGACCCATTTCCGGTTTCTCTGTCTTCTGGAAATGATATCTCAAAGTGCTGCACAACAAGAAAGGACTAGAGCAGTAACCAAACAACACTGACCGAAAGCGGTATTCTTTTTATCCGCACACCAGGCTGAAAAGGATCTTCAGGCCAAAGGAACTTTGTGAATTTGCGGTCCTGCTCCTTTAACCCTATTCTCAAAAAGGCTTTGGAGATATCTGCCACAAACCCAAATCTCTTCGTCCTGAATTTTAATAGTACATCACCCCGTATTTCAGTCAGATTTGGTCCTACATAGAGACAATCGTTTAGACTTGCTTCATTCTTCGCTGCTCAAGAACTGCAGTTAAATACCACTCTGATGGGGGTAGTACTGGAGTCCTTACTTACAGCATGATGAGGAAGGTAATGACCCTCTTTATGGTTTATTTCACCTGGGACCTCCTCAATAAAGTCATTTTCCAACTGCTCTTGAATTATTTTATGATAAATTTCCAGTCGTTCAGGATGTTGATGCAATCTCTCCACCATTTTATTTAATTGACATCTTGAACTCTGGTAGTTAGTTGGTAATTCAGGGGCATTTATCTTCCATGGAAGTCCTACCCAGTACTGGCCATCCTTATACTCAACTGTGTCTAAGTAGTGGTTATATGTTAAGATGTCTTCAGGGGTGGGAAGATCTGCTTCTATACCCACAGTGTCCAGGTCCCAAAGTTTGTGAACAGGTTCTTGTTGCTCTTCCAGAATGTCTCCTAGTTGTGATGGTATTAATTCTGCACCAATTCTAGCCACCACCAGAGATTGTGCAGGAGTCACAAAGACTGGATCCATCCGGTTGTCTGATTCACTTGGGCCACATGTGGGTAGAGATCCCATGATTATATATCCACCTGATGAAGAAATTAACTGGATACCGTGTTTCCGAGTCATTTTTCGCAAGAAGCGACCACAATAGTCGGAGCCGATGATCAGTTGAATTGGACCTACTACGTCAGACTCTATAGTTCGGTCTGCTAATTGAACACCCTTCTTTGTTAAGAAGTCAGATGCTTCCTTTAAACCCTTATTTACCACAGAAGTGTTCATGTCTTCCTTAACCACCGCAGTCACCTTACATTTATATTTGCCCAATTTAATCAGGGGTTTAACCACGTCAAATGTTTGTGTTTCCTTATTTGACAAAAATATAGGTTTGACTCCTGTAAGGAGATAAAGAAAACCTAATATTTAGTAGTGGCCCCGTAATCATTGACGAACATGCCTATTACATAAGGCATCCTCTTCAAACACTAATCCGCCGTAGTTTGAATCTACCGCACAGATCATTTAAAAAACTGAGGAGCCTTCATCATGAGCGCACGCGACCTCACTCATGGCTTCAGTCATTATGAATTGGGTTCTCACTACGAAAAAACTTCGTAAAAAATAAAAACAAAAACAAGAATAACTATCCAATAAGCATCCCATCATATCGTGGATGTACTTGTGTGAATCTTTGACCAGACGCTGATTCAGGCGTCATTCTTCCTTCACTGACATATCAAGTAAACCAAAATCCTTAATACATCAACGAATGGGAAGGGGATGGTCGGGAGGGCCCCAGTCGTCAATGATTACGGGGCCACTACTAAATATTAGGTTTTCTTTATCTCCTTACAGGAGTCAAACCTATAATTTATTAGTGGCCCCTCCATCATTGACGAACATGCCTGACTTCTAAGACTGGAGGGGGACATTCGTAATCATATCATAACTCTAGAAAAGCAGATAATCAAACAACCACATAGTATTCTTACTTTTGTAAAAAAGATATATTCGGGTGCATAAAATTTATACAGCCTAAATCTTCAAAAAGAGGTACAAGCAGGAGCGTGCTTCAAAGAAGCCTGCTTGAAAAAGGGTTAACTCTGAGACTCTGTACACAGATCTGCTAGTTAAGAAGGCACCCCACTTAAAGTAAGTGGTGAAAACTAAAAACTTATAAGTTTACATGTGCACATATAAACCCCATTAACTAGTGGATATATTCCTAAAAATATAACCAAACATAAATGAATTCTTGTACTTTCGTAGAAGTACTGAACTCGTGTACTTATGCAGAAGTAAATACTTCAAAAGTAAAAGTCGTAGTTGCAACTACCGAGATTTCTTAAAAATCTATTGCTTCACAGCTAAAACTACTTACAACAAGAATTGTTGTAACACTACTATTGGCCTTTAGCACAATTTCCTGCAATGATTACTACAGAGAAATTTTATAATACAATGCCTACAAACAGTATCACAGCTCGTATGTTCCGAACACATACTCCGGAGGGGTCTAGGGTGTCCTATGTCACACTGACTGCACTCTCCCCCCCTTTTTTCTTGAAATTAAACAAAACGTGACTAAAAGGGCCACCTAGACCCTCTGCCGTAAAGTTATACATGGCAAGGAAGGTTTGTCCAGAGCTACTGAAAGGTATCGAGTCAAAAACTCCTGATTAGAGGCCCACAACTGTGTGGACTTAATAACTTCCACCGAAAGATTATTAAGGAAACGTAAAGAGGCTGCCCCCTTGCGTAAATCGTGGGTCTTACCCACAACACCGGGATTCTTCTCTTTAAAGTCCTCGACCAAGAGAGAAGCCAGTGTATGCTCCATCAAGCGTTCACCCGGACTTGCGACCCATAAAGCACCCTGGTGATTTTAGAGGTGCCACTCTTAAATATTTGGTTAGAGCTTGCATTGGGCAAAAAAGATGGTGCACCGTTCCCCTTTTTAACGCCGGCACCGTGAACTCTGAAAACACGTGTTTACTGTGCTCATTCTTGGCTATGAATCCTGGGGAAGGAGCAATGTGAATACACTCATGAAGCCTATCAAACCTGAGGCAATTAGGTGTGTTGCTCATCGCCGCCAGCTCAGATACTCTGTTCCCGGTAGCCAAAGCCATAAGGAATACTGCCCTTTTTGTAAAATCTGCAGTCTTTGGTACATACGGGAACGAAAATAACGACAATGCTTTGTCCAGAGACCAGGTAGGCATGAGCTGACGGGGAGGTGGGCGGAGTTTAAAACCTGCCCACATAAATCACTTTCAGATAAATGTTTCTGCATGAACAGATAAATTCTGAATGGAACAACCCGACCGGGAGTGACACTGGGTGCGGGCACCACGTGTTCCAATGCTGGTACCACACTGCGCCGGCCACAGGGGCGCGATCAGCGAGACTACGCCTCGCTAATCCTGTAGTTTGTTGACTACGTGGCACATTAGAGACGCGTCTGGCGGCGGAATATAGATAAATGGAACTCAACCTGTTCCCGTCCGTCATCAGAGCGTCTGGTCCGCCTGCCGGCGTTATCATCCGGCGGGTGAGGTACAGTGGGAGTTTGTGAGTCTTCTTCAGACGCAAACAAATCCACTTGTGGATGGTAATGCTCCGCAATCGCAAGAGCGCCCATTCTACTGTTGTGCTTTGTCTCTGAGACAGAGCGTCTGCCCAGACGTTTGCTACGCCTGGGAGGTAAGATGCGTGAAGATGAATGTCCAGCCTGTTGGCTAGTATAAAAATCTTTGCTGACACGTTTAGCCACTTCCGAGATCTCATTGACCCTTGTGTCTGAATACAGTGAACCGCATTCAGATTGTCCATTCTGAAGGCCACCGACTTGCCCCGTAAAGCAGAGCCGTGAACCTGAAGGACAGATAAGGGGACTAGAAAGTCTTTGACATTGATGTGGAAGATGTCTAAATGGGACCAAAACCTTTGACCCTGATGCCCGAGGTTTGACTAAAAGCCCCAACCTATCGTTCCTGACGCATCCATGTCCACCCATACCGACGGCGGAGGAGAGGTTCATGACATGACTGCGTGCAACATTTCTCTCGTCGCCCAAACCGCTAGTAAGTTGTGTAATAACGTTGGGATAGGCCAAACTATCCCCGCCGGTAATAGTGGGAAAAATTTGTTGCACTCCAAGATTAAACGTTAGACTTTCAACCGGCCCAACTTCACAGTTAGCTGAACCCAGTTGAGAGAACCGACTAGAGATTCCCAAAGTCTCCGTGTCGTAGTCAGACTGTGGAAAAACATAAACAGTTTTTGCGAAATCCGTTGTGAGTGTCCACACTCTGACTCAGAGTGAGAGAAGCTGCGTCCTCGACCAGCCCTATCCCCTGAAATACTCGTGAGGGAACAAGGGTTTGACTTTTACTAAGTTGACCTTGAATCCTAGAGATTTGAGATGGTTTAACGTAATGTAGACATGCATGATGCGTAACTTTTCTGTTTCTGCCACCACCAGTTAGTCGCCCAGATACCACAAGACCCCGATCCCTTGTTCTAACAAGGGCATCAGGGCTTGCCGGGACCTTGCTTGAATGCTTGTGCCAAATTGAAAACAGTCTTCCAAACTGCTGGTGAAATCAAAGAAGGAGTTAGAACTGGAGACAGAACTACTTGGCTTGCAATACGGTCAAGAAGGTTCTTCACTAAGAACATCCTCAGATCCTGCCTTGCTCGAACTGCCTCTAATAAGGCCGTCCGACTATCTCCTAAAGACTTGGATGGAAGTCTGGAGAAGCAAGCGCCGGGAAAGTTCAATGGCTTTCCTGACTTCCGCGGCTTCTATTGCCTGAGAAGAGCGTAACAGAGACTTTGTTACTTTCTGGGGACCATATATTGCGAAAACAGTTTAAACGCTTTTCCTCTTAACCTAAACTCGCGGTCTAGGTAAGCTCGGGAAGGCGTGCTAAAGGGATCTTATAATTCGCACAAATTGATTATTTGGGGGGTGGCGGCCAAGAAGTCAAACAAAGCAGAGGGGACTCCGCCGGCACCAAAAACCGGAAGAGAGAACCAAGAATGGTGTTCTGGAGGGATTTGGTGGGAAGATAAAGTCATGGTTATAATAACTTGGAATGGCCTTAATATGAACATCCAAAACATTTCCGTAACATTGCTACCCCTGACTCATCAGGCCCGTATAAAAGAGGCATAGCTCCTGTTTTTGACTGGCGCCTTGTCTAAAGGAGGGGGAGATATGTCTGATATGACTCGCACATTGGAAGTAGTGAGAGCTGCTGTGCCTGGCACATTGGAAATTGGATCTGACACAAGAGGACGGGTAGGTATTTTAGCTAAAGCAAAGGATATAGCCAGAGGTCGCACATTCGTCGACATCGCGGGATCTCCCGTATCAACTGTAAGAGTTTCCGGCGTAGGGTCAAAGAACCTATTAAGTGCATTCAATAGTAGTCCATCAATCTCTTCCGCCGGTACATACCTAGCCGATGACGAACTCTGTGGAGATTCGACAGTACCCTGAGAGTCGCCTAGAAGGTGACTGGACTCTACAACCTCCATCTCTGAGACCAGAGATCGTTGTTCTTCATCCGTTAAGTCTGGCTTATCATGGGAAGATCCCGCCGAAGCCGGGACCTCCACATGTTGCCATGTTAAAACTGGGATAGAAGATGGTACATCGGCATCCCGGTGGACGTCAGCACTAGTTGAGCCACAAAGGGATGTGTTCTGTCCTGCCAGGACTGTGAGTATCGCCATACACCTTGGCTGTGGCTGTCCCTCGCTTGCGAGCTTGGTATACTCACGGAATGGGAGCCCTCATCCGAGTCCGGTAAAGGTTTATGATAATTAAAAGCTCCCATAGCTCATTAACACATTTAAAGCAGAGCTGGTGAGCAAAATCATAAAGTATACTAATTAATTTAATTTATATTTAATTGTATTAAAATAAATTACTATAAATAAACACAATATTATCATAATATAATCATAGAAAATATATATGTTTATTATTATTCAGTGATTAAATTATTTCATTAACAAATAAAATTAATATAGGGATACCTGAGCTTAACGGCGTTGAACATACAGCAAGGAGAGGTTCAAGTGCCGACATGACAGAGACTGGGGGAAAACTACCCCGCCCCCGGGAACTACCTGGTCACCTGGTGCAACACCGGTACTCCGCCCTGGAAAGAGAAATTTCCGGGGATTAAAGCTCATAGGGTTACACCCAAAAAATGGTAAAAAATATGTGCCACAAAACCGCCGGGCAACGAACCGTAGCACTCCACCACTACTTTTCGTTTTCCTTTAGTTTCAAATTAAAGATTTCAGCATATCTTTACCTGTCCAGAAGATTTAAGCATATCTTCTGAATCCTCATAAAGATGAAGCATATCTTTATTAAAGATGAAGTCTTTCAAGTATCCCCTTACACTTGAAACACTAGTAAGATTCCGGCATCTTTTTATCCCATAAAAAGTCTAAGCCTATCTTAATCTCTAATCCGGCTTCTCCCAGAAGCCCTCATAGATCGCCGTCTTGAAGGCCGTGATACCCTATTGTATCAATCAATTGTTTGACAAATTTTCGCGAATTGCAAATCAGTTAATATAACCACCCGAAGGTACAACCGCCGGGTTTTATATGCAATGTCAAACCAATTGTACCTGCCCCAGACCTCTTTGTAAAAAGGTCGCCGGGAGGGAAAGACCAAACAAACAAACAGCATTGTGTCAATGGCTTATTAAAGATTTCAGCATATCTTTACCTGTCCAAAAGAATTAAGCATATCTTCTGAATCCTCATAAAGATGAAGCATATCTTTATTAAAGATGAAGTCTTTCAAGTATTCCTTTACACTTGAAACACTAGTAAGATTCAGGCATCTTTTTATCCCATAAATAGTCTAAGCCTATCTTAATCTCTAATCCGGCTTCTCCCAGAAGCCCTCATAGATTGCCGTCGTGAAGGCCGTGATACCCTATTGTATCAATCAATTGTTTGGCAAATTATCGCGAATCGCAAATCCGTTAATATAACCACCCGAAGGTATAACCGCCGGGTTTTAAATGCAATGTCAAACCAATTATACCTGCCCCAGACCTCTTTGTAAAAAGGTCGCCGGGAATGAAAGACCAAACAAACAGACAGCATTGTTTCAATGGTTTTGAAAAGCCGAGAAAACCATATCCAACAGGTGTCAGCATGATCACCTAGATAACTGTGTGGAGCCCCCCTCGCCGGGAATAACACAGGAAGCCTGATCCCAGGCTCGACCACAGAAAACGCAGTGTCTGAAGAGCCCTCAAGCTACCAAACTCGTCGGGGTAACTTACCTATTTTTAGCCATCCTGACTAAAACTCGGTAAACAAAAACGGTGTTCTCGGAGCAACGAGAAAAACGCCGGAAAGGTAACCCACACCAAACGAGACATTTTAACACATTTATACAAAGGGTGTGCGCAAAAATAGGGATACCTGAACAGGAGGGCGTAATGCATAAAGCAAAAACCGGGGCAAAGGTAGCCATGACAGAGACTGGTGGGATACTTACTCCAGGTTCTGTATAGACCCGCCGGGACCCAGCTCTGGAAAAAAAAGAAAATTTCCAGGAATTAATGCTCATAAGGTTAACCCAATCATGTTCGCACACAAGTGTTAAATAACCCACCGGGTAACGAGACGTAATCCTCAACGACTACAGCTCGCTACGCGGTGGGGTTTCCTAAGTAAAAGATTTCAGAATATCTTAATTTGTCCAAAAGATTTATGAATACCCTCTGACATAATATATAAAGACCAGCATGGCGTTTATAACTGATTAAGTCTTTCCGGTGGTGTTTGTTTCAAGATTCAATTTTGGAAAAAAAAAAAACTAAAAAAGACGCCGGCCCCCGAATTATCTCGTAGATCAAAAACTGGGAAGCCTGACAAATATACGAGATCTAACTTCTCCCGAAGTATCTTTTGAGATCGCCGTATGTTGAAGGCGGCGATACAAAACGTATCCCTCAATTGTCCGGTTAACTAACTGAATTGTAAATTCGTTATTCCCACCTTTCCAAGGAGCACCCGCCGGGTGTGAATATTAGTTTAAAAAACGTTAACCCCAATTGTGCCCTAAAGCGCCGTATGTTGAAGGAGGCGATACACAATACATCCCTCAATTGTCTGGTCAACTAAACTGAATTTTCGCAAATTCGGACATCCCACCCTTCCAGGTTGCACCCGCCGGGTGATTTAAAGTTTAAAAGTTAACCCCAATTGTTCCTATCCCCACTTCTTTGTAAAAGATCGCCGGGGAGGAAATACAACAACAGCTTAGTTTATATTGGCTTTGCAAAACCGAAAAAACTACAAACAACACGTGTCCGTATGAACACTGTTAGATGGGTACAGCCATCCCGCCGGGATTCAAAAGGAGCCTGAAACAGGCACCACAGAGACGCAGTCCTGGGGAGCCACAGACACCCACTCGCCGGGGAAACAAACCTGTTTTTAAACCACGCGTGGCCAAAACTCGGCAACCAGCCGGGTTGATCAAGGTGAGACCGAGAAAAACCCGCCGGAAAAAACCCACCCCGTCCAGATACCATCTGAACGCAACACCGGACCGAGGCGTAGCCAAAACACAACTAACGCCGGGCCCAACATAGTCCGTGGAATTAGCCAATACACAACTAACCCAGGACACATAAATAGTCCGTGGAATTAGCCAATACACAACTAAACCAGGACACACATGACACAGTAGTACATATTTAGAAAATAAATCAATAACACTTGTATATGTGGTAAAGCTACGAGAGGCTGGCTAGGCCTAGGCAGACGGATAACAGTAACAAGTCGGAATATAAACAAAAAGCACTGAATTATATCACAACAGGGACCACCGCCAACACACCACTGTAGCAAACACTTCCGGCAAAGGGAAGAACTGACTCGGGACCCAGAAAAAACTTCACTAAGTGAAGAAAAATACGCTGGGAACGTCAGCAAAAATATGCTACCTCATCAGAAAGATAAAAGGAAGCAAAAACGCGTAATGAAAGCCGCCTGCATCACAAAGCTAGCTAACTGTGAAAAAGTTCACCTGTCCACAACAGGACCACGAGGGTACATCCGAAATAGATGCCCCAAACACACGACCCAAAATACACTGCACTACGGGCAACTAGCCCAGGACACTCCTGCTACGCATATCCTAACCTTACTCGATACATCCCGGAGTAAACAAATGAGAAAAAACTCACTAGGGACGCAACAAATGCGGAACCCGCGGAGCATGGGGAGACACGTCCGGGCAGGCTGAGCGCAGAGCAGAGAAGGAAGAATGACGCCTGAATCAGCGTCTGGTCAAAGATCCACACAAGTACATCCACGATATGATGGGAAGCTTATTGGATAGTTATTCTTATTTTCTTTTTGTTTTTATTATTTATGAAGTTTTTTCGTAGTGAGAACCCAATTCACAATGACTGAAGCTATGAGTGAGGTCGCGTGCGCTCATGATGAAGGCTCCTCAGTTTTTTAAATGCTCTGCGCGGTAGATTCAAACTACGGCGGATTAGTGTTTGAAGAGGATGCCTTATGTAATAGGCATGTTCGTCAATGATGGAGGGGCCACTAATAAATTCCAGTTATTGCCATGTTCACTCTTTCTACTGTTAGCAAATTCATGGCTCTGACAACATTTCCGGCAATGAAGGTCTTTTGCGCTCCAGTATCAAAGAGTGCTTTGACCGGCATAACCTCTTTTCCTCTGATCAGTTGAACCTCGGCTGTAGGAGTAGCTGCCGGCGTATGCATTGGGTTTCCAGTGGTCAGGGTCATATTTACACTTGTCGGTTTGGGTTGTACTTCACTGATCTTGGGACACAACGCGGTATGATGTACACCAGTCTTGCACCGAAAACATACATTTAGTTTAGTAGCACATTCCTCAGTAGAATGTCTTGTGCTAAGGCAAACAAGACACTTACCTAGTTCGATGAGTAGTGGAAGTCTAGCCTTAAGATTTGGGTAAGTCCTACAATACACTGTGGAATGTTGTTCTGAACATAACATACACACCTTCCGGTTTTCTTGGTTTACCACTGGTGTGGGGTTAATATCTCTGGTTACTTCTTGGGTCACTGGAGAATTGAGACGGGAATTTTTTCTCTCCCAAGCACCTTTTGTTTTAGATACTGTATTAGTTTGATTATTCTGCTGGACGGATGTCACATAGGTACCAACCTCTTCCTTCTTGAACGGTATTGCTTTTTCCTTAGTCCCTGTTGTAGACACTTTTGTGTATTTAACCTTGTTGTCTCCTTCCTTGATACCGGTATCCTTCTTGGAAACCTGCATGTATTTGCACAGCTCTTTTAAACCCTCTTCTATCTCTTGATATGTGAAGTAGTTCTTCTTATACCTGTGGTACAATTCATCACAGGTTTTCTGAGAGAGCTTTTGTTGTACAATATGGTTCAAGAGCCAAGAAGCTGAATCAAGATCTTTCTGGGTACTAAGTGATTTCAAAACACAATTCAAGCTGATCCGGAATGACTGAAGATCCTGGTACGTATGCTTTGGTCCTGATAACTCCAGCAATTTGTAGACTAGGCACTTTAGAGTCAACTCCGTATCTTCAAAATTCTCCTTGAGTACGTCTAGAGCTGCTGTATAATTGGCATCTGTTATGGGAAGTTCCTTGATAAAATCCAATGCAAAACCCTTAAGTTGACCCAATAAGTATGAAAATTTATTTGCTGCAGAAATATCTAACCTGTCATGAACTAAACCCTTAAATTTGTCCCAAAAGGTATTCCAATCAGATTGCCCATCAAATTCAGGTAAGGTTATAGGTGGCAACTTAAAGCTTTGTTGTCCCGGAGCCGCAGTACCATTACTGGTACCATTACTCCCTGTCTCGGTAACTGTCTCTGTCGCCAAGGATTCGAACCCAGCTAGTTGATCCAAATAATTTTCACGGGCATTTGCATATGCTTGCTGTAATTCCTCAAACCTTTCAGATTGTTCTTGTTTGATGCAAAAGTCCTCCAATTTATTGAAAGACTCTTCATAATTAGCCCACCGGGTTTTAAGATCTTGGATTTGAGAATTTAACAGCTCCCTTGGACAGGGGTCACGTCTTTTTACCTCCTGGCAATTATTTAATGCTCTAGTTACCCAGCCTAATTTCTCCACCATAGATTTTCTCAAGAGTGTATCAGTCATTTTGGAAAATGGGTAATTATTTTCTGGACTATTATTAATGTTTATACTGAAAACTAATTTTCAACTATCAAAATTACATATAGCCTAATTACGCATACTTAATTTAGTTGTTAACTTTTAGCATTATACACGTAGACCTACCAATACTTGTTACAAACTTAAATGACAAATTAGGCTAGTTGGAAATTATTAAAGTTTTCAGTATTACTGCCCTAATACGTGGGAATTCCCGGTAGTAGGGGGAGGGAATACATTATTAATTATTAAAGTTAAGATATGCTCCGTCCTGAGCAGTTAGCTGGTCGACCTAGTCTTACAGACGCAGGTGACATTAAGGACGTAAACATAAAAATGGTCAAAAATATCAAAAATAGGGAAATTTATAGACCCGAATGATTTTAGTTATTAATTAATTTAGTCATTTATATGAAAGACTGATTTTACTAAGAATGAAAGTCGAGGCGAGAGTCATAGATGTTATATCAGCAGGCTTAGCTAGAGATGTCAAAGAACGGTTCTGGAATTAATTATTAGGGGTGGTTGTCGGATGCAAGGAAGGGGAGGTAGTAATTGTGGCAGGAGACTTTAACCTCTCCGCGACGCACAGGGGGTTTTCTACAGGGTAAGACTGTGCGCACCTATGATGATTTTGGGACCTATTGCCAATTTCGATAAAAAGTACATCATCGTGTAGGGAATGTTTGCGTGCATCGGCCCATATATATTTGACCCCCCAAAAAATGTCTGGGGGGGGTAGGGGAACGGTCCGTAGTTGAAAAATGTGGAGCGAATGGCACCGCGCGGCTAGATTGTCATCGAGCGGCGAGATTTCCCGGCCGAATTTTCACGCGCCCAGGGGATAGAAGGAGAGGGAGGAGGGGGTGGGTTACCGCGTATTATCACGTATATCTCCTTTTTCGAGCCCTTTTAGGCTATTTAGAGTATGTATACGTGTGTAGGGCACCCATATAACAATGAATATGCCTCATAGTGACCAAAAATTGCAATATATAAGGGAATTATAAGAGAATTTTTAGGCGGGAATGAAGATGTGTTGGAGGTTTGGCGGCAATTTATGAGCTGAGAGTGTGGTTTACGCCATACATATCACGTATATCTTGTACGTAGAGCACTGTCATGCTATAATACAGACTTGTACATATGTATACGTGCCATATATCAAAATATATACCGCATATAAACCAATTCATGCGATATTTACGCACATTATCAATGAGTTTCTATGCGTGAACCAAGGTGTGAGTGAGTTGTGGTGGGAATGAAAGGGGGAGAGGGTGTGTTACGCCATAAATATCACATCAATCTTGTATTTAGAGCACTCTCATGCTATAATAAAGACGTGTACATATGTAGGCGTCCCATATAACAAGGAATATACCGCATATAGCCCAATTGATGCGATATTTACGCAAATTGTGAATGTGTTTCTAGCAGACGGAAGCCTGAAAGGGTGGGTTGGGGGTGGGTGGGTGGGAGGGAGGCATGCAGGGGTGCAGTGAGTGAGTGAGTGAGTCGTGGAGAGATGGAAGTCAGGCAGATCTCTAGATAGATAACCAGCTTAGTGATAATTGTGGAGGTGCCCCAGGCGTATTGATGTTTGGTATTTTGACCCTTATGTCTACCAGATGGCTGGTGTTCGTTGCCATCAACAGGTCTACAATAACATGAGTCAGGAATGGAGAGAGAGAGAGAGAGAGAGAGAGAGAGAGAAACTGAGACATGCGTATGTCGTACGTATAAATGGACTTCAGAATTGCATTTTTATGCAAGCAGACATTGCATTTTAGACACATGTGAAGTACCACAGAAACATGTAGGCCATTGACTGTAAATAAAGTACTATATTTATAGACCACCAGCGACGGTGCTGAGTCAACACAGGCAGATTGCCTTTTGTGATAGAGGGCTAAATATAGACTGGTGTCTCCTTACACCTGCGAAAGGGTAGATTGCCACCAGAGAAACGTTTACTTATTTATTTCGAAGTAATATGCAATCTAAATGTATATTCGAGACCTACTGCAATTATTTGTATGACAGTCATGACTATGTATAATCCAATATACGCGCGTAGGCGAGACATAAGAAAGCTGGTTGAGCAATTTTCGACACCCACACAGTTATTATTCATTTTTATTTACAATATTATACAATACAAATGTATTTGTGAAGAGTATTTTATCCATTATTGTATTTATACCAATTTTGTTCCCAGACAGAGCTGCTGTAGCTGGAGCATCAAGGAGCGGCAAGGGTCACCTCGTGACCGCGTGACAATGAGTGGAGTCACACTGAGAGGGGCAATTTTGCTGAGTGTTTGGGCAATTTTTGACAGAATAAAGTTATATAATTACTAATTCTTGACAGAGACAAACTATTATAAACCTTGGCATGATATAATTGATAATCCCATCAATTTACAAACGTAAATTGGTGGGATAATTCATTTTTTTTTGTATATTGTCATTTCGATTGTAGACACGAAGTTTTGAGTGATATTTGGTATGAGCTCCTGTGGCATGGTTGGTAAGGTCGCGGGCTGGAAAACTCAAAGTGTCGTAGGGTAGTGGGATCGAATCCATGAGGGGGTTATGGGGAAGGTTTTATATTGTCTAGAAATTTTTTTATAATTTTTTTTTTTTACAAGATCATGCCATTGTATTCAAACAATATGAAATATTCATAGAATATATCATATTGTAAGAATACAATGACATGACCTTGTTTTTTTTTTTTTTTTTTATTGTTTTATTTTATTATCATAGTAGGTTTGACAGGATTTATTGAAACATATTTATTTTTGTACAATTCATTTGAGGTAAGAAAATAATTATATACACATTACTTTGGCTAATAATAAACATATATATTGATATACTAAAAAAATAAGGCATATTACATGTAAATCTTTGAAACTTATAAACTAAATAATGAAACATACAATTATATAATGTAAAAGCTATATCACAGGGACATCTTTGGAACTTATACATTATATAATATATATGTTACATTATGAGGTAGCGTGATCAATTAGGTCAGGTCAGGTAAGGTAGGGCGCGAGTCCAGGGCAGGGCAGGGCAGGAGGCGAGTCCAGGGCAGGGCACGGGGCGAGTCCAGGGCAGGGCAGGGCAGGGGCCGACACTCAGTAGTTCTTGAAGGTGTGGTAGTCCCTGAAGCAGTCACCCAGGCAGAGTGGAACTTTGCACTCGGCGCACATTGAGGTGACTCTTTTGGTGACATGGGGTTTCCTCACACTGGAGCTGCAGACGGTGCACTGCACCTGCCTGTGACGAGTGCCAATCAGCTCGGTGTTGGTTGGGTAGTGTCTTTCGACACCCAGCTGGATGCGGTCAGGAACGTGATCCCCACGCCATGCCGTACGTCTGTGAGTGGTGGTGCCATACTTCTCCAGGAGTTGGTAGGAGACGTTGTACACGAACTCCCGGAATTTCAGCTTCTGGTTTGGGGCCATATCCTTTTTCACCAACCACAAGTTGTAGGCGTTCAGCATCGTTATGTCAACTAGGTGGAGGAAGAGCTTGTGATACCACTTCACAGTCTTCCTCAGACACTCAACGCCTGACAGCTGACAGTCAGACTTGTCCACCAGGCGCATGTTTTTTGTGTAGTCCACTACCATGTCGGGCTTGTAGATTGTCTTCCTGGTTCTGTAGTGGATTTTGCCAGAATCCACCTGGGCACCTGTGTGGACGGTGGAAAGCAGGTGGACGTCTCGCTTATCCTTCCACTTCAGGGCTATCAGTTTCCCACACTTCTCGAGCTGCTTGTATTTCTGCCCCTTTCGTCGCCTTCTTCGCACATGCCTCTCGCGGTGTTCCTGGGCCAGGTCGTCTTCTGAAGGTGTGTCACTGGAGGAGGCATCTGTGAGAGGAATGACATCACCTGTGAACTTTGGCATAAACTTTCTTGTCTTTCTGACAGTCCCACATGACCCCGTTTGGTTGTCATAAAGAAACTGGCAGAGAGCAGGAGAAGTATACCAGTTGTCAGTGTAGATGATGTGGCCTTTGCCCAGGTAAGGTGCCAACATTTTCCTGACGATGGCACCTGACATGCCCATGGGGTCATTGGCAGCGGCTTTCGGTACGTCAATGTCAGTTCCTGTATACACGATCATGTCAAGCACTATTCCAGTTTCACAGTCGCACAACACGAAGAGCTTGATTCCGAACCTATGCCTCTTCAAGGGGATATACTGCTTGAAAACAAGACGTCCTTTGAAGAGCACGAGCGACTCATCAATCACCAAATTGAGGAAGGGGTAAAAGTATTTCCTATACCTCTCCAACAACATGGTGAACACATCCCGAACTTTCCATATCCTGTCAATCCTGTTAGGATTTTCGTTGTCTGCAAAGTGCATAAATCTTAGCAGCAACAAAAATCTGTCACGAGTCATGAACTTATTGAAAGTTGGGGTGGCGATGAGAGGGTCGTGCTTCCAATAGTGTTGCAACACATGCTTCTTGATCAGAGGCATGAGGAACAACAAGGCAAAGAACGTCAGAAATTCTTCCACAGTCGTATCCACCCAGCCTCGTATTCTCGCTTTTGGAGAAATGACGTCCAATCTGCCAAACACCCACCTGTAGTAGGCGTTTGTTTGGGCAACGATGTACGTCATTACCTCCATGTCGAAAAAAGCGAGGAAGAAGTCGCTTTCGTTCGCTTGATCATCACAGGGCCAGTCGTCAGTTGTTCCTGACGTCCCAGGATTGAACTGGGGCACGTCAGGTACAAAATTGACCCCATCAGACCAATCGAACGAAGGCAGCTCAGGGATCGGAATGTCGTCTGCGTCTGCTTCATCGTCTGAAATATCGCTTCCATGGTCGCGATACAGCACTTCATCATCATTACCCTCCTCTTCACTTGACATACGATGCCCTTCCTCATTTTCGTCACCGACGTCGGACTCACTCCCACTGTCCACTCCCAAATCCCCCCACCCTTGGTCCCGTGCTAGGGCTTCGTCGTCGAAACCCGGGCTGCCAATGTCCTGCGAATCACCATCAAACAGCAGGGCGGCATACTTAGATGGTGTCAGAGTTTCCGGGTCACTTTGGCACGTGCGGGAGTCTTATGGACAGGGACAGCAGAGGTGGTGGCAGGGGCGGCGGCAAGGGCGGCGGCAGCGGCGGTGGCAGGGGCAGCAGTGGTGCGTGGCCTTGATGGCAAGATGATGGTGGTGCCTGTCGCCCTTCTCTCTGTTCCTTGGGCAGGGGTGGCATGGGCGGCGACAGGGGCAACAGGGGCAGCAGGGCCGGCAGGGACACCAGGGCCAGCAGTCGCTTTCCCAGTCGCTTTCCCCTTCCCCTTCCCTGTTCCTTGGGCAGGGGCGGCAGGGGCGGCAGGGGCGGCAGGGCGGCAGGGCAGCAGGGCCGGCAGGGACACCAGGGCCAGCAGTCGCTTTCCCCTTCCCCTTCCCTGTTCCTTGGGCAGGGGCGGCAGGGGCGGCAGGGGCGGCAGGGGCAGCAGGGCCGGCAGGGACACCAGGGCCAGCAGTCGCTTTCCCAGTCGCTTTCCCTCTCCCTTTCCCCTTCCCCTTCCCTGTTCCTTGGGCAGGGGCGGCAGGGGCGGCAGGGGCAGCAGGGGCGGCAGGGGCGGCAGGGGCAGCCGGGCCAGGGGCGGCTGGTGGTGTTGGTGGTGGTAGGGGCACTGTGGCTGGCGTACGGGTTCTTTTCCCTACGCCCGTGCCTTTCATTTTTCCTGCCCCCGCAGGTAATGCAGCCCTAGGGCGGCCTCCTGCGTCGCTGGTACCGGTGGCAGGGGTGGCAGTGGTGGCAGTGGTGGTGGTAGTGGTTGTTGCAGTGGCCTGGGTCATGGTGGCAGTGTCCCGAAAGACCAATGACCTCTGTGCCATTGCCCTGCTTGCACGTGTTTTTCGTGCTTTGGGTGCTGGTGATTCGTCCTCTGAGCTGTAGGGCGTGTCGTACTGGTAGCTAGGGTCTTTGGCAGCCACCCTCTGCCTTCCACGGCGGCTAACACCACCAGAAGGAGGGCTGGTTGTGTCATCAGGGAGCGAGCGTGAGGGACGTGTAGGCTCCATGACTAGTGCGTGGTTACTGGCGCGGTGGTGCTTGCACGAGTGCGGGGCGAGCGTTTGGCGGGGTGGTATCGAGAGTTGACATGTAGTACTATACCCACACCAATTTTCAGCCGCCTGGCTATAAACGCGCGGTTTTGGTACGTGTTCAAAGTCTCTGCTCTTAAGAGTCTCCCCGCAGTGCGCCGGGGGAACTCTTAAGAGTCTCCCCGCAGCTCCCGGGTTAATGGACATGTCGGGGCAGGTGCCGACGGATATGAGGGCGTGCGCGGAGGACAGGGTTATGGCCGAAGGAACCTGGGAGGCGAATACATACTGGAGCACTGTACTGCCACGGGGATGGTGGTGTGTAATACTTGAGACAACTTTAAGCTGGTGTGCGGGAATACAGCTGGAAGTGGGACACAGAAAATTTGCAATATTTTGTGTTTACTTACCGTATCAGTGTGCAGAAAATTAAGAACTTCATTTGGAAAAGTTAGGGGAGCTTGGTGGCCTAATTTCTGAATTAGAGATAACGTGTTACTCAGTGGTAGGTGATTGGAATGCTACCCCTCACGAGTTGGGTGGTTCCATGTTTGCTAAACATATGTTAAGGTTTTGTGATGAGCAAGGTTTAATTTTGTCCTCCAAAAACCTGCTTCCAGAAAATAGCTATACATATGTTAGTGAAGCATGGGAGACCAGGTCGTGGCTTGATCATGCAATCTCTAGCTCTGACTTTCATGACTCTATCTCAGAAATGGCCATAAGATACGACATTACGGATGCCGACCACATACCTATAGAATTAACAATCCAAATTAATAAGCCACCGGAAATAACAGAAACTAGCAATAGCATCAAGGCAAAAGTTCCATGGAATGTAATCTCAAATGAAGAGTGCCAAATGTACTGTGATAAAACCAAAGACTTATTAACTAGGGTGCAATATGATGGTAATGGTGTAGCACAATGCAGGGATCCAAAATGTAGTGATGCACAACACAGAAAGGACATTATTAAATTTTACAATAGTATAATAGATTCTTTATCAAAAGCGGGGGAAAGTATTTTTAATAGTCATAAATATAAGTCCTCATTCAATAAGCCAGGTTGGCAAGACTATGTGGCTGACCTGTATCAGGCCTCCAGAGATGCTAGGTCTCATTGGCTTGAAGTAGGTCAGCCCAGACAGGGGCCTATATTTGAACTTCACAAAAGAGCAAAGGCTAGGACCAAATATGCCATTAGATTTATTAAGCAAAATGAAAACCAATTAAGGAAGGAAGCCCTTGCAAAGAGTCTGGCAGAAAAGGATACTAACTGTTTTTGGAAGGACATCAGATCCATGCAAAATTGTAACACACCATTACCTGTCAGTGTTGAGGGGGTTACGGGTGAAGAGAACATTGCTGACTTATGGAAAACTCATTTTAAGGAACTACTTAACAGTGTAAACCAAAGGTCTACTAATGGTGCAATTCAATATGTGAAAGATAGTAATTATGAAGACATTAAAGTGACTGAAAGTGATCTTGAGAATGCCACAAGAAAACTTAACCTAAAAAAAGCTTGTGGGCTGGATGGTATATAAATTATGCAGAACATCTTAAATATGCAGATAAGTTGTTAATAGATAAACTTAGTTCTTGCATCACCAGTCTATTTACGCATGGTGTCCTGCCGGAGTCTATGATATCCGTAATACTTGTTCCTGTCATTAAAGATAAATCAGGTAAAATTACAGCTAAAGACAACTACTGCCCAGTAGCACTTGCTAGTGTGGTGAGTAAGGTAGTTGAAATGATAATGCTAGAAAGAATGTCTGCATATATTGTCACCCGCAGCAATCAGTTTGGCTTTAAGAAAAATCACGGCACAGACCAATGCATATATGTGCTGAAAGAAGTGATTGATACATACAACAAACTAAATAGCTCAATTTTCTCTTGTTTTCTTGATGCAAGTAAGGCTTTTGATAGGGTGTGTCACAAAACCTTATTTGAAAAATTAGTTAACAGGGGAGTGCCTAGCTATATTGTTAGGATACTTATTTTCTGGTATGCTAATCAAAAAATGTGTGTAAGATGGGGCAACATCCTGTCAGGCTCTTTCGCCGTAACCAATGGTGTTAGGCAGGGGGGGATATTGTCTCCGTATCTTTTCAACGTCTACATGGATGATCTTAGTCTGGATCTGAACAAGACTCGCACTGGGTGCTGCATTGGCAGCACGATTGTAAATCATCTCATGTATGCTGATGACCTAGCCTTAATCGCGCCCTCTGGAGCAGGACTGGATAAATTATTAAGAGTATGTGAAAAATTTGGAATCGAACATTCAGTCAAATTTAATCCCATAAAGAGCAATATCATTGTTTTGCCCGGTCCAAATTGGAACGCGAGATATTCTGAGTGCAATGATTAACTCTCTAACTGGAGAAGTATACCTTTAACTTTAATAAAGAGACAACACGGCAGGAGAATAATTACACAGGCGACAAGTTAACATGGGTTTTATTCACTTTACACCTGGTTCATGGAGGAGCAATATATTTAATTCTGGAACACTGAGATCATCAAAATGGCAACAATGGTAAATAGAGCATACAAATGATAATATGATTAGCAATTATAAGGCAAGAGTCGAACAATGGGTCCGGACTCAAGTTAACAATAACTCCTCGGATACAATGATAGAGTATCCAAAATAGTGGAGGCTTACCTCCCACTCAACTAGATCTCAAGCAAGATCTCAGCAAGGTAACAAGAGTGCAGTAATGGCAGATGTCGTCTGGATCATACTATGATGTCCCCGGCAATCGTGACGTTAACTGACTCTAAAGCAACAATGACCAAGTGGTCATCAACAATAAGGTGGGCTCTGAAAGGCTCACAAATGAACTGAATTCTACAGGTGTGCTAGATCTCACCTGGCAAGATTATTTATTCTAAAACTACTTGTGTGGGCAACTAGCAAGATGCGGAAGGCTGATACAACAATCGTCGGGAGCTGAGATAGAGTGAGATCTATTCGAGTTATGAACCTGACAGAATGTTAAGTGAATGAGGCTAGAAGTTATACAAGGGAACAAGGTTACGTGTAAATAGGTGTGTATGTCATATGCTGTGGGTCTTATATAGGCGCGTCCCCTCTGACAGGCTATGGGAGACCAATAACCCGGGAATGAGCGGATATAAGGATCCCCTGATAGTTATGTCTAATGTGTCCCGGCAAGTGGGCAGCTTAACGTCAATTTACGTAGAGAGAGGAAAGCCCTCTCGCAAGACGTTATTTAGTGAGAACCCCTGAAGATAACTTCAACCACTACCCTGAGACAACTCTATACCCATAAACCGTAATAAGGCACTTAAAGGAGAGCTGGAGTGAAAAGGTGCCGTAGATCGAGGGAGAATCCAGTGGTCCAGGAGGGCGGCTGGGGCGTGGCACTTCCGGATGTTGGTCCGGGATTAGGCTGTACTCCTATGTCCTTACAGCTCCTTGCTTCTCTGCGCCTACCACGGGAGGCACCCGGTTCCTCTTGCACTCCGCGTGAGCAGGGACTTACTAAGAGTATGCCGGAGTTCTGCTACAGGGTTTGGTGGGGGGTTACGGCGACTAGCATAATGGTCTGTATAGAGATGCAAGCAGTCTATCCAGTGACACTATGGTTAGTCTAAGGTTTGGGACAATTAAATTACTCCCTTGCAACTCCTCTGGAACCACAAGACTAATACAGTATATAGAGGCCAGTGAAGGTGGGGCCCAAAGTGGGTTGCACAATCTAGTCCTCTTCCTGAAGGGGGAAACCCGACCTGGTTGTCTCTAAGTACTGCACTATCCTTATAATCCCTTGAAAGGAACAAGACAGGAATCCTTATTTACTTGGTCTGGGCACAGCATCGAAGGCCAGGAAGGTGGGGCCCAAAGTGGGTTGCACAAGCTAGTCCTCTTCCTGAAGGGGGGAACCCGACCTGGTCGTCTCCGATCACTGCACACAGCTTCAAGTGTGAACACCAGCTATTCTGGCTGCTTTTGTCTCTGGAACCACAAGACTAATACAGTAAATAGAGGCCAGTGAAAGTGGGGCCCAAAGTGGGTTTGCACAATCTAGTCCTCTTCCTGAAGGGGGGAACCCGACCTGGTTGTCTCTAAGTACTGCACTATCCTTGTAATCCCTTGCAAGGAACAAGACAGGAATCCTTATTCACTTGGTCTGGGCATAGCATCGAAGGCCAGGAAGGTGGGGCCCAAAGTGGGTTGCACAAGCTAGTCCTCTTCCTGAAGGGGGGAACCCGACCTGGTCGTCTCCGATCACTGCACACAGCTTCAAGTGTGAACACCAGCTATTCTGGCTGCTTTTACCCAGATAAAGAGATACCAAAGGCAAGCTTAGTTACTGATGTCCAGACTGGCTGAGTACTTGTGAATATTCTTGCCCAGACTTAAGGCGCCCGGCTTGAGAGGATCAAAGGCGCTGGGGTGGTGTCTGCGTGTGGTGGTTAGGTCCTTGTAGTCCTGGGAGTGGTGCGCCTGGACTTTTGGCTGACCCTTGTAGATGTAGCTGGAGGAAGATTCCTCAGGGCAGATCTGTACACATTATGGGGTGATGGCTTCCTGGTGGGAGAGGAAGCGGATGAGTTTCTTACAATGGATGATGACTTATTCTGGGGGTTAAGACTTATTGTTGGCTGGAAGGATAGGCAAGTTTTAGTTTATGAGTGACTTTAACCCGGGACAATGGTTTAGATTGAATGGATGCAAGAGCTTTAGGTTCCTTGATAGGGGATATGAAAGGCAATCTGGGGAAGAGAGGTTTTGGTTCTGAAAGAGCTTTAGGTTCTTTGATAGGGGATATGAAAGGTAATTTAGGAAACCACCTGGTACCACCTGTGGTTGTGTAGCTAGGTTGAGGAGTTACTGGGCTGGCTGATGGGGGTTTGTAATTGTTACCCCTGCGATGGTCATTTTCTTTGGCTCTGGTGGTTAAAGAAAATGACTTGCCGTGGGTGACTGGTGTGGTCCACTCGGGACGGATGTGTCCCACTCGTTCCACCGTTATCTTGGCGATACGGGCAGGGGCAGGGTTGTCGTGGATCTGGATGGCAGGGGGAAGGCTGTCCGAAGGCTTAGTTGGCTCTGTCGCATGGCTGTGACAAGCTGGAGATGCGGTAACACCGTTCCTAGACCGCATCTCACTACCGTCGAGCAGAGAAAAGTCCCGACCCCGGGACTCAAGGTGGTAGTGTCTAGAGGTAGCATCCTGGAAGACGGGGGTCAGGTGTTGGAGGAGGTGGTGGTAGATAATCCCCCTGTTGTTCGGTGTGGCCCTCTGGTCTCCGGTGAGGGTGAGGAGAGAAGAGGAGTCGTAGTATCTCTGCTGGTCGAGAAGTTGGTGAGGTGATCTGATCAGGATGGTGGAGTCCTTCCGCACTAGGGCTATCTGGTCAATTCTCATATTGGTGAGAGAGGTCAGCAAGGGTGTCGTCGTTGTGGGAGGTGGGTGGTGAGTGAGGACAGAGATCCTGGCTGGGCCCTTGTCATTCGGTGGTGCGGACGCCGAAGTACCAGGCTGGGGGGAGGAGCTTGGAACCGGCTTGGTGACGTGGCTCCGGGCAGCTGAGTTTTGCCCTTTTCTTGTTCTTGGCTGGGAAAGGGCTGGTTCCCATTTGGTGGGTGGCTTGACTGGTCTCCCACAGCGGGTATGAGAAGGCAGTCTGGGGAAGGGGGGAGAGGGGGTTAATGGTGTCATTGGGCGAAATTTATGTATGGTTTTACGCGATGTAGGGGAAATAGATTTAGGAGAGGAAAGTAAGTTTTTAGAGTCAGGAGGGACAGGTGAGGGATTACAGAAAGGGGTTTTAGGGCGAAGACTGGGGGTGATAGGTAAAGCGGGGGGTATGTTGGTGAGTTTTGGTGGAGATGGGGGAAGGCTAGAGGAGGTATGGCTGGTTAACCCGGGAACTGCCGGAAGACTCTTAAGAGTTCCCCTGGCGGACTGCGGGAAGACTCTTAAGAGTCAGAGAAAAAAAAAATCAACTACATCGAAAAAAAATAAAAACAATTTATTTTTTATTTTATTTTTTTTTTTGCCCCTGGGCCATGCAAAATATCACTCCTCTACCTCCCCTCCTTCCCCACTTTCCTCCCCTCCTTCAGTTATCACCTATTTTCCCTGTTATTCCCTTATTCTGAGGTATATTTTCGTGCTAACATTAGCGAGTTGGTAGCAGGGCGTTGTCATCACTGTTAGCAAGCGAGTGCAAGAGAGAGAGAGAGAGAGTATCGATCGACTGTGTCTCAGTGGCCTTGGGGGGAATTGGCGGGAAAGCAGGTTGCCTCACCCATACATTATATAACTCGCGGCCTGTATCTCCGATTTTGACCATCCAAACGCTGTTTTCACTCGTTTTATTGTTGTTTCAGGTTAATACCTTTATAATCAACCCATAATAGGCGCGTATGGATAAGTATTAATGCTATATATGGTAAAATGAATATTTTAGTGATGGAAACAGCTCAAATACGTCAGCACAGGCAGAGGTGTCTAATTACCCCCATGCACACTTCTTAGGTTAATGGTGACTGGTCAGAAAGGGGTTGCTGAGGTGAAGTGAGGGCAGAGAGAGAGGGAGAGGTTTGAGTTTGGAGAGAGGGAAAGGACGGAGGTTTGAGCATAGGGATGCGGGAAGGGGTGAAATGGGGTAGAAGAGGGGGGTGGCTGACAGGAGGTAAAGGAGAAGAGGGGGAGGTTTGAGTTTGGGTAGAGTGGATAGGAGGAGGTGGAGGAGGTTGGTGTTTAGGGAGGTGAGAAGGGGTGAACTGGGTGAGGCGAGTGGGGAGGGTGACAGGAGGCTGAGGAACAGGAGAGTTAAAGGCAGGCAAAGGAGAAATGAGGGGGGGGTGAAAGGAGGCTGAGGAGGAGGTATGGAATGGGTGAGGGGGTCAGGTCTGGGAAGAAGGGAGGTTTGAGGGTGAAGATTTGAAACAGGGGTAGTACATTTAACATCCTGGTCTGGTTCAGCGACTAAAGTTACATTTTTGTTAAGAGGTTGGAACCTTCTGACAAATCTATTCCTATAAGTGCGAGATTCCCCGTGATAGTTAATTATGACCTGGAAACAGTTAGGAATTTTGAGGACCTCAAATGGACCCTTGTACCGTGGCTTCAGTTTGGAGGGTACAGGCAAGATGGCTACCATTACCAGGTCGCCTACTCGGTGAGGGTTGTTTTTGGGGACTTCATCAGGCTGGAGATCTTGCGTGAATTGGAGCTGACATAGGCGGTTTCTAAGATGGACGAGGTTGGTGTTTAGACCTGGCGAGGGCTCAGTAGGGGCAGCTAGGTGACGTAGAGGTATTAGGAGAGGTGGGCTTCCAAAAACCATCTTGTGAGGGGTGATCCCGTTGTCTCTGGGGCAGGTGTTTATTCCCCATTGTATGATGCGAACTTGGCTGGTCCAGTCCGAGGAGTTCATCTGTTGCAGGCGGGTCCGGATTTGATTGGCGATGGTTCGATGGGAACGCTCGCATATGGAGTTCCCTTTTGGCCAGTAAGGTAAAGAATGGCTATGTGGAACCCGAATATTTCTGAGATCTGTGTCCAAATTTGTCCGGTAAATTCAGGGGCATTGTCGGAGTGGATTGCCTGAGGCAATCCAAAATATGGAAACACATGTTGTAATAATGCCTCTGTTGTTGTTGTTGTTGTTGTTGTTCCCCAGGCTGCCTGGCCGAACAGTCCACAAGGCCATAAATGAGCGCCCCCACAAAACCCTCCCTGCTTACCGCTAAAACCCGGGTGACCGAAGCCACTCCAAGGCAGGGAGCTAAGGAGGGTGCGAAACGCCCGGGAAACCAAAGCCCCACCCAAGGCCCCTCAGCAATTATGAAGGGAAAGTTGAGGGGCAAGGGAAAAATGTGACGCTTTGGCTCCCAATCTGCCAACTTCTAGGTTGGCAGTAGGGAGGTCAATCCACGGAAAAGACGCCGTCACTTGAGATCTAGAAGATATATAAGTAAAAGGAACAGTCAGAGTAAGCTATGGGTATGGCAGAGATCGCTCAGCTCTCACTCTGATAGACCAGCCCATCACCACATAACTAGAACCCAATCCTCTCAGCAACAGCTAGGAAAGGCCCTAGAAAGCCGCCTTTGGCGGGGGGATAGCTCCCCTATTTCAACTCCTTTCGGGGTTGGGCACCCGCCTCTGTTACGGCCATAGCTGTGTGTTCTCGGGCAGGGCAAGCGATGACGTATTTGGAGTACGTATCCACAAAGGTGATGATGTAGCGGTATCCCCTGTCATTTTGCAGAGGCCCCATGACGTCAACTGCCAGAAGTTGCCAAGGTTTAGAAGCGATGAGTTTGCCGGAGGGTCCTGGAGTGCGTGTTTGATCTTTTCCCAGGGTGCAGGCGCGGCAGGCTTCGGTGATCTGTTTGGCAGTGGTGTATGGGCGAGGAGTCCAGTAGGTGTCCTTGAAGGTGTTCACCAATTTCTTCTGTCCTAGGTGGATCCCGTTGTTGGTGTGCAGGGAAGACATCATTTGCTCTGCATCTTCGGGGCCTAGTACAATCTGACCTTCGGGTGTGAAGAGTACATCTCCCCTTCTTTGCAAGAGGCCAAATAGTCGGTTGGAGATCCAATTAGGTTTTTCGTTCCGGAGGTACGCCTGTATGAGAGGGGGAGTGGTGGTAGGTGGGGGTCGTGGGTCTTGAATGGCTTTGAGTTGTTCTGGTGCAAGAGGTAGCCGGGATAGGGCGTCTGCATTGGTGTGGAGTTTTCCCGGCCGATAGGAGATTTCAAAGTCGAATTCCTCCAGTGACTCTCGCCAACGGACTGTCAGGGCGTTTTTAGTGTCTGATCTTCTGAGCCATTGTAGGGCTTGGTGGTCCGTGATTATGGTGATTTTGACGCCCGCTAGGTAGGCCCGGAAGTGTTGGAGGGCCCAAACGATGCCTAAGCATTCTCTCTTGGTTACGGGGTAGTTGGTCTCTGCAGGGGTTAAGGTCCGGCTGGCACAAGCAATGATGTGCTCGCGTCCTTCTCGATTTTGGGAGAGGACTGCACCGACGCCGAGGAGGGACACGTCGGTGTATAGTCGGAATGGAAGTTGGTAGTCCGGAAAAGATACGACGGGGGCAGACACGAGCAGGTCCTTGAGGGAGTTGAAGGCTTGGATGCGGTCGGGGGTCCACACAAAAGGTTCTTCTTTCCGGGTTAAGTCGTGCAGGGGTCTGGCAATTGTAGCAAAATTCTTCACGAATCTCCGATAGTAAGATGCTAACCCCAGAAAAGCCCTCACTCCTTTCACTGACTTCGGGGGTTAGATCTCTTGGATGGCTTGTAGTTTCTTTGGGTCGGGGGCGAGTCCTTCTTCGGATACCAGATGTCCTAGGAATTGTACCTGATGTCGAGCCATGGTACATTTTGTGGGTTTCAGTTTCAATCCGGCTTGCCGGATCCTCTGGATCCTCTTACTTGGCGGAGGCGCTGGAGGTGTTCTGCCCAGGTGCGGCCAAACACGATGATGTCGTCTAAGTAGGCCAAACATGTTTCCAAGTTAATCCCTGAAGTACGGATTCCATCAGCCGGGAGAAGGTGGCAGGACCGTTACACAATCCGAACGGTAGTACAGAGAACTCGTATAACTTTCCTTGACTGGTGGAAAAAGCCGTCTTTTCTTGGTCTGCGTGGGCCATGGGGACTTGCCAATACCCTGATTGCAGGTCCAGAGTGGAGAACCATCTGGCCCCTAGTAGGGAATCTAGGGCGTCGTCGATGCGGGGCAGAGGGGTGGCATCCTTGATGGTGACATCGTTGAGTTGTCGATAGTCGATGCAGAAACGAGAGGACCCATCCTTCTTCTTGACCAGTACCACTGGGGAGGACCAAGGGCTAGTTGAGGGATTGACGATGCCTGCTTCTAGCATTTCTGCAACTTGTTTCTGTTCTTCTTGGCGCTGAAGGGGGTTCTTTCTTCGTATAGCTTGTCTCACTGGGGGTCCGACAGTATGTATGTGATGTTCTAGTACATGGGTGTGGCCTACATCTTGGGAGTTGGTGGCGAAGATGTCCTGGTATTCTGTCATTAACTGACACAGATCGTCCTTTTCCTGAGGGGTGAGGTGAGCAAGGATTACCGGGAGTGATGGAGTTGATGAAGGAATGGTGGTGGTGGTAGGTGAGGGCTGGTCATCGTAGGTCTCCAGTTCTCCAATGGTGAGACCCCTGGGTAAGGTGATAGGGTGGTCGGAGATGTTGGCTATACGTACTGCGTTTTGTTTTAAGATGGCAGGTGCAGTGAGGCAATCCCTGTCAAAAGGGCTCTGAAGAGAAGTAGTGTGAATGAGTTCTCCTGTCAGGGTTGGATGGATGGATACCCAATGTTCATGATGTGGCAGCAAAGTGAGGGGTTGAGTGGTGATGGCCGATGCAACACGGATGGCTTTCAAAGGTTGAGGGGGGTTGTGGAGCGGTGTTGTAGTCTTCGGAGTGGTGAGTCCTGGGTGGTCGGTGGAAAATAGCAATCTTCGTTCCACACACTGGATGGTAGTGCGAAGGACAGTGAGAAGATCGAATCCCAGGTATCCGTCGTAAGTGGTCTCTTGGGAGGGAAATACCATGAAAGCGTGGTGATGGCCGTAGTTGGGTTGAGGGGTGGCCACATATAGTGGTGCAGTGATGCCAGTACTTGAAATGAGGTTGTCGTTGGCATCAATAAGGGTGGTGGAAGAGCGTTGAAGAGGTCCAAAAGTGTTGTGATGTCTCTGGTGATATGAGGAAAAAATACATGATCTTGAGGCTCCGGTGTCGACGAGTAGTCGAGATTTGACTCCTTGGATGGTGAGGTGGGTGTAAATGGGAGGTTTCATCATAGTAGAGCTATCCTTATCTCGAGCCCCCGCCAGTCTCCAAGTTGGTGGGCGGGGGCGGTCTAAAAAATCCGGTCGGATGACTTCCGGCTCGACGGTGCTGTGGTCGTCCGGGTCACCAACCTCTGCAGCTTCCTCGCCGTGGTCATCAGTTCCTGCAGTGCCGTCCTCCAGGATTGTGGCAACTCGTCTGGATGGTTTCAACCAGGGAATCTGTCCCCAGAATAAAGGAATCCTTGAGCGCTTGGCCAACAATTCGGAGAAGGAACGTTTCAGCCCGTTGATAGGGCACTGGGATCCGCAGGGCTTCCAATCTCCAGGCTTGATCCTGGCCCACTCTTCTGGTTTATCCGGGCTGCGGTTGGGGTGGAAAATTGGTCCGGAAGGAGCTCCTTGGGGTTTAGTCGGAGCTCTGTTGATGCTGGCGATTTTCCCTTGCTCCCGGGACTTCTGCAGGGCCAGAAGGCGGCGTATGACAGGGAGATCCGCGTCATATCCGGCCGGTTCTGTAATGGCGAAGTGGTCCCGGACTGCAATAGGGAGGATCCTCATGAGGGTACGTCGGACGTTTTCTTTCTTCTCCGCAGCTGTAGCCCTTCGTAAAATCGGTGAAAGCCAGCCTGTTGAGCTTGCTGATGGTGGCGTCGAGGTCCCCGTCATATGTGATAGCGTGGAACTGCTGGTCAGCTATTACGGTACCTAAGACGGGGTTAATGGCAGCTTTAGTATAGGTCTCAAACTGTTCCCAGGTCATCCCCGGGTTCTCTTTCACATAACTGGAAACTAGGGCCATGTGTCGCCCTAGCTTCATTACTACTGTATGAATTTTAGGGGCTACTTCAGCTTTAAATAATTATGATGTCAAGAACTGGCTTGACGACCTCTAAATAGGTGGCTATGTCATTTTCCTCCGGTTTGAAAGGAATAATATCCAGTCCTCTCCCCGTCATCCTGACTACTTACCCCTGTCGTGCTACTCTCAGAAATATTAAAGCAGGAAAAAAACCTGAAAGGCTACCCTCGAGAAAGAGACACCGCTGCCACCAGTGTTATGCCCGGTCCAAATTGGAATGCGAGATATTCTGAGTGCAATGATTAACTCTCTAACTGGAGAAGTATACCTTTAACTTTAATAAAGAGACAACACGGCAGGAGAATAATTACACAGGCGACAAGTTAACATGGGTTTTATTCACTTTACACCTGGTTCATGGAGGAGCAATATATTTAATTCTGGAACACTGAGATCATCAAAATGGCAACAATGGTAAATAGAGCATACAAATAATAATATGATTAGCAATTATAAGGCAAGAGTCGAACAATGGGTCCGGACTCAAGTTAACAATAACTCCTCGGATACAATGATAGAGTATCCAAAATAGTGGAGGCTTACCTCCCACTCAACTAGATCTCAAGCAAGATCTCAGAAAGGTAACAAGAGTGCAGTAATGGCAGATGTCGTCTGGATCATACTATGATGTCCCCGGCAATCGTGACGTTAACTGACTCTAAAGCAACAATGACCAAGTGGTCATCAACAATAAGGTGGGCTCTGAAAGGCTCACAAATGAACTGAATTCTACAGGTGTGCTAGATCTCACCTGGCAAGATTATTTATTCTAAAACTACTTGTGTGGGCAACTAGCAAGATGCAGAAGGCTGATACAACAATCGTCGGGAGCTGAGATAGAGTGAGATCTATTCGAGTTATGAACCTGACAGAATGTTAAGTGAATGAGGCTAGAAGTTATACAAGGGAACAAGGTTACGTGTAAATAGGTGTGTATGTCATATGCTGTGGGTCTTATATAGGCGCGTCCCCTCTGACGGGCTATGGGAGACCAATAACCTGGGAATGTGCGGATATAAGGATCCCCTGATAGTTATGTCTAATGTGTCACGGCAAGTGGGCAGATTAACGTCAATTTACGTAGAGAGAGGAAAGCCCTCTCGCAAGACGTTATTTAGTGAGAACCCCTGAAGATAACTTCAACCACTACCCTGAGACAACTCTATACCCATAAACCGTAATAAGGCACTTAAAGGAGAGCTGGAGTGAAAAGGTGCCGTAGATCGAGGGAGAATCCAGTGGTCCAGGAGGGCGGCTGGGGCGTGGCATTTCCGGATGTTGGTCCGGGATTAGGCTGTACTCCTATGTCCTTACAGCTCCTTGCTTCTCTGCGCCTACCACGGGAGGCACCCGGGTTCCTCTTGCACTCCGCGTGAGCAGGGACTTACTAAAAGTATGCCGGAGTTCTGCTACAGGGTTTGGTGGGGGGTTACGGCGACTAGCATAATGGTCTGTATAGAGTTGCAAGCAGTCTATCCAGTGACACTATGGTTAGTCTAAGGTTTGGGACAATTAAATTACTCCCTTGCAACTCCTCTGGAACCACAAGACTAATACAGTAAATAGAGGCCAGTGAAGGTGGGGCCCAAAGTGGGTTGCACAATCTAGTCCTCTTCCTGAAGGGGGGAACCCGACCTGGTTGTCTCTAAGTACTGCACTATCCTTGTAATCCCTTGCAAGGAACAAGACAGGAATCCTTATTCACTTGGTCTGGGCACAGCATCGAAGGCCAGGAAGGTGGGGCCCAAAGTGGGTTGCACAAGCTAGTCCTCTTCCTGAAGGAGGGAACCCGACCTGGTCGTCTCCGATCACTGCACACAGCTTCAAGTGTGAACACCAGCTATTCTGGCTGCTTTTACCCAGATAAAGAGATACCAAAGGCAAGCTTAGTTACTGATGTCCAGACTGGCTGAGTACTTGTGAATATTCTTGCCCAGACTTAAGGCGCCCGGCTTGAGAGGATCAAAGGCGCTGGGGTGGTGTCTGCGCGTGGTGGTTAGGTCCTTGTAGTCCTGGGAGTGGTGCGCCTGGACTTTTGGCTGACCCTTGTAAATGTAGTTGGAGGAAGATTCCTCAGGGCAGATCTGTACACATTATGGGGTGATGGCTTCCTGGTGGGAGAGGAAGCGGATGAGTTTCAATGGATGATGACTTATTCTGGGGGTTAAGACTTATTGTTGGCTGGAAGGATAGGCAAGTTTTGGTTTATGAGTGACTTTAACCCGGGACAATGATTTAGATTGAATGGATGCAAGAGCTTTAGGTTCCTTGATAGGGGATATGAAAGGCAATCTGGGGAAGAGAGGTTTTGGTTCTGAAAGAGCTTTAGGTTCTTTGATAGGGGATATGAAAGGTAATTTAGGAAACCACCTGGTACCACCTGTGGTTGTGTAGCTAGGTTAAGGAGTTACTGGGCTGGCTGATGGGGGTTTGTAATTGTTACCCCTGCGATGGTAATTTTCTTTGGCTCTGGGTGGTTGAAGAAAATGACTTGCCGTGGGTGACTGGTGTGGTCCACTCGGGACAGATGTGTCCCACTCGTTCCACCGTTATCTTGGCGATACGGGCAGGGGCAGGGTTGTCGTGGATCTGGATGGCAGAGGGAAGGCTGTCCGAAGGCTTAGTTGGCTCTGTCGCATGGCTGTGACAAGCTGGAGATGCGGTAACACCGTTCCTAGACCGCATCTCAATCATAATATTTAAATCTAACCTTCTATTGAAATCAAAGCTACCTAAATTCCATTTGTTTGAAGAAATTATAGAAGAAGTAAGTAAAGTAAAGTATCTAGGACACTATATTTCAAGTGATCGCTCAGATGATGAGGATATGGGTCGTCAGCGAAGGCAGCTTTACATGCAGGGAAATTCAATATTAAGAAAATTTCATATGTGCACATGGGATACAAAAATAACATTGTTCAACTCCTACTGCTCACCAATGTATACAGCACAACTATGGTGGAACTATAAGAAAATTACAGTGAATAGACGAAGTATCTCATATCACAATATCATGAAAATGTTTCTGGGGCTCTCAAAATATGAGAGTACAAGTACGCTATGTGCCTATATGAGCTTACACTGTTACCAATCACTCATTAGAAAGCTAACATTTAAATTCATTCAGCGCCTTAACACTCCTGAGAACAGTATCATTAAAATGCTACAAACTCCAAGCATAGTGTACACCTCTAGGATCCAGGCACACTGGAGGAAGTTGCTCTATATTTAACCTTAAGTAATGATTTCAGGTCTGCTACTCTACAGAATTAGCATACCGGTACTGAACCTCATAGTGCAGTACAGTAACGATATTCCTATACTGTACTGTAGTAACATACTGTACCGGAAACTAAATGATGTGAGGCATGGTACTGTACACAATTAGGACAGTGGTTTTGGTAATACAGTAGTTTGATGACCACTGTTTTTGGTTGAGGCAGTGCTGTGAACTACATGATAGCAAGCTGGGTATTATTTAATTTCTTTTTATTTTATGTAGCCTATGTACAGTAGCTTATATATATTTATGTTACTGTAAGGTATATATGGACCCCAGTATGGTCCCCTCTGTACTGTGTGAGTCTGAAATAAAGTATTATTATTATTATTATTATTATTATGTTTAGGAAGAGGATGAGCCATCTGATAACATATGAATCATGTGGCTCCAGTAGCCAGATAGACTACTTCCTTATCAGCAAATCTGACAGGAAATAGGTTAGAGACACTAAGATCATACCAGGTGAATAATGCATCCCCCAACACAAGCTCCTAGTGTGTGACATGTGCCTAAGTAGAGTTCCTGTTAGAAAGAAATTTCATTTGCCAAAAAGGAAAGTATGGTTGTTGGAAAAAGAGGAGTACAGAGACAGATTCCGCAACGAAATGATGGAAATCGAAAGGAGAATGGGTGTTAGGCCAGATGATGTTGATAGCAAATGGAACTTTATAGAGCGCAGCCTCCTCGATACCACAGACAAAGTCTATGGCAAAACAAAAGGGCCACCCAGACATAAGTTCGCCTGGTGATGGAACAACGATGTCGAAGCTGCAGTCAGAGAGAAGAAGAGATGTTTCAAAGTATTGAAGGAAGGTGACAGCAAGGAAGAATACTTGTTCGCCAAACGTAATGCTAGAAGAGAGGTCTACAGAGCAAAGAAAACCATACAGGTGTTCCTCCTGTTGTTCTCAAAAACTGTGCTTCCGTGCTGACTCCCTGCCTAGGCAAACTCTTTCGTCTCTGTCTATCCTCTAACGTCTTCCCTTCATGCTGGAAGTTTGCTCACATTCAACCTGTCCCAAAGAAGGGTGACCGCTCTCAACCCTCCAACTATCGTCCAATTGCTCTTATCTCTTGTCTTTCTAAAGTTTTTGAAACTATTCTTGCTTCCAAATTTCTTAAGCATTTCTCTTCTCATAATCTGCTCTCAGATCGCCAGTATGGCTTCCTTAAGGGTCGCTCTACTGGTGATCTTTTTCATATCTTACTAACTCTTGGTCATCCTCCTTTCGGGACTTCGGTGAGACTTTTTCTATTGCACTAGACATATCGAAAGCCTTCGATAGAGTCTGGCATAAATCTTTAATTTCTAAACTACCCTCCTTCGGTTTCTATCCCTCCATCTGTGCCTTTGTCTCTAATTTCCTTTCCGGCCGTTCCATAGCCGCGGTTGTGGACGGCCATTGTTCACTTCCTCACTCTATAAACTCCGGTGTTCCTCAGGGCTCTGTCCTATCTCCTATTCTCTTTCTAATTTTTATAAATGATCTCCTTAACTGTACCTTAATTCCCATCCATTCATACGCAGACGACTCAACCTTGCACTACTCCATTAGTTTTTCAGAACGCCCCAGCCAGCAATCCCTCAACGACAAACGTAATGAAGCTATAGAACTCTTAAATTCTGATCTAAATACTATTTCCAATTGGGGCAGAGAAAACCTTGTTAACTTTAATGCTTCCAAAACCCAATTTCTCCATCTATCTACCCGTCAGGATCTCCCAGCGGGACTATCCCTTATTCTTCAACAATACAAAAATCAACCCTTCATCTTCTCTCAATATTCTTGGTGTCTCTTTTTCTTCTGCTCTCATTTGGAAGGACCATATTACCAGTCTTGCTAAGGCAGCCTCCCAGAAGCTGGGTGTGCTCAACCGCCTTAGGGGGTTCTTTTCCCCTGCACAGCTTCTTGCTCTGTACAGGGGCATAGTGCGCCCTTGTATTGAGTATTGTTCACATGTGTGGGGAGGTTCCTCTCACACTGCTCTCCTAGACAAAGTTGAAAGGAAGGCCTTTCGTATCATTAACTCCCGTCCACTCACCAACTCTCTGCAATCTCTCTCTCTCCGCCGCAATGTTGCATCTCTCTCGCTATTCTATCGCTACTATAATAATCAGTGTTCCTCAGAGCTATCTCAGTGCATACCACCTCCTTTACGTAGGGCACGTGGTACCCGTCTTGCAACTCAATCCCACCCCTACTCTGTGCAACTCTCCAACCCAAGAGTGAAACGTTACTCTCAAACTTTCTTCTACTCAACAGCTGAGCTCTGGAACTCTCTCCCAGAATCAGTCTTTCCCTCTTCCTATGACTTAAATTGCTTCAAACTCCGTGTGTCCAGGCATTTTGGCTCGAACGTCCCTTGATTTTGGCCCTGTCACTCTTTCAACTATGGGGGAGGCACTCGCTATAGGCAGTTATGCCTTTTGCCTCCCTCAATCACATAGAAAAAAAAAAAAAAAAACAAAAATACAGGGTAGCGTAATAGAGCAAGTTTGCAGCACTAATAATACCAATGGGGTTTATAAATTAGCTACGAATATGAGGGACTGTAGCCAGGACGTCATGGGTGTAAGATGCATAACTAATGACAGTGGCATGACTGTGTACACAGAAAACTAAATCAGAGAGGCGTGGAAGGAGCATTATGAAAGACTGTTTAATGTGGAGTTTGAATGGAACGGAATAGCTCAGCACTGTAGTCCCAGTACAAAGCTCTCCGCCTTTGATAGGGTACAACGCTGTTAAAAGTGCTATAGATAAAATGAAGTCAGGAAAAGCTGCTGGGAGCTCCGGCATTGTCGCTGTAATGCTAAAAGCAGCTGGAGATATTGGGGTAAAATTGGTCACGGAGCTGATTAATACTAACATATAGGAGGAAAACATTCCCGATGCATGGCAGAAAAGTGTTATAGTAAATATATACAAAGGCAAGGGTGACTTCTTAGACTGGGGAAATTATCAGGGTTTGAAAATGCTTGATCAAGTCATGAAAGTCAGCGAAAGGGTCTTTGAATGCATGATCAGGGAAAGTGTTGCTATCAGCGACATGCAGTTTGGATTTATGCCAGGACGTGGCACAACTGATGCTATCTTCACTCTTAGGCAAATGCAAGAGAGGTACTTAAAGAAAAACAGGGAGTTATACCTAGTATTTGAAGATCTGGAGAAGGCCTTTGACCGGGTGCCCAGGGAGGTAGTGCAGTGGGCTATGAGAAAACTTGGAGTAGAAGAGTGGCTGGTACGTGTGATAATGAGAATGTATGAGGGGTCACGGGCAGCAGTTAGAGTAAACGGGGGCCTGAGCGAAGACTTCTCGGTGAAGATTGGAGCTCACCAAGGTTCAGTTCTGAGCCCATTACTGTTTGTTTTAGTCCTGGATGCTCTGTCAAGGGAATTTAGGACAGAACGCCCATGGGAGATCTTATATGCAGATGATCTAGTTCTTATCGCAGATAGTGCGTAGGAAGCAGTTCAAAAGATGGAGGGAAGGTATGGCAAATAAGGGTCTAAGAGTTAACATAGATAAAACATAGGTCATGATTAGTGGAGTAGGGCGTGGAACTATATGGAAAGAAGCGGCGACTATCCATGCGCAGTATGTGGGAAGGGGATGGGAAGTAATTCAATTCAATGTTGCATCTGTACTGCACAAGAGATGTAGTGGAGCTAGAGGACCTTTGACAAGAATCATAGACTTTGAATGTGCAGTGTCAGTGCATGTGCAAGGGAAATCTTGTATTAAATGACCCGCCTGCAGTGTTGATTTTGACAGTGTAACGCTGGAGTGTGTGAATATGTCTGCTACCTGGGCGATACGGTTTCCGCCGGAGGTGGCGCTGAAGCTAGCTCCATTGCTAGAGTCAGAAGTGGCTGGGGAAAGTTTAGAGAGCTGTTGCCACTCCTGACCATGAGAGGGCTTCCACCCCACCTTAAAGGGAAGGTGTAGGCTATACCTTGTGTGTTAGGAGCGCGATGACCTATCTCTCGGAGACGTGGCCGGTTAAAGCGGAGGATGTCAATAGAATGGAACGGAATGAGAAGAGAATGGTGAGATGGATGTGTGGGGTTAATCTTAGGGACAGGGTATCGAGCGAGGAATTGAAAAGGCGTCTGGGCATTAGGAATGTCAGTGAAGTGATGAACATGAGCCGACTTGGTTGGTTTGGATTTTTTTTTTTTTTTTCTATGTGAATGAGGGAGAAAAAAAGGCATAACTGCCTGCAGCGAGTGCCTCCCCCAGATTTCAAAGAGTGACAGGGCCGAAATCAAGGGACGTTCGAGCTAAAATGTCTGGACACACGGAGTTTGAAGCAATTTAAGTCATAAGAAGAGGGAAAGACTGATTCTGAGAGAGAGTTCCAGAGCTCAGCAGTTGAATAGAAGAAAGTCTGAGAATAGCGTTTCACTCTTGGGTTGGACAGTTGCACAGAGTAGAGGTGGGATTGTGTTGCAAGGCGGGTACTGCGTACCCTACGTAGAGGAGGTGGTATACACTGGGAAAGCTCCGAGGAACACTGATTATTGTAGTAGCGATAGAATAGCGAGAGAGAGATGCAACATTGCGGCGAAGAGAGAGAGATTGCAGAGAGTTGGTGAGTGGACGGGAGTTAATGATACGAAAGGCTTTCCTTTCTACTTTGTCTAGGAGTGCGGTGTGAGAGGATCCTCCCCACACATGTGAACAATACTCAATACAAGAACGCACTGTGCCCCTGTATAGAGCAAGAAGCTGTGCAGGGGTGAAGAACCCCTTGAGGCGGTTGAGCACACCCAGCTTCTGGGAGGTTGCCTTAGCGAGACTGGTGATATGGTCTTTCCAAGTGAGAGCAGAAGAAAAAGAAACACCGAGAACATTGAGAGAAGATGAAAGGTTGATTTTTGTATTGTTGAAGAATAAGGGATAGTCCTCTGGAGGTTCCTGACGGGTTGGATAAATTGAGTTTTGGAAGCATTAAATACAACAAGGTTTTCTCTACCCCAATTGGAAATAGTAGCTAGATCAGAAGATAAGCGTTTTATGGCTTCATTACGTTTGTTTTTGAGGGACTGCTGGCTGGGGTGTTCTGGAAAACTAATTGAGTGGTGTAAGGTAGAGTCGTCTGCATATGAATGGATGGGACAGGATGTACAGTTGAGAAGATAATTTATGAAAATTAGAAAGAGAATAGGAGATAGGACAGAACTCTGAGGAACACCGGAGTTGATAGGATGAGGAAATGAGCGATGGCCGTCCACAACCGCAGCTATGGAACGGCCGGAAAGGAAATTAGAGACAAAGGCACAGATGGAGGGACAGAAACCGAAGGAGGGCAGTTTGGAAATTAAAGATTTGTGCCAGACTCTATCGAAGGCCTTCGATATGTCTAGTGCAACAGAAAAAGTCTCACCGAAGTCCCGAAAGTTGGATGACCAAGAGTTAGTAAGATATGAAAGAAGATCACCAGTAGAGCGACCCTTAAGGAAGCCATACTGGCGATCTGAGAGCAGATTATGAGGAGAAATGCTTAAGAAATTTGGAAGCAAGAATAGTTTCAAAAACTTTAGAGATGCAAGAGATGAGAGCAATTGGACGATTGTTAGAGGGTTGAGAGCAGTCACCCTTCTTTGGGATAGGTTGAATGAGAGCAAACTTCCAGCAAGAAGGAAAGACGTTAGAGGAGAGACAGAGACGATAGAGTTTGCCTAGGCAGGGGGTCAGCACGGAAGCACAGTTTTTAAGTACAACAGGAGGAATACCGTCCGGACCGTACGCCTTCTTAGTATTTAGCCCACAGAGGGTAGAAAGTACATCTTTAGAAGAGATTAGGATATTAGGCATAAGTAGAAGAGAGGAGGGTGGAGAGGGAGGAATAGCACCGGAATCATCCAAGGTAGAGTTTCTGGCAAAAGTTTGAGCGAAGAGTTCAGCTTTGTCAGAGGAAGAAGTGATGGTTGTGCCATCAAAGTAGAAAATGGGAGGGAAAGACGAGGAAGAAAAGTTGTTGGAGAGGTTTTTGGCTAGATGCCAGAAAGCTTGGGAAGAGCTAGAGTTGGATAGTTCAGTGCATTTATTATTGATGAAAGAGTGCTTGGCAAGTCGAAGAACAGATTTGGCTTGATTCCGGGCAGAAACATAGGAAGAATGAGATTCTTGAGTTTTAAGGCGTCGGTACCGTTTGAATGCTTCCTCCTTGTTGTGGACAGCAGTAGAACAAGCGTGAGTAAACCAAGATTTTTTTGCATTAGACTGAGAGAAAGAAAATGGAATGTACACTTCCATGCCCGAGAGGATTACCTCGGTAATGCGTTCAGCACTCTCCGAGGGTCCTCGGCCACGGAAGCAGAAGTCATTCCATGGGAAATCAAAGAAGTACTGCCGGAGAGCCTCCCAGTCGGCAGCGCCTAAGTGCCACAAGCGCCGCCGGCTGGGAGGATCGGATGGCCGTACTGAAGAGATAGGACAGGTGACGGAGATAAGTTTATGGTCGGAGGAGCCCAAAGGCGAGAAAAGATTGACAGTATAAGAAGAAGGGTTAGATGTCAGAAATAAGTCAAGAATATTGGGCCGATCTCCGAAGCGATCCGGGATACGGGTGGGTTGCTGGACCAGCTGCTCTAGGTCATTTATGATAGAAAAGACGTAGGCTTGTTCACCAGGTTGATCAGTAGAGTGAGAGGAGAGCCATTGGCGGTGGTGAACGTTGAAATCTCCCAAGATGGAGATTTCAGAGAAGGGAGAGATAGATAGAATGTGTTTCACTTTAGAGTTTAGACAGTCGAAGAATTTGGGAAAGTCGGTAGAGTTAGGGGAAAGATAGACAGCACAGAAATATTTAGTATGAGAATAACAGGATAGTTTGAGCCATAAAGTTGAGAATTCAGAGGAGTCAAAATCGGGAACACGAGAGCAAGTGAGTTTGTTGTGCACGTATGCACAACATCCGCCATTGGCTTTGAAACTAGGATAGAGAAAGTAAGAGGATACAGAGAAGGGGCTGCTGGAAGTTGTCTCAGATACCTGGGTTTCGGTGAGGAAAAGAAGATCAGGTTTGGAGGAGGAGAGATGGTGTTCGACAGAGTGAAAATTAGATGAAAGGCCACGAATATTGCAAAAATTAATAGTAAGATCTATAAGTGACAGACCGTGGTCCAGAGCATTTAGAGGGTTCGTCAGGGGAAGGTCGGGCATGTGTGGGGGCATTTATGGTCCCCCCCCCCCCCCCCCCCCCTGGGGACTCCGAGGCTGGGCCTATGTTCATCATGTTTTTTAACTAATTTTGAAGGAGGAAGTGTGGTGTGCATGTTAAGTGTAGTGAAGTAGATAGGAGGAGGAGGTGTTTGTGAGAGCATGCTGGACTACTCTCAGTGTAAGTGAGGCACAAAGAGAATCAGTAAGAGAGACCAAGCAAATGAAACAGGAATTTCAGCGATTCCTTATCAAATGCTTACAGCCTCTCCTGGGTATAGCCCTGTTCGATTGGTGCCTACAATCTACCCCCAATTTCCCCTATTAGTCGCCTTGTACGACATGCTGTAGGACGCGTGGGGCATATTTTGTTTTTCCTCCACCATAAGATGGAGGCCCCCTTACCCCCAGGGGGGAGAATGGATGATCAGAACTGGGTGAAAAAATGCCGGACTGTGAACGTGGGGGGAGCTGCGCGTAGAGGTGGACCTAGAATGACGTGGGCTCGGGTACTCCGGTTTGATCTCAAAATAAAGAACTTGACAACAGAGGCAGCCCTTGACAGGGCCACCTGGAAAGCTGACATTTAGGACGTGAGACTGTAACCACATTTTATGTGGACAAAACGGTCTTTAAACTTGTATGTATGTATGTATGTATGTATCTCCTCCGAGGTTTTCCTCTCAATCTATTTGCCTTATTTCTGACTTATATATTCTCTTTGTAAGCCTTTCATCACCTATTCGTTCAACATGTCCACACCAGCATAACACTTTTTTTTTTGCTCTGACCAACAAGGGTTCCTGTTGTCCCCCTCTCCTATGTACCTCTTCATTCCTCAATCTGTCTCTAGGCATCACTCCACACATACTCCTCAAACAGCTTATCTCCATCACATCCAACCTTCTTTTCTCTTGTACATACATACATACAAGTTTAAAAACTGTTTCGCCCATAGAGAGTGTGGTTACAGTCCTAAATGGCGGCATTCCAGGTGACCCTGTCATGGGCTGCCTCTGTTGTCAAGTTCATTGTTTTGAGATCGGGCCGGAGTACCTGATCCCATGTCTTTCTAGGTCTACCCCTACACGCAGCACCCCCCGCATTCACGGTCCAGCATTTCTTCACCCAGTTCTGATTATCCATTCTCTCCACTTGTCCAAATCATACAAGTCGGCTCGTGCGCATCACTTCACTGATAGCCTACTCCTAATGCCCAGACGCCTTCTAATTCCTCGCTCGATACCCCGTCCCTGAGTTTAACCTCACATATCCATATTGCCAAGCTCTTCTCATTCTGTTCCATTCTATTGATATGCTCTGTTTTAACCGGCCACGTCTCCGAGTTATAAGTCATCGCACGCCTAACACATGAGGTATACTACTTCCCTTTAAGGTGAAGTGGGAATCTTTTCATGGTTAATAGTGGTAACAGCTCTCTAAACTTCTCCCAACCACTTCTGACTCTATAGTAACCTCCAGTGGAAACCATATAGCACAAGTAGCAGAATTTATTCACACACTCCAGCGCTATGTTACACTGCCGAAATCAACACCAACAGGCGGGTCATTCAATACAACAATAATAGTAATAATAATCTCAGGGCTAAAATTTGAGTAAACACTATTTCTTACTAGCCTCTGCTCCTAAATTTAATAGCACTGTAACAGCCAACAGCTCAATGAAGACACTACCAACCAGGACTAGTGAAAATCTTTCACGCTTGAGGAGCCGCAAACTAAAGACTCCTGGGTAGGAAGTCAAAGCACTCTCCACTAGACCAGCCGGCCAGCTGTTGTTGACACGGGAAAGCTGAACCTTCCTGAAATGTGCAAAAAATATCCTTACTCCTTCAATAGCGTAACTGAAAAACGTGCGCTCACAGAAAGCCGTATGTCCGATATTTGTTGTCCAATTCACTTGATTGATGGCTAGATATAGACAATCTAAAAATCTTGCCAGGGACCATCAATGTAATTCAAAATCCTTACTGTTTCAACCTGTTGATCTTGGATGGCATTGTTAAGCAAATATATACTTATGAATTGTTCTACAAGCATTTGTGCCTCATTTCAAGCCACTTATCATAACTCAAAACACAAATCTGCATATGATTGTGAAGATGCCTATTGCAGATTGTATTGTTAATTTCTTATCTTTTATAAATGATAAGAACAATTTCCAAGGAACCCACAACTGCTTTACAAACTTTGGTGGAGAAATTATGGATTTTAGAAGTTACATTGTTACAAAGCCCTGGCAGCTGCAGTACTGGTATAGAAAGAAGAGTTACTGTTTCTTTTCCATTTTCTGACTGTTTATACCATATTTCTAAAGTTTGAGTACTGTACTTTTATCAAAATGAGGCATTTATATTTCCACATGTACATCTCTACATGAAAGTCTGAGCCTACTGAAATTATATCATGCCTTCCAGAAAGAATGTAGCACTCTGTTCAATGCCTTCCAGAAGGCATTAGTTTGACTATTTTAACCCTTCCACCTCGGTTGGCCTCTTATATGCCACACAGAACTTCCACTGCGGATCTCGGTAGGCCTCTTATACTCTCGCGCATCAAATATGAGATTTTGAAGATCGCGGACTCTTTTTGTTGTTACGAGGGCGCTTGCAGCGCACCCACGCTCGCACTATGACGCAACGTCAGCTGTTATCGGTCCGCCATTATGGATACATTGGAAAACAATGAAAAGCCTGTGTCCGATTCTGTGCCTTTATAACTCTGCCGCGGCCCAACCAACACGTACACCTAAGAATAATTAGAAGAAAGTGAACACGAATGGCATTCTAAGTCTTGGTGGTGTTTTGAGAGTGCTAAGTGAATTAGATCATAAAGATTTGTCCGATATTGAAGAGCTTGAAAGTGTAGTGCCAGGGAAAGTGAAAATAGTGACGATGATATTGAAAATGGTCCTGTGAGTGAGCTGGGAAGTGCGCTACCCTTGTCGCCAGATACGATGCTAGATTCTCCCACCCCTAGTGCTCCCATAACCCATTCCCCTGCCAAGGTAGCTAGTTATTTTTATAGAAAGGCTATCCTGGAAAGTGCGCTGAAGAGAGCAAGAGAGGAGGCAGCAGAGAGAGGTAGTGAGGAAGATGGGGCTATGAATCACTGTAGTGAAAGTGAGTGACACTCTAATAAATCGGTGAAAGAGCAAGTGAAAAAAAACCAGTGAGTGAAAGTGACACTCAAATATATATCACAATAATGCCTAAAAGTTACATAATAATTATAAGTGGAAGTGACACCTAACATTGTGTATCGTATACCCATAAATGTCTCACATAAATAGGGCTACTGTAATAAATAATAACCTACTGTAATAAATAATAACCTAACTCTGCCACGGCCCAACCAAACACGTACGCCTAAGAATAATGAGAAGAAAGTGAAAACGAATGACATTCTAAGTCCTGGTGATGTTTTGAGAGTGCTAAGTGAATTAGATCATAAAGATTTGTCCGATATTGAAGAGCTTGAAAGTGTAGTGCCAGGGAAAGTGAAAATAGTGACGATGAGAGTGAAAAACGTCCTGTGAGTGAGCTGGGAAGTGCGCTACCCTTGTCGCCAAATACGACGCTATTAGTAAGTGAAAATGACACATACGAATGAATAACAAGTAATATTATGATAATAATAAATAATACCATACTAGTAAGTGCAAGTGACACCTAAAATTGTGTACCGTACACCCATAAATGCCACAAATACAAACTGATATGCAATAATGCATAGCAAGCAATAATATTATAGTAATAGATAATAACTATAAAACTATCAAATTGTCACTGGTGTGACGAGTAACCTAGGGCATACTAGCCGGGGCCGCGGCGACGCGTCCGAACATGGCCTAAATCTTACGCTTAAAATCGTCATCTGCACAACACCATAACAATATTGCCAGGTAACTTAGCAAAGTCAAGTCCACGCCTGGATAACGACAACATTAAGTTCTCCATTTTCCCATTGAGTTTGACACTTCTGCATGCTTTTATTGCTTATCTATGAAGGTGTAAATATCGAGTGATATTGGCAAAAGGCCCGAGTCAGGGGTATAGGCGCGTACAATGACAGCTGAGGGCGGAGGGTTAACCTATAAACGGCGAGCAGGGTGTATTGAACACCACTGTTCTGGGCGAGCATATTAGGCTCCATTCATGCCTATAATCGTCATTTTACGATAAATATCGTTATTACTTATTTATATGCGCCTATTTTACCTTCACTATGAAGATAGTAACCTGTAACAACAATAAAACAAGTGGAAATATAATTTTTCTGGTCAAAATCGCGAATAAACATGGAGCAGCCCATTCATGAATTATGGAGCAAATTGAGGCAACCCCTCCCTTCAGAGGCCTCAAGCCTGACTGAGATCACTCATTCACACTCTCCCTTGTGCAACACACTCGCTAGTCACATAAGCACATCCTCCACACAGTTTGCTAATGTTAGCACAAAAATATACCAACGAACTAGGGAATAACAGGGAAAATAGGTGATAATTGAAGGGGGAGGGGAAAGGGGGGAAGGAGGGGATGTGGAGGAGTGAATTTTTTTTTTTAGTGCTACTGGTGCCTTTTAAAATGTGTTTTTTTAGGCCTTCCCTCTTAAAAGAGGTTCAAGGAACTCGGCCGGTTTTAAAACCTTTCAGTTACCAATTCTGTACGGGATGCCGCAGACAACTGGTACCTAGGAATCATACATGCAGAGTGCTCAACTAAGAGTTTCTCGCATAATCTCTTCTAACACGAAAGATCTTTCTCTCCTAGATCTACACGAGTCAAGTGGTTGGTATAATCTATTTAGTTAACCCTTCCAGCTCCGGCAACTTAATTATATAACTTATGGTAAGACATTCTCTAATTTGCCATGAAATACCAGGCTGGGCGAGTTTTCGAAGCCTTGTGTTTTTCTGTATTTTCATCCACCAGAATGCTGTTTATTGTGATGTATCATATGTCAATGGAAAGAGGAATATTTATAGTACATGATAAAATAAAAAAAAATGTAAATAAATCGAAATATGAAAGTGTAAATGAGTCCGGAATACAATTATTTCCCATGCAATTGTCTTCACACCGTCCTATCTCTAAATTGTGAGTGATGACCATCTTTTTTCTTTTCTCAAATAATAGTATTTTTTCTCCTTTCCAAATCTGAAAACAGAAATTGTTTTTCTTCAATAGTTCTCAAGCAGTGACCGAAAAAAAAGTATGATTTTGATTGATATGGTTTATAACATTTTCGATTTATTTCGTTGATACGAAGTGTATGGTTTTAAATTTAGGCTGTATGAATATGGCAAATAATGCTGATGAGTATAAAAAAAACTAGAAGTTCCTACGACAAATACTTTTTTGCGCTATAAATATTTGAAATGAAGAGCCAAAATGCGAATATTTACGCTTCACCCGTCTCTGTTCCGCCGACGCTAGCCGGGTTCCGAGCTGTTCCCCACCTCGTCGTTGCGTTATTTGATCGGATACGTATATAACTGTATATATCACCGGAATCGGAAAAGTGTGCTCTTTCTAATGGTGAAAACCAAAATAATATAGCGTAATTGGTTCGCGAGCTATGCGCAATTGTTTCCATGCATTGTTATTGTTATGTAAATATATGAGAATGTTTATACAGTTGTATATCTTTGCCACAATGTACAACACTTTTATATAATTTTCCTTGCCAATAATTGTATATTGTTCATAGAAAACATGTCAGTCAGGAAGGTTGTCAATTTTACTTACCTGATAGGGCCACAACCCTTTCCAACGAGAAGGGAAATGGCTCCTGGGTTGACAGTGAAAAAACAAAACAAGAAAGCCAGGTTATCTTCAAGTAATAAATTCAGAAATAATTCTATTGTACACACAAATAAAGTAATATATAAATATATAAATATATATATATATATATACCGGTATATATATATATATATATATATATATATATATATATATATATATATATATACAAGGTGTCAAACAAAATATAATGAATGGTAACAAAAATGTGTGCATGTGTGTGTGGGTATCTCTCTCTCTCTCTCTCTCTATATATATATATATATATATATATATATATACATTTTTTTTTCTTTTCTATGTGATTGAGGGAGGCAAAAGGCATAACTGCCTATAGCGAGTGCCTCCCCCATAGTTGAAAGAGTGACAGGGCCAAAATCAAGGGACGTTCGAGCCAAAATGCCTGGACACACGGAGTTTGAAGCAATTTAAGTCATAGGAAGAGGGAAAGACTGATTCTGGGAGAGAGTTCCAGAGCTCAGATGTTGAGTAGAAGAAAGTTTGAGAGTAACATTTCACTCTTGGGTTGGAGAGTTGCACAGAGTAGGGGTGGGATTGAGTTGCAAGACGGGTACCACGTGCCCTACGTAAAGGAGGTGGTATGCACTGGGATAGCTCTGAGGAACACTGATTATTATAGTAGCGATAGAATAGCGAGAGAGATGCAACATTGCGGCGGAGAGAGAGAGAGAGATTGCAGAGAGTTGGTGAGTGGACGGGAGTTAATGATACGAAAGGCCTTCCTTTCAACTTTGTCTAGGAGAGCGGTGTGAGAGGAACCTCCCCACACATGTGAACAATACTCAATACAAGGGCGCACTATGCCCCTGTACAGAGCAAGAAGCTGTGCAGGGGAAAAGAACCCCCTAAGGCGGTTGAGCACACCCAGCTTCTGGGAGGCTGCCTTAGCAAGACTGGTAATATGGTCCTTCCAAATGAGAGCAGAAGAAAAGAGACACCAAGAATATTGAGAGAAGATGAAGGGTTGATTTTTGTATTGTTGAAGAATAAGGGATAGTCCGCTGGGAGATCCTGACGGGTAGATAGATGGAGAAATTGGGTTTTTGGAAGCATTAAAGTTAACAAGGTTTTCTCAGCCCCAATTGGAAATAGTATTTAGATCAGAATTTAAGAGTTCTATGGCTTCATTACGTTTGTCGTTGAGGGATTGCTGGCTGGGGCGTTCTGAAAAACTAATGGAGTAGTGTAAGGTTGAGTCGTCTGCGTATGAATGGATGGGAATTAAGGTACAGTTAAGGAGATCATTTATAAAAATTAGAAAGAGAATAGGAGATAGGACAGAGCCCTGAGGAACACCGGAGTTTATAGGATGAGGAAGTGAACAATGGCCGTCCACAACCGCAGCTATGGAACGACCGGAAAGGAAATTAGAGACAAAGGCACAGATGGAGGGATAGAAACCGAAGGAGGGTAGTTTAGAAATTAAAGATTTATGCCAGACTCTATCGAAGGCTTTCGATATGTCTAGTGCAATAGAAAAAGTCTCACCGAAGTCCCGAAAGGAGGATGACCAAGAGTTAGTAAGATATGAAAGAATATCACCAGTAGAGCGACCCTTAAGGAAGCCATACTGGCGATCTGAGAGCAGATTATGAGAAGAGAAATGCTTAAGAAATTTGGAAGCAAGAATAGTTTCAAAAACTTTAGAAAGACAAGAGATAAGAGCAATTGGACGATAGTTGGAGGGTTGAGAGCGGTCACCCTTCTTTGGGACAGGTTGAATGTGAGCAAACTTCCAGCATGAAGGGAAGACGTTAGAGGATAGACAGAGACGAAAGAGTTTGCCTAGGCAGGGAGTCAGCACGGAGCACAAAGTGTCATAAATATATATATATATATATATATATTTATGCGGTATATATGTATAAAATAAATAAAATAAAAATATAAATAAAATGAAATAAATAAAATAAAATAAATAAAAACAGTAATAAATCAAATAAATATATATATAAATAAAATAAAAATATAATAATAATATAAATACTCGATTATGGGCCTTGGGCTTGCTCGGGACCTTGGGGCTGATCCGCTAGATACCCTGGGGAACAGGAATAAAAAAAAAAAAATATATATATTTTGTGTTTATTCCTGTTCCCCAGGGTGACACTTTGTATATATATATATATATATATATATATATATATATATTTATATATATATATATATATATATATATATATATATATATATATATATATATATATATATGTATAATATATATATATATATACCGGTATATATATATATTTTTTTTTATATATATATACTATATATATTTATATTATATATATATACAGTATATATACTGTAATAATTTGTTATTTTATTTATTACAGTATATATATACATATATATATATATATATATATATATATATATATAAAATAAATGAAATACAAATATAAATAAAATAAAATAAATAAAATCAAATAAATAAATATATAAATATAATAAAAATGTAATAATAATATAAATACTCGATTATGGGCCTTGGGCTTGCTCGGGACCTTGGGGCTGATCCGCTAGACACCCTGGGGAATAGGAATAAAAAAAAAAAAAAAAAAAAAAAAGGCTATATATACAGTATATATATATATATATATATATATATATATAAAATAAATAAAATAAAAAATATAATAATATAAATACTCGATTATGGGCCTTGGGCTTGCTCGGGACCTTGGGGCTGATCCGCTAGACACCCTGGGGAACAGGAATAAAAACAAAAATATACGGTATAATTATATATATATATAAAATAAATAAAATAAACATAAATAAAATGAAATAAATAAAATAAAAACAATAATAAATCAAATAAATAAATATGTAAATAAAATACAAAATATAATAATAATAGAAATACTCGATTATGGGCCTTGGGCTTGCTCGGGACCTTGGGGCTGTTATATCTATCTATCTATCTATTGCCTGACGCCGTGATCCCCGAAGGGGTGACCACGAACGAACCGCCCCCATGCACCTCTGTCCCCAGTCAGTCGACGCCCCTCCCCCCAACCAGCACCGCCTTCGTTCATGTACTTCCTCACTCCATCCTTCCACCTCATATTCGGTCTACCTCTCCCCCTCTGTCCCTCCACCTCGCTCTAGTACACCCTCTTAGTCATTCTCTCGCTTTCCATACGTTCCATATGGCCGAACCATCTCAAGTTGTTCCTTTTTTTCACACTTTCCAGCACATCTACCTCCACACCACACCTCCTTCTTACTTCCTCATTAGTCTGTCTATCCCTCCATGTAACTCCGCACGCACTCCTTAAGTAATTCATTTCCACTGCTCTCACTCTTGGTCTGAGTCTCTCAACCAACGTCCATGCTTCGCTTCCGTAAGTCAGTGTCGGGATTACCACACTGTCATGCAAGGACTTCTTCACTTCCATACTGACCACCCTATTTCTTGTTACTGCTTTTAGCGTTCCTACAACCCTCTTCCCCTGTTGTACCCTCTCCCGCACCTCTTCATCCATAGTCCCATCTTTACTCAACACACTGCCCAGATACTTAAAGGAGTTGACGATCTCCATAGCCTGACCGTTCAGCTTCACCTCACACTCTGTGACTTCACCCCTTTCGAAGACCATAACCTTGCTCTTCCCCGTATTTACCTTCAAATTCCGTTTTTTGCACACTGTTCCAAACTCATTTACCAGACCCTGCAACTCCCATTCATTATCACTCATCAGAACTGTATCATCCGCAAACAGCAGTATAGGCTGTTATATACTGTATATATATATATAATATATATATATATATAATATATACTGTAATATAACTAAAATTCCATAGAGTACTTACCATACTTCCTGTAAGCTTCCTGTAAGCATTCCTGTGACATCTTCGTGATTATAATGTATTTATTTCGTAGGCAGTATTTATTGATAAATATATTTGTCTTTCAAGCAAAAAATAGTGTAAAGTCATCAATGATACCTAGACAAAACAGCATCAATACTCAAGGGGTTAACCAAGATTCACTCCCCTCAGTCACCAAAAGTCACAAGTAACATATTATATACATATATAATTCGAATTATTCACTAAACACTTTCACTGGGTAGATGAAATAATCCATAATTGCCTGCCTATTGCTAGGCATGGTGGGCCAGAGGGAGGGAGCCCAGAATTTAAAGGGCCGGGACCCTGCCTCACAGTCTGGGGCCCGGGAAACTACTGACTTAACAAAGGCCCGGGCTCCTCAGAGGGGGACGCTACGGGGTTGCTAGATACTTCCTTTTGTAACTTATAAATGCCTAACTTACCAGTCCAAATTGAGTCAAAATCGAGTCATAAACTTATTTTTGGCGAATATTTCTAACTTACAGGTGGCATTATGACGCGATTGCGTCATACGACCACTCTTGGAGGGGTGGCGTTATGACTCGATCGCGTCGTAAGAATGCGGGAGGGTTAAGTTGTCGGTCGGAAGGGAAGCCTGCTACGACCAAGAATTTAACTATAATAGAAAATGTACTCGTATGGGTAACTATTGGATTCTGGGATGCCAGAATTAATGGGTGTTACGCTGGCCAGCTTGCCAGCTTGCCAGAATGTACTCGTGACTCGCTAGCACTCGCCACGGCAGTGAAATGGGCTATAATAATCGTAGAACGATATTCTTTCTTTCTTAGTATTCATGTTGTCACAGACAGATCAGTGTTTGCCTTTATTCTTGTCTGTGACACTTAGAAGTATTTTATATCCATGGTAGTGATTATAACATGCAGCCCGTGAGAGAGAGAGAGAGTCGGAGGGGAGAGCGAAGAGGCAGTGTGTGTGCGTATGTACGTGTGCATTCCTCGCTCGGTGGGCCCGCCTGCTCGCTATTGGACGGCGGGCCTGGCATGGCATATGACGTCTGCTTGTCATGTGACGTAGCGGCCTGTGATTGGTCGCAGAGCCATCTGGTGGCCAGACTCAGTGCTTCTCTCCTTCTCTCTCATCAGAACATGGTATCGCGCGCTCGGCCCTACAAGTCCCTCGCATTCTGTCCCACATCTAACCCCCTTTACTGCTGTGCCTCTCTCTGAACTCCTTCTTTCCAATACTTCTTATCTTTATTCAATTACCCATCCCTTCTGGTTCTCCCCTACGACTTCCATAGTCGGCCAGTCGTATTACCAGCGCCTGTTCTCACATATATGTTTTGCACTAGCTTTAGAGTTTATTAGAATCATAGTCACATGGATTCATATTGTTGGGTGCTTCTAATTATTTGGTTGTTCTTTATTACTATTTAATGCTAGACAGTGGAGGGTATCTTTGGTCGTTGTCTGTGTTATGTATATGGCAAGTCAGAGCCTGTACGACTTTGACGGAGCTAGGTAGCCTGTAGTACACCCTTGTGCATATTTTCCTTTGCGAGCTTAGCAGTATACAAGCGAAGGGCTTTTGCCTACTCTTGCTTGTATACTTGCTAACTCATTTTGTTGACCTTTGAGGAGCGCCAGGGTAAGACCAGATACTTGAGATCTGGACTTACCAAGAGAGCCTCCTAGTCACTTAACGTAAGATAAGGGAAATCTGTTCAGGGGAGACAGTAGGCTGCGAGCATGCTTGAGCTCTGCCTAGGCTCCCTGTACCTTTATGCTGCTGCTAGACTTTATTAGTAAGAAAGACAGCATTTTGTTTATTAACTTTAACCGCGTATGCTTTAGCAATTATTCACGTATTGTTTTAGCCTAGGTTGACAGTGGTGGGCGCGCTCCGGTGGGACCGGTAATGTGGTAGCGCTCCGCGCTCCTCAGACATAAGGTAATGTGGCAGAGCTCACGCGCTCCTTTGGTCACCCGACCCGATGCGCTTCCCGCTCTGCGCTCCTGCGCTCCGCGCTCTCAAAAATAGGTACATAATAATAAAAAGTAAAAAACAGCTTCTAGAAGTTATTTAATTATTTACCTAATTTAATACAATTTGTTAGTAGTCTTGGCAAATCCAACGTCAAGGCTATTAACCTAATTGCAATGACGACTTGTCTATTTTGACTGCTATGTCGTCATTCCAACCGTGGTTAAAAAGAAAACGTCTAGAGTCTACTCCTTATCTTGCTCTAGGAGACGTTGTACATTAACCAAAACTACCACCGAAGGTGAAAAAAGCATAGAAGAGAAGAAAAAGGGGTTTACCTTAGTTACTGCTTAAGGCCCATCCCGTGTTCCGTCATGTGCAGATCCCTGTCGAACGTGCGCATGAGCGACCCTCTCTTGTTATCATTTTTTCACGCGCCTCCATTGATTGAGTCCGCTTTTGTTGTGCTCCTTTCAATTCACCCTGTTTAGGTTCGTTTCGGCTTATCTGGCCTTCTTTTTTGTTAGACAGATGTTAGATCTAGGGCACACGTAAATGGGCTCCTAAGTGTGTCAAATGGAGACGCGTGTGGAAATAGCCTACCGAAGGTACGGGGGCGCCTGGCATTCCTCGTGTATGTTTTTCATTCTTTCTCTTTTCATATTCTTTTTCCTGTTAGTCTGGGCATAGTTTAGCTTTTAGCTTTTTAGCCTAGCTCGTTTTCTCATTCAGGAATTGCTATGCCCCTATGAGTTTTCATTTTTTCATAGACTAAGGTGTAACGTTTGGTAAACACTCTGAGATTTCGATGGTGGCGGTGCTGGTTGTAGAGTTTGTGTCGGCCGCATTATAGCGTTATTCCCGAGTCCCCCCTTTCGAGCCTTCACTGTGTCTCAAGGGCCTGGGCGACAGGTGGTTCGTGATATTCCAGGGGTACCCCAGGGGGGCCCCTACTTCACACCACAGGGTTTTTTCGCCCCTGACACATTCTCTGCTCACGGCTAGGCCTCCCTTTTTCTCACCAGTTTCGTTTACTGGTTTTTGTTTTCCCTTCATGTTTCACCTTCATCCTTTCATCATCTTTTGCCCAATCCAGGGGTACCCTAGGGGGCCCCTGTTTGTGCTAAGCCACCCTTCCTGCCACTTCTCCTCATGGGCTTTGCTCTCTCTCTGTGGGTTGGGTGGTTCCTGGGGGATGTGCCTCCTCTCCCCTGGTGTGTCTTCCTTGCCTCTCCCTTTACCGGTTGAGTTAGGATTATGTATCAAGGAAGACACTGCTCAGCTTGATGGCCATCCAAGCTTGGAGTTCTTAAGGAGATGATGCATTTTTGTGGCCTCTTTTGGTATTCCCTAGACGCTCCTCTCGCTTTTTCGGCGCCGGACCATCTCGGCCGGTCCCGCAAATTTGTGGGAGCTCGATTCGGTCCTCTGGGACGTTTCGGCTCCCCGCAAATTTGCGGAGATCGCTGGGGGGTCCCGCAAATTTGAGGGAGGGTTGTGTCGGTACGGTTATGCCTCAATAGGCCCGCAAATTTGCGGAAATAGTTGGTTTTCACTGTTGACCTTTTTTAGGTCATCTTGTTGCCTGAAACTATATTGGTGTGTGCACTTTACTGGTGTTATAGGCCCTGCATGTAAGATGTTGAGTGGTGGTTAACACTTTCTTCATCTTTGCAGGTTCTGCTAGTGCTCTTCCACCTCGCCCGCCCTACTCACCTACCTCTGTGCTCCCGGTTTAGGGTGAGTACGGATACCGGTTTGCATGTGTGTTCCTGTTTCCCCATGCTCATTCCCTGGTTCTTATTGGACATTTTCTACACTTACTCCGTCGACGTGCTGATTATGGTGTGTGTTCTTCCAGTGCAGGTAGGATGCCTTGCTTTCGCCATGGTTGTAGCTCCCTGTGCTTGGAGAGCCACAAGTCCTGCTTGCGCCACTCGCAATGTGTGTCCTCTACGGCCTACCTCCCTGCTCTGTGTGGCCCGTATATGGCCCTGGTGGATGTGGTGAACCATAGCCCTGGTTCCTCAGCGGCGGCAGTGGCCTCTGCTTTCCTTCAGTCGGTGTGGGCGATAGTCTCCCACCACATTCGGACTGTGGGCCACCGTTCCCCGGCCTTTGTTGATGACCGGATCCGCGTCGCCCTGGGTATCCCTGACCCGACTGCAGGCCATTCACCTGGCCCTCTCCCTGCTCGGGCCCTCTCCCCTGGGTCCCGCAGCCGGTCGTCACATCGTCGGGGGATCCCCAGCTCCGTCCACGCTCTCGCTCGCCTCATCGCCCATCCTCTACTACCCCTTGTCGTCCTCCTGATCGCCTTGCCGCCGCCCGTCGCCCTCGTCATGGTTCTCGCCCTGAGGCCGGGGTTAGCGGCTCTGCCCCTGTGCGCCCTCCCCTGGCCTCTACGGATAGGGGCTCTACTCCCTTCCGCCCGCTTCCCCAGCCCAGACGACTTCCTCTTACGTTGTCCTCTCCGCGCGCGGGTGTTCATGCTGTAGCTGGCCCTCTGCTCCCTCCTCCTACACTGTCCAGGAGGGTCCGCTAGGATGTAGTTGCTTCTCCTCCTCCTACTTCACCTGCTTCAGTGCCTATTCTTCCTTCGCGGTCTCGTCCCACGGTGGTGGTCCCTCCCTCCTCCGCCTCGGTGTCGGGCCGCCCTGTTATCTCAGCCCCGGGGATCCTTGCTCTGTTTCCACCCGCGGCTCCTTCTGACCTCCTTTTACCCGGCCAGCCTTCCCACTCCCGTCGTCCTGCTCCTCCTCCTTCTTCTCTCCCTGACCTTCACTTACCGTCTCGCCAGGGGGGTACCCCTCCTCTTGGCTCGGTGGGGTTTAGCGAGGTTTCGGGGTCCCCTTTCTCAGGGGCTGACGTGTCGCTGGAAGAGGGGGATGGTGCTGTTTCCCCCTCGGACGTTCGTGATCGGGGACGAGTCCCTCAGCGGCAACACAACCGTCGTCGCTCCCCTTCCTTGGGCCGCGACGCTGCTGGTTCGTGTCGTGGGTCTCGCTCCCGCTCACGCTCGCCCCTGCGGGCCGACCAATCTTGGGGGGGGGGTCGCCTCTCTCGGATCGATTGTCGGCTATGCAGGGGTGGGTTGTGTCACGCATCGACGGGCACTTGGAGTCGATGCAAGACTCCCTCTTATCGCGCTTCTTGGCGGTGACACATCCTCAGCGCCTTACCCTACCTACCCCTGCTATGGTCCCCCTCCCTTCTGCAGACCTACGCTCTGGTCAGACTTCAGCCGCCGGGACATCCTTCAGGATGTTCAGTCCCTGGCTGTGTTGACGGGACTGTCCTCCTATGGGACAGGTTTGTGCGACGACGGTACGCCTGGCTTAGCCATCATGCTCGATCACCCTCTCCCATTGGGGGCTTGGTTTGCTGAGGCCTTCGACTTCGCCACCTGATCCGTCGACGGCTCTCCTTCAGTCCCTCCCCCGGAGTCATCACTGCTTTTGCCTCCTCTTGTGTCTGTCGGCGGGTTGGACGGCACGTTCTGGTCCTGGATCAGCGCGCCCGTTCTTGAACTTTGTTCTATTGCTACCCCGTTCTTCTCTCACCCAGATAAGTCGTTTGTCGACAGGGATTTTCCCTTGCGACGGTGGGTGACGAACTTATTATCTTGTCTTTTAGGTTCCCTCCAGACATCTGTTCACCACCTGCGGCTTATCGCGGCGTCTGCACCAGGCGATCTTTGCGAGGGTTTGGACCGCGTTCGGCGGATCCACCTTCGGCTCGCGGTGTCTTTGGTTCCCGAGCTGAAGGCGGTTTTGTGCGTGGCAACTCGGCAACGCCAGACGGTACGGTCCTCGTTCTGCCGGACAGCCCCCTTGGATATTCGTCAGGGTTTGTTGTACTCTGCGCTATATACGTCGGGGCTTTTTGCGCAGGATGCTTGGGAAAGCTACGCTTCTCTGTCGGTGGACCCTGCTTACGCCCCGCAACGACGCGCTGTGTCGCGAGCAGGGTCTTCTCAGTCCCGTTCTTCTGCCGGTCCTCTTCGGGGTGCTGCTGCAAGTGCTGCCGCCATGCACGGGCGCAGGACAGGGACGTTGCAAGCCAGTGCGTCGGTTCCGCCTCACACTTCTGTTCTTGCCCCCTTTCATCCCCGCCGTGTCGTGGCTGGCCAGCCTTCCACTTCCGGCCGCCCTTCGACGGGGTCAGACCCGCGACGGCCAGGGGTTGGGGTGGCCCGCCCTTTTCGACGAAGTTGGGGGGGGGGGTGGTAGAGGAGGTTAACGTGGCGCTCATGACCGCAAGGACCGTACCGGGGGTACCTCCACGTCGACACAATGTGTAGGTTCACCGGGTCGGTCTCCTTGTTCTCCTTCTCACCTAGCCACCCGTGTCGCTCCCCTCCTCTCGGGAGCTCCCACAGGTTGTTTTCGCCCTTGCGCCCCTCGATGGCCGCGAGGGACGTGGGGGCGGCAGATTGCGCGGAGGGGTCTAACCTGGAGATGGAAGTCCAGACCCCCACTCCGCTCTTGTCACCGACGCCGGCCCGTCTCTTCAGAGGTGGCCCACTTGTTCACATCCATGCATGAGCAGGGAATCGTCGAGTGGGTGAACGCCGGTCACCCGGTTTTCCTCTCCCGTGTATTTCTGGTACCGAAGAAGAACTGCGACGCGATGCGACCGGTGGTGGATCTGTCGGCCCTCAACGGGCACATCGTACACACACGGTTTCGGATGCTGCCGGTACCCCAGGTACGCCTGGCCCTGCGCCCTCTGTCGTGGGTAGTGTCGCTGGACCTCAAGGATGCGTCTTGGCTCGTTCCTCTCCGTCCTCGATTCCAGCGATTCTTGGCCGTTCAGACTTCCGATCGTGTGTTCCTGTTCGACTGACTTCCCTTCGGTCTCCACATCGCGCCGCGGATCTTCTCCAAACTGGTGGAGCAGGCTCTGGATCCTCTCCTCAGGAGCGGGCTCCAGCTCCTGTTTACCTTGGCCGATTGGTTAATAGTTTCCGGCGCCCTAGAACGGTGCGTACACGACACCCTCACAGTCGTTCATCACGTCACACAGTTAGGGTTCACCATCGATGTTCCCCAGTCACGCTTGACCCCGTCGCGTGTCGTGCCGTGGGTCGGTCTCGAATGGGATTTGACCAGAGCTACGTTGACCCAGAGTCTGCCAAACGCGGTGACCCTTCGACGGAAGGTCTTCGCCGTGTTGCACTCGGTCTCCCGCCCGGGGATGCTCTGGGACTCGTTAGTGGGTTCGCTGAATTGGGCCGCTCTGACCATTCCCTTAGGGAGACTCAGGGTACGCCGCCTACTCCTCATGGGCACCGAGGTGTTTCCGTTGGCCCCTATGGATCGGCTCCTGCCGATCCCGCGTACCATTCGCAGAGACTTCGGACACTGGGTTGCTCGGGGCACGCTCTCTGCGGCTGTGCCCTGGACCGCCCCCCCGCCGACGATCTGGGTAGACACAGATGCGTCGAGCGAGGTAGGGTGGGGTTACCAATCAAACCTGGGACATCAACATCACGGCAGATGGGTGGGACATACACACCTACACATACATGCCCTAGAACTGTTGGTTCCTTTGTTCTTCCTGAGGGACCACGCGCTGGCCCTTCGGGGAAAGTCGGTGGCCTTCGGGATGGACAGTCAGACAGCTGTCCACTGTATCCACAAGCAGGGGTCCTCCGGGTCATTGACTCTGATGGGGATCTCGGTGACGTTGTTCTTCCTCGCGAACCGTCACACCTTCTCCCTGCATGCCTCCTACCTGCCCGGGACTGCCAACCTGTGGGCGGACGCCCTGTCGAGAGGACAGGGCGTTCTTGTAGACTGGGCAATGCAACAGACTGTGTTCGACGACCTCGCGGCTTCCTGGGGTGTTCCAGAGGTCGAATTGTTCGCATCGAAGGAGACGCACAAGTTGCCTCAGTACCTATCCCTCCGGCCTCGCACTCCGGAGGGGGGTCCGGACGCTTTCATGGTAGACTGGAACAGGTGGCAGTCGATATACATATTTCCGCCACCAGACGCACTGTTGATGTGCAATGTCCTCGCGAGGCTGCGGCTGTACCGCGGCAGAGTCTGGCTAATCGCGCCTCTGTGGCCGGCACAGGCTTGGTACGCCCAGTTGACGCGGTGGTGCCCGAGTCCGGTCCCTCTACCTGTCTCCGACTTCCACTTGAGCCAGGTTGGAGACCTGCGGACCTCGTTGGCCTTCGCATCGTGGATGTTCATGAGGCACAGTGGCTCCCAGTCCACGGACGGGACCTGCCTGACTTCCTGAAGCGTTCCTGGACGACTTCGACTTGGGGGACTTACGGGTCCCACTGGAGGTCTTTTACTAGGTGGATACAGGACACTCGCCAGACAGTTAGCTCTCCTTCCCTCGTCCTACACTCCTGGTTTCACCTCTTCCGTACACGTCACTTTCAAGTCGACGCTATACGTAACCGCTTGGCTGCCGTCCGGGAGGTCTTTGAGTCCGTCACTGGGCTGGTCGTTCCGCCGAAGGAGCTGGATTCCTTCATGACGGCTGCCTTCCGGGAACGACCGCCTCCGCGCCAGATCCCTCCACAGTGGGATCTGGGGCGGGCTCTTGACCTTCTGGCTTCACACACGTATACACAGGCCACTACACCGGTTCCGTTGCTCGGGCGTACACTCTTCCTTGTCGCTCAAACCACTGAGGATAGGGTGTCTGCACTAGCAGCCTTGTCACGGTTCCAGGAATGCGTGCGATTCTCCCCGTCCTTGAATGTTGTCACGTTAGCCCCCTCCCCTCATTTTGTTGCCATGAATGAGAGGGAGACCCACGTTTTCCAGCCTTTCACCGTCCAGGCTTTACAGCGTGGGCATACTCGCCATATGTTGTGCCCGGAGTCAGCCTTGCACTCCTCTGTTGCGTCTGTGGCGCCGCCTTCGGGTACTGCTGTGTGGGTGTCTCCTCGGACAGGTGGGAGGCTCTCGAAGGTGCAGATAGGACGCCACATTTGTCAGACCATTCGTGCCAGTCACCCTGTTTGTAGGGGTTCTGCGCACGATGTGCGATCCTTTGCTGCCTCCTTCCGGTTCCTGCGAAGTCGATCCTTACCTGACATCGCCTCAGCGGTTTTGTGGTCTTCTATCAATTCCTTCATCTCCTCCTACCTCTCCATGTCCAGTGTTCGACCCCTTTCGGCCGGTGATAGCTCTCGGGAGTCGTGTTTCCTAGAGCTCTGGCGAAGATACCTGGTCTTCCCCCCTTGTCCCTCTTTCTTTTACTTTGTTTTATTTGAAAAAGGGGGGGGGGGGGGAGTACGGGTTTGCAACACTTGATTGCAAGTTTGGGATTATGTATTATGTATACAGTACATAAGTGTTTTTACCACATTGAAAATTGTGTTTTGTTATTGTGTTCAATGTTTTTGTTGGTTTTGGAAGAAAAGGGATTTTGGGTACAGTACTTTTTTTGGTTTAAGACAAGTCTATGTTTTTGCATTACTATGAATGATGGGCACGTGTTAAAACTGTTCTTTTTAGCTACTCCTCAGTTTTTCACTCTTTTATTAAACTCTCTTGTTTAAATTATGTTTCTTTGTCATTCATAATTTTGTTTTATGCATTGTTTTTTTTGGTATGTTGGGCTTGGATGTCCTCCTCCTATTTGTTACGCAGCCTTGACGTTGGATTTGCCAAGACTACTAACAAATTGGGAGGTTTGACGTACCTCCCAACCTACCAAATAGGAAAACCTACTATTTGGTAGTAGTCTTGGAAAATCCAACGTACATAATACCCTCCCTCACGCCGGACCCCTGCCCATCCACATGCTTCTGCTGATGTGAGATGTGATAACAAGAGAGGGTCGCTCATGCGCACGTTCGACAGGGATCTGCACATGACGGAACACGGGATGGGCCTTAAGCGGTAACTAAGGTAAACCCCTTTTTCTTCTCTTCTATGCTTTTTTCACCTTCGGTGGTAGTTTTGGTTAATGTACAACGTCTCCTAGAGCAAGATAAGGAGTAGACTCTAGACGTTTTCTTTTTTAACCGCGGTTGGAATGACGACATAGCAGTCAAAATAGACAAGTCGTCATTGCAATTAGGTTAATAGCCTTGACGTTGGATTTTCCAAGACTACTACCAAATAGTAGATTTTCCTATTTGGTAGGTTGGGAGGTATGTCAAACCTCCCAATCCTTTGTCTTTCACTTCATTAAATAAAAAAAATAAAAAAAATAAAAAAAAACTCAAGTCATGGTGTCTTTTTGAAGTTTAAGTTTCTCACTTTCTCAGTTTCTGTAATTCTTTATGTCATATCAATGATATGATTGATATCATTGTGACATTGTGACTGTCCATTGATATCTATGATATGACATAAAGAATTACAGAAACTGTCCAAACTGAGAAACTTAAACAGTTAAACTTATCAAGCTAACAAGCCTAACAATACAATAACAACATGATTAGTTGATTACATGATTAAACGATTAATAATTTAATATCATAATATGATATGATTGATATGATGATATCATTAATAATTTATTAAAATAGGCCCCTTCGTAAGCCGTAACTTGCCCGTAAGGTTTACTTAGCGTTAGCAAAAGCCAAAAAAAGTCAGTAACAAGTTAACAACTGTAACACTGTCAGTCTGTCACTATCATAGTATCACTGTATCACAGTTCACTAACACCGTGAGTAACACCGTACGATGACTGTACACGATAATGCCGTTCTTGAACCTGTTGTTGACAGGAAAAATCGCTTCCGGAGCGCCAGAAAGAAGCGCAAAATTCAAGCTGCGCTCCGCGCCTGCACTCCGAGTTCAGATTTTTGCCGCTCCTCGCTCCTCTATACTGGTAGTGCGCACCGGATCGCAGAGCGCAGAGCGGCAAATCGGCGCGCCCACGCCCACCACTGTAGGTTGATGCATAGTGCACAACCCAGTATGGCCGTTACTTTGGCTAAGGAAGTACTGTTTTTGAGTTGCTGTTGTTAGTGCTGTCACAGAGTGGTTGCACTCTCTTGTTTCCATATATATGTATCCTACTTTTTGGTGTATTTAAGATACACGCTTTGGTGTCCTGCCCCCTGCATTATTCCTGTTCTATATTCGACGAGCATCTTAGAGCATCAGACGTTTTCAGAAGATTCCATATCTGTTTGCTGTAGGACTAGACTTCAAGTGTTTTCATAGAACATTGAAGAGTTTTAGTGTTGAGTTCAGGCTCACCCTAAAGATAACGTAAGCATATAATCTTTTATTAAATCTTGTCATAGTTTATTTAAGCATTGTTATTACTTGAGAGCTTTTATTAACGTAATTACTCATGTTGTGAGTAGGCTTTGCCGTCACCGGAAAGCCTTTGTAGAAGTACACTTAACCCAGTTAATTGATACCCCGTTATCCAGTAGATTAACTCTGGAGGGTTTAAGTGTTTTGTTCACCGGCTTAATAGTTCGAGGGTTTGGAATTAGCGTACCGTTGTTGCAGATCTAGCCTATCTTGTAGTCCAATATTAAGTGCCCTTGTTTATTTCGTTGTGCCGGTCGTAACAAATGGCGACCTTAGTCCAGGATATAGTGAACTGAGTTTTGCAGGATTTTTTTTGGGAGAAATCTTATTCGCCATTTTTGGGTTCGATTTTATTTCTCGCAGTGTTGGTAGTGGACATTGTTTTTGAGGATATATTGAACTTGTTGGAGTTTATTGGTGACCTAGTATTGCACTTAAAAACATCTTCAAATATTTTTTGTGAATAAAGCTATGCGAGAGTTTGGCTACTTTTGTCTTGACTTGGGATTTTTTTTTTTTGACTCCATCATGTCGTCACTGGACGGGTTTGAGCATAGTGAGGGCACAGTGCGAGAGACAGGCGAGAAAGTGGAGAAGGTGGAGTTGTTTGATGGCATTCGGGTGGTGAACGGTGAGGAGGATGCTCAGAGATTTTTGGAGGAGCCTGTGTCGGCGGACCGGGTGTCAGGGCTGGACCGGTACGGACTGCAGTGTATAGCCACGGTCTTAGGGTTTTCTTGCACTAGCGGTTGGTCAAGAAGTGAGCTGGTTACCTTTGTGCTGGGTGGGGTGCATGAGGCTTCGGGTGGAGCGGGAGCTGGGGCACCTTCGTCCCAGCCCCCATTCCACTCAACTCCTATCATGGCGCCCCCTCGGGTTCCGGAGCCGAGTACGTTCCCGCAGGCCGATGTCCGCTGGCGGTTGAGTATGCCTCTAGGTGACTCACTGGGTGGGTCCCCGGTAGTAGCACCCCCTCCTCAAGGTTTGTCTTCCGAGATGTTGTTTCAGCTCGAGCTCGCCAAACTTAAGCAGCAGGAGCGACAGGCTGAGCTCGAGCAGCGAAAGCATGAGGCTGAGCTCAGGCAGCAGCAGCAGAAGCATGAGGCTGAGCTCAAGCAGCGAGAGGCTGAGCTCAAGTATGAGTCTGCAAGGTATTGTGCCGATGTTGACCTAGAGAAAACTCGTGTAGAGGTGACGGGGAACCGTTTCGTCCAGGGGGGTCGACCCCATGACCAGCCCCTGTCGCATCTACTAAAGTTGGTTCCAGTGTTTGATGAGTCAGGAGTTACAGAATTCTTTCTCCGTTTTGAGAAAAAGTGCCGGGAGCACCAATGGCCGAGGAGAAGTGGGCAGCCCTTGTTTCTTCACGATTGACGGGGAAAGCACTCAAGGCGTACGATGCTTTGCCCCTAGATTCCTGTGTGAATTATGAGGCGTTGAAAGAGGCTGTCCTGAGGGCGTATGAGTTGCAGCCAGAGACCTATAGGCTGAAGTTTAGGGCTGTTCCTAAGCGAAGGGAGAGTACTTTCCAGGAACACGCTAGAGAACTATCAGATGCGTTTGAGAATTGGTTGAGGTCGGAGAAAGCAACTACTTTTGATGCGGTGAAGCAATTAGTGTTGTTAGAACAATTCTTTAAATGCACTGGTGGGGACTTGACTCTTAACCTGAAAGAAAAGCAACCTAAAACTCTGCAGGAGGCGGCTGAGTTGGCTGACCTCAGGTTGTCGTTAATTCGTAGGTGCGGGTCTGCCCAGAGAGCTGAGGCAGGTAACAAGGGGCGTACCCCCCCCCGAACTAATAATACAACAAATTATCCTACTAAGAGCACTGTTGCCACTTTTGAACCCAAGTCGAAATCCTTCTCGTTAAAGAAAGGCCAGGGCCCTTCCCCACCCCAGGGGAAGTCAAGGAGTGAAGTGGAGTGTTTTAAGTGCCATAAGAAGGGGCATATTGCGCGCTCTTGTCCGAGCACACAGTCTACAGCGGTGGTGTCTCTAGTGAGCAACATCGGGGTGTCTTTGAGGTCTTCCGCGTTTGCCCAGGGTAAATCGTCGGTTGTGAAGTCACAGTCGGTGAAGAAGCATAAGGAGGGCTCGCTACCCGTCCGAGATGCTTTTTGTGGTCATAGGGGACATGGCACTGTGAGGTGGGCTGGTGTGGAACATAGGCTTGAGTTGTTGCATGATACGGGTGCCTCCCAGACGTTACTTAAGAACTTCACTGGTAAGCCTATTAACGCAGCTCGGGTTGTAGTGGTTCAAGGCATCAATGCTGTGCGGTCTTACCCGCTGGTGAGAGTGGAGCTTGTGGTGGATGGTGTGACACGGGAGTTGGATGTGGGAATTGTAGAGAAATTGCCAGTTGAGGGGGTCGACCTCCTTCTCGGAAACGACTTTGCGGTGCCTACTTCCGAGGTTCCACCCTTAGTCGTTGCCGAGAGGGAGGCCGACACGAGTAGGGAGGGGCAAGAGTGGCTGGAGAGGTGCCAGATGCAGCAGATGGCGTGTGCTGTCACCAGATCTAAGTCCGCTCAGGTGTCACAGCCTAGTACACAGGTTTCAGACCAGCGGAGGAAGGGTCGGAAGGAGAAAGTCAAGGCTGGTGGTCGGGTTAAGAGTTTGGACCCAGCAACACTCCTTGGTGACTCGGTACTTGCACCACTTTTGAGGTCCGGAGTGGCCCCAGAACCTGTCCCCCCTAGTGACATGGTAGGGCGTGATAGCACTCCGCGACAGAAACGTTCCCAGGTGAAACAGACTAGGCTTGAGCAACCCAGTATCGGGGGTGGCCACAAGTTGCTCCAGGAGCACTTGGACAGGTTGGCACCCTCTGATATACGATGGATGCAACTAGAAGATCCTAGTCTTGAGAGTTGTGGGAACGGGGCTATTGAACTAGATGAGGACAGGGATGCAAAGCCGGGAGACTTCTTTCGTGTTGATGGCATTCTGTATCGGCGTTTTGTTGATCCCAAACGCAATTGGGATGGTGGGGTCGGAGTGGTCGACCAGTTGGTAGTACCTGAAAAGTGCCGTGATAGCCTGTTGGGGTTGGCACACGATGTTCCGCTAGCAGGGCACTTGGGGGTGACAAAAACGTTGGCCTCGTTGGCAAGGTTGTTCTGGTGGCTGGGCATTAAGTCGCAAGTCTCAGCCTGGGTGGCGATGTACTAGGGATGTCCTCAGGGATCGGTACTAGGACCAATTCTCTTTCTAATTTACATCAATGACATAGATGAGGGTCTCACCTGTACAATCTCAAAATTTGCTGACGATACAAAAATTGCAAATAGCGTACTCTCAAAAGATCAAGTTGACGATACGCAACACAATCTAGATAAATTGTCACATTGGGCCCAAATTTGGCAAATGAGTTTCAATGCGGATAAATGTAAAGTACTACATATCGGATACCTAAATGAGAAAGCAAACTATTTGATGAATGTCACTCAGCTTAAGAATGTAAACAGAGAAACCGATCTGGGAGTAACAATATCGAGTAACCTAAAACCGAGTCAACAATGTTCAGAAGTTGTTAAGAAGGCAAACAAAATAATTGGCTTTATAGGCAGATCATTTGAGCATAAATCCAAAGACGTTATCTTAACCCTTTACAATTCCTTAGTCCGCCCTCTTCTGGAATACTGCGTTCAATGCTGGTGCTCTTATTACCAAAAAGACATAAACAAGCTAGAACGAGTTCAACGTAGAGTTACCAAAATGATACCTAGCCTAAAGAACAAACCATACAAAGAGCATCTTAGAGAATTAAATCTATTTCCTTTAACCCAGCGCAGATTAAGAGGTGACTTAATTCAAGTGTTCAAAATCATCAAAGGCATCGGCAATATGAACTGTAGTAAGTGCTTCACTATCGACCAATCTAATTACACGCGGGGAAACGGTTGCAAAATTATTGGTAAATCTTTTAACTCACACGATCTAAGAATTTCTTCTTCAATCGAGTTGTCAACTTGTGGAATGGGCTTCCCCGAGACGTTATAGACTGCAGCACCGTTGATTCATTTAAACTCCGCCTAGAAAAATATCTCGCATCAAACCCGCGACTGACTGCGTTTGTAAATGAATAACTTTATTTTATCTTCCCCTCAGTTACTAACCCCTATGTCCCCTACTAACTTCCTAGTCCTGCCACGGACATTAGTTCCAGGGCAGTAGTTCCCTTTCCAATGTTCCCTTACCCACTCTAAACCACTGTTTGGACACTTGATCCTCAGTGTTTTGGAGGACAAGCAGCCTAGAAGGGTCACTAGATCTGTTGTTGCTTGATTTCCTTTGTACTCCTTTGTACTCCTTTGTGTAGCACCTGCCAGACGGTGGGTAAGCCGAACCAGATCATACCTAAGGCCCCGTTGCACCCAGTGCCTGCTATCGGTCCTCCCTTCAGCAAGGTTGTTATCGACATGGTAGGCCCTCTGCCTCCCACTAGTGCAGGTAACAGATTTTTGCTAACCATCATGGACGTCTCCACTCGCTACCCTGATACATACCCAATGAGAAATGGCAAGTCTAAAACTGTTGTGCGAAACCTGCTGTTGTATTGCTCGAGATACGGGTACCCGCAGGAAATTCATTCGGACCAAGGGTCAAATTTCACGTCCACTCTCTTTAAACAGACTATGCAGCAACATGGGATCAATACGGTTGTTTCTTCAGCTTATCACCCAGAGAGTCAAGGGGTGTTGGAAAGATGGCATTCCACCTTGAAAAGCATGTTGCGGTGCTACTGTTTAGAGAATGGCAAGGATTGGGACCTGGGGCTACCGTACGTTTTGTTTGCGGCACGAGAGGTACCTGGTGAGAGCCTTGGGTTCAGCCCCAACGAGTTGGTTTTCGGGCATCAGGTTAGAGGTCCTCTAAGCATGGTGAGAGAGATCTGGGAAGGGACTGTGCCGCCATGTTCTCTACTCAAGTATGTCCTCGAGAGCAGAGACAGGATGTTGTCTCTGCCTGGATGCCTGGAGTTGGAAGGGAGAAATTTGGTGGGTACTCAGGCCTTGATGAAGGATCGATATGACTTAAAAGCAAAGATCCGGGAGTTTGTGGTAGGACAGGAGGTTTTGGTCTTGTTGCCCTTAGTAGGCCATCCCCTGTCTGCCAAGTATGTCGGTCCTTACAAGGTCGTGAAGAAGTTATCCGACCTAGATTACCTTGTGGCTACTCCTGATAGGCGGAAGAAGAATCAGCTCTGTCATGTGAACCTGTTGAAAGAGTTTGTGAGGCGCCCACCTGAGCAACCTACTGTCCCCGTGCTGGTCTGCAGCGGCCAAGGTGGAGAAGGAGAGGGGGGCAGTGAGGTACAGGTGGAGGAAAGTTGGGATTGTCATGTCTCGGCGGATCAGTGGGCGGGGAACACGAGTCAGGTGGCTGTGGAAGCGCTTGAGCACCTGCCTGAGCAACAGCGTGCAGCGATCCAGCACCTGTTCGGTTTATACCCCACTGTTTTTGCCGAGCACCCAGGCCTCACAACTCATGCTGTGCACGATGTCGACGTTGGAGACCACCCCCCCTTTAAATCAGTGCCCTATCGTGTACCTCCCATTAAACTTCCGGCTCTCCGAGCGGAATTAGGCTACATGTTGGAGAGGGGGCTGATAGAGAAAGGGGCGGTTAGGAGGACATCTCCCGTCACTCTGCAGCCTAAACCAGACGGCAAGGTCAGGTTTTGCATTGACTTCAGGCGGTTGAACGGCTTAACCCCCACCAATGCCTACCCTCTTCCCCGCGTAGATGACAGTGTTGACAAGATCAGTTGTGCACGTTACCTGACCAAGGTGGATCTTGTCAAAGGCTACTGGCAGGTGCCGTTGTCGGAGTGGGTGAAGCAGGTGTGCGGGTTTGTGGTGGATGGGAACACTTACCGTTGCAACGTAATGCCGTATGGGTTGAAGAATGCACCTGCAACCTTCCAATGCCTGATGAATGAGTTAGTGGCGGAGATCCCTAACTGCACCATTTATCTAGATGATGTAATAATCTACGATGATGACTTTGAAAGCCATTGCGAGCACATCGGGGCATTGTTCAGGAGGCTGAGTGAGGCTCATTTGGTGGTCAATCTGGGCAAATGCGATTTTGTTCGGGCAACTGTGCAGTACTTAGGGTTTGTGGTAGGGTTAGGCCAGGTGTGCCCCCCCCAAACTAAGATACAGGCTATTAACCAGTTCCCCAGGCCGACCACCAAGCGACAAATCATGAGGTTCTTGGGCATGATAGGGTATTATCGGAGATTTATCCGCGGATACTTCTCGGTGCTGGCTCCTCTGACTGACCTACTTGCAAAGACGAAAATGTTTGTGTGGGCACCTGAGTGTGAGAAAGCATTCTCCCTGGTGAAGCATCTTTTGTGCACTCACCCCATACTCAGGGCCCCAGACTTCTCGAGACCTTTTCAGCTAGCGGTGTAGGGGCTGGTGCCGTCTTGTTGCAAACAGACACAGAAGGTGTGGAACACCCAGTAAGTTTCTTCTCTAAGAAGTTCAACTCAGCACAAAAGAACTATTCAGTGGTAGAGAAGGAGCTTCTGGCCATTGTGCTGGCGCTCAGGCACTTTGAGGTGTATGTTCCCACTTTTGGCCCAGTCGTGGTGATCTACACTGACCACCACCCTTTGAAGTTTTTAAATCAGTTCCACAACCGGAATATGAGGCTAACCAGATGGTCCTTAATGTTGCAGGAGTACAACCTAGACATTCGCCATATTGCCGGTTGTGACAACGTGATAGAGGACTGTTTGTCTAGGGTGGAGGACCCAGGGTAGATCACCACAGGTGTGTTGGTTTGAGTGGAGAAAAATTAGGTTTGCCCCTGTAGTGCAAAGCCGCCAAAAACACTATTAAAATAATACAAAAACCTCATATAAAAACTCTTTCTTTTGATAGTATATAAGTGCAGTATGTTACAGCAAGAATCTAAGACATTCTGAGTTTTTGTTCTTAGTAGGCTAGGCTTGGTGAAGCTTGCTCATTGAGCGTAACATTGTTAAGTGATACTATTATTTTGGGGAAGTGTTTTGTAGATTTTTTTATATAATGAAGTGTATTTACGTTTTTTTTTGTTTTTTGTTTTGTTTTCTATGTGATTGAGGGAGGCAAAAGGCATTACTGCCTATAGCGAGTGCCTCCCCCATAGTTGAAAGAGTGACAGGGCCAAAATCAAGGGACGTTCGAGCCAAAATGCCTGGACACACGGAGTTTGAAGCAATTTAAGTCATAGGAAGAGGGAAAGACTGATTCTGGGAGAGAGTTCCAGAGCTCAGCTGTTGAATAGAAGAAAGTTTGAGAGTAACGTTTCACTCTTGGGTTGGAGAGTTGCACAGAGTAGGGGTGGGATTGAGTTGCAAGACGGGTGCCACGTGGCCTACGTAAAGGAGGTGGTATGCACTGGGATAGCTCTGAGGAACACTGATTATTATAGTAGCGATAGAATAGCGAGAGAGATGCAACATTGCGGCGGAGAGAGAGAGATTGCAGAGAGTTGGTGAGTGGACGGGAGTTAATGATACGAAAGGCCTTCCTTTCAACTTTGTCTAGGAGAGCGGTGTGAGAGGAACCTCCCCACACATGTGAACAATACTCAATACAAGGGCGCACTATGCCCCTGTACAGAGCAAGAAGCTGTGCTGGGGAAAAGAACCCCCTAAGGCGGTTGAGCACACCCAGCTTCTGGGAGGCTGCCTTAGCAAGACTGGTAATATGGTCCTTCCAAGTGAGAGCAGAAGAAAAAGAGACACCAAGAATATTGAGAGAAGATGAAGGGTTGATTTTTGTATTGTTGAAGAATAAGGGATAGTCCGCTGGGAGATCCTGACGGGTAGATAGATGGAGAAATTGGGTTTTGGAGGCATTAAAAAGTTAACAAGGTTTTCTCTGCCCCAATTGGAAATAGTATTTAGATCAGAATTTAAGAGTTCTATGGCTTCATTACGTTTGTCGTGGAGGAATTGCTGGCTGGGGCGTTCTGAGAAACTAATGGAGTAGTGTAAGGTTGAGTCGTCTGCGTATGAATGGATGGGAATTAAGGTACAGTTAAGGAGATCATTTATAAAAATTAGAAAGAGAATAGGAGATAGGACAGAGCCCTGAGGAACACCGGAGTTTATAGGGTGAGGAAGTGAACAATGGCCATCCACAACCGCGGCTATGGAACGGCCGGAAAGGAAATTAGAGACAAAGGCACAGATGGAGGGATAGAAACCGAAGGAGGGTAGTTTAGAAATTAAAGATTTATGCCAGACTCTATCGAAGGCTTTCGATATGTCTAGTGCAATAGAAAAAGTCTCACCGAAGTCCCGAAAGGAGGATGACCAAGAGTTAGTAAGATATGAAAGAAGATCACCAGTAGAGCGACCCTTAAGGAAGCCATACTGGCGATCTGAGAGCAGATTATGAGAAGAGAAATGCTTAAGAAATTTGGAAGCAAGAATAGTTTCAAAAACTTTAGAAAGACAAGAGATGAGAGCAATTGGACGATAGTTGGAGGGTTGAGAGCGGTCACCCTTCTTTGGGACAGGTTGAATGTGAGCAAACTTCCAGCATGAAGGGAAGACGTTAGAGGATAGACAGAGACGAAAGAGTTTGCCTAGGCAGGGAGTTAGCACGGAAGCACAGTTTTTGAGAACAACAGGAGGAACACCGTCCGGACCGTACGCCTTATTAGTGTTAAGCCCAGAGAGGGTAGAAAGTACATCTTTAGAAGAGATTAGGATATTAGGCATAAGTAAGAGAGAGGAGGGCGTTTGTGATTGTGTCTTGTTTTTCACAACTTGGGGAGTAGCTGGGTGATGCGGGGTTTGTGGGCATTCTGTCTGGTCAGATGTGGCGTTTACCTGAGGTTAAAACGTCCCACATCTTGGGCGGGGTGTTACGCTGGCCAGCTTGCCAGAATGTACTCGTGACTCGCTAGCACTCGCCACGGCATTGAAATGGGCTATTATAATCGTAGAACGATATTCTTTCTTTCTTAGTATTCATGTTGTCACAGACAGAACAGTGTTTGCCTTTATTCTTGTCTGTGACACTTAGAAGTATTTTATATCCATGGTAGTGATTATAACATGCAGCGCGTGAGAGAGAGAGAGAGAGTCGGAGGGGAGAGCGAAGAGGCAGTGTGTGTGCGTATGTACGTGAGCATTCCTCGCTCGGTGGGCCTGCCCGCTCGCTATTGGACGGCGGGCCTGGCATGGCATATGACGTCTGCTTGTCATGTGACGTAGCGGCCTGTGATTGGTCGCAGAGCCATCTGGTGGCCAGACTCAGTACTTCTCTCTTTCTCTCTCATCAGAACATGGTACCGCGCGCTCGGCCCTACAAGTCCCTCGCATTCTGTCCCACATCTAACCCCCTTTACTGCTGTGCCTCTCTCTGAACTCCTTCTTTCCAATACTTCTTATCTTTATTCAATTACCCATCCCTTCTGGTTCTCGCCTACGACTTCCATAGTCGGCCAGTCGTATTACCAGCGCCTGTTCTCACATATATGTTTTGCACTAGCTTTAGAGTTTATTAGAATCATAGTCACATGGATTCATATTGTTGGGTGCTTCTAATTATTTGGTTGTTTTTTATTACTATTTAATGCTAGACAGTGGAGGGTATCTTTGGTCGTTGTCTGTGTTATGTATATGGCAAGTCAGAGCCTGTACGACTTCGACGGAGCTAGGTAGCCTGTAGTACACCCTTGTGCATATTTTCCTTTGCGAGCTTAGCAGTATACAAGCGAAGGGCTTTTGCCTACTCTTGCTTGTATACTTGCTAACTAATTTTGTTGACCTTTGAGGAGCGCCAGGGTAAAACCAGATACTTGAGATCTGGACTTACCAAGAGAGCCTCCTAGTCACTTAATGTAAGATAAGGGAAATCTGTTCAGGGGAGACAGTAGGATGTGAGCATGCTTGAGCTCTGCCTAGGCTCCCTAGTGCCAGCTACACCATCCTCAAATTTACCTACACAAACTGAACCAAATGAAGGAGCCAATGCAAGGGAAAACCCATGGACTATGGTCAAATGGGTGAATGGCAAGCCTCGCTACTCTAGGGAAGGCGAGCAGGTTCACCCTAGACCGAGAAACCAGCTAAGAATTATAGGTAGGGGCAAGGATACCATCAAAAGGCCCCGACTAGCTAGGGTGTTTGCCACAGGATTCAACCCTAGTGTTACTGCTGAGAATCTCAAGATATACTTGGCTGATAATCTACATATAAATATAGAGGTAAGACAGCTGACCACCCTCTCCAGGTCCACTACCTGTGCCTCCTTTTGTATAACTAGCGAATGTCCAGATCCAGATGTTTTCATGAATCCTGACCTGTGGCCAGAAGATGCATATGTCAACTGGTACAGAGAACCAAGACAATATCCCAATGAGGACAGTGCAGAGGCTTCTGGGACTTGGAGGCATCGCACACCACTATCCAACTCGCAGTAATGGAGGAGATACCAACAACAGCAGCAAGTATAAAAGTAACTTCATACAATTGCAGAGGACTCCCCAAAACAAAGAGGAATCTCCTGTTGCGACCTGACATCGTATCTACATTAAGGACCAGTGACATAGTCTGCCTTCAGGAAACCTGGTACACAAAACAGGACTTAGGTAATTTGAACATATTAGATAAAGATTTCCATGGGTACGGGGTCTCCACTACGGACACACGTGATGGTATTGTGGCAGGTCACGCCCCAGGGGGAGTTGCAATAATGTGGAGATTGTGCCTAGATAGTGTAATTAAAACCATTGAGACAAATTTAAGCTGGTGTGCGGGAATACAGCTGGAAGTGGGACACAGAAAATTTGCAATATTTTGTGTTTACTTACCGTATCAGTGTGCAGAAAATGAAGAACTTTATTTGGAAAAGTTAGGGGAGCTTGGTGGCCTAATTTCTGAATTAGAGATAACGTGTTACTCAGTGGTAGGTGATTGGAATGCTACCCCTCACGAGTTGGGTGGTTCCATGTTTGCTAAACATATGTTAAGGTTTTGTGATGAGCAAGGTTTAATTTTGTCCTCCAAAAACCTGCTTCCAGAAAATAGCTATACATATGTTAGTGAAGCATGGGAGACCAGGTCGTGGCTTGATCATGCAATCTCTAGCTCTGGCTTTCATGACTCTATCTCAGAAATGGCCATAAGATACGACATTACGGATGACGACCACATACCTATAGAATTAACAATCCAAATGAATAAGGCACCGGAAATAACAGAAACTAGCAATAGCATCAAGGCAAAAGTTCCATGGAATGTAATCTCAAATGAAGAGTGCCAAATGTACTGTGATAAAACCAAAGACTTATTAACTAGGGTGCAATATGATGGTAATGGTGTAGCACAATGCAGGGATCCAAAATGTAGTGATGCACAACACAGAAAGGCCATTATTAAATTTTACAATAGTATAATAGATTCTTTATCAAAAGCGGGGGAAAGTATTTTTAATAGCCATAAATATAAGTCCTCATTCAATAAGCCAGGTTGGCAAGACTATGTGGCTGACCTGTATCAGGCCTCCAGAGATGCTAGGTCTCATTGGCTTGAAGTAGGTCAGCCCAGACAGGGGCCTATATTTGAATTTCACAAAAGAGCAAAGGCTAGGACCAAATATGCCATTAGATTTATTAAGCAAAATGAAAACCAATTAAGGAAGGAAGCCCTTGCAAAGAGTCTGGCAGAAAAGGATACTAACTGTTTTTGGAAGGACATCAGATCCATGCAAAATTGTAACACACCATTACCTGTCAGTGTTGAGGGGGTTACGGGTGAAGAGAACATTGCTGACTTATGGAAAACTCATTTTAAGGAACTACTTAACAGTGTAAACCAAAGATCTACTAATGGTGCAATTCAATATGTGAAAGATAGTAATTATGAAGACATTAAAGTGACTGAAAGTGATCTTGAGAATGCCATAAGAAAACTTAACCTAAACAAAGCTTGTGGGCTGGATGGTATATATGCAGAACATCTTAAATATGCAGATAAGTTGTTAATAGATAAACTTAGTTCTTGCATCACCAGTCTATTTACACATGGTGTCCTGCCGGAGTCTATGATATCCGTAATACTTGTTCCTGTCATTAAAGATAAATCAGGTAAAATTACAGCTAAAGACAACTACCGCCCAGTAGCACTTGCTAGTGTGGTGAGTAAGGTAGTTGAAATGATATTGCTAGAAAAATGTCTGCATATATTGTCACCAGCAGCAATCAGTTTGGCTTTAAGAAAAATCACGGCACAGACCAATGCATATATGTGCTGAAAGAAGTGATTGATACATACAACAAACTAAATAGCTCAATTTTCTCTTGTTTTCTTGATGCAAGTAAGACTTTTGATAGGGTGGGTCACAAAACTTTATTTGAAAAATTAGTTAACAGGGGAGTGCCTAGTTATATTGTTATGATACTTATTTTCTGGTATGCTAATCAAAAAATGTGTGTAAGATGGGGCAACATCCTGTCAGGCTCTTTCGCCGTAACCAATGGTGCTAGGCAGGGGGGGATATTGTCTCCGTATCTTTTCAACGTCTACATGGATGATCTTAGTCTGGAGCTGAACAAGACTCGCACTGGGTGCTGCATTGGCAGCACCATTGTAAATCATCTCATGTATGCTGATGACCTAGCCTTAATCGCGCCCTCTGGAGTAGGACTGAATAAATTATTAACCCGGCAAGCGCGATAGGCCTCACGGAAGGCTTCCTATAGGGAACGCGATAGGCCTCACGGAAGCAGGACCATAAAAAAAGCCTTCCATAAAAAAAAAGGGCCTATCAAAACAAAGGAATTTGTCTCTATGTGAGATAATTCCCCTCCAGTACTCATCCATGTAAATCTCACCCACCCCCCTCCCCTCCTTCCCCACCTTATTCCCCCCTCCCTCCCCACCTCAATTATCACCTATTTTTCCTCTTATTATCATCATTTATCGGTTATTTTTCTCTCCCGCGATAATGTAGCACAAGTGGGTTGCATAAAAGATCGTTATGCAACACCCAGACACCGGCACACACCGCCCCGCTCTTCTCAGTTGACTCCCAGACAGCGAGAGGGGAGGGCTGCCTGTCTCTCTCTCTCGCCTGAGATTATGACCGGGTGGCCAATATCTTCGTTTTTCACCACCCAAATGCTTTTCCCACTTATTTTAGCACTCTTGAAGGTTCATATATACATCATATATGTAAAATAAAAGCATACCGAAAACAAATAATGGTTTATATTGTAAATATAACGAATTCTGTCAGAATCCAGGGCTAGAAATGCACAAATAACTACCCTAGCACCTACTGTCATATCGCGCTTGTCAGGTTAAGAGTATGTGAAAAATTTGGAATCGAACATTCAGTCAAATTTAATCCTATAAAGAGCAATATCATAATATTTAAATCTAACCTTCTATTGAAATCAAAGCTACCTAAATTCCATTTGTATGAAGAAATTATAGAAGAAGTAAGTAAAGTAAAGTATCTAGGACACTATATTTCAAGTGATCGCTCAGATGATGAGGATATGGGTCGTCAGCGAAGGCAACTTTACATGCAGGGAAATTCAATATTAAGAAAATTTCATATGTGCACATGGGATACAAAAATAACATTGTTCAACTCCTACTGCTCACCAATGTATACAGCACAACTATGGTGGAACTATAAGAAAATTACAGTGAATAGACTAAGTATCTCATATCACAATATCATGAAAATGTTTCTGGGGCTCTCAAAATATGAGAGTACAAGTACGCTATGTGCCTATATGAACTTACACTGTTACCAATCACTCATTAGAAAGCTAACATATAAATTCATTCAGCGCCTTAACACTTCTGAGAACAGTATCATTAAAATGCTACAAACTCCAAGCATAGTGTACACCTCTAGGATCCAGGCACACTGGAGGAAGTTGCTCTATATTTAACCTTAAGTAATGATTTCAGGTCTGCTACTCTACAGAATTAGCATACCGGTACTGAACCTCATAGTGCAGTACAGTACCGATATTCCTATACTGTACTGTAGCAACATACTGTACCGGAAGCTAAACGATGTGAGGCATGGTACTGTACACAATTAGGACAGTGGTTTTGGTAACACAGTAGTTTGATGACCACTGTTTTTGGTTGAGGCAGTGCTGTGAACTAGATGATAGCAAGCTGAGTATTATTTAATTTCTTTTTATTTTATGTAGCCTATGTACAGTAGCTTATATATATTTATGTTACTGTAAGGTATATATGGACCCCAGTATGGTCCCCTCTGTACTGTGTGAGTCTGAAATAAAGTATTATTATATTATTATTATTATTATTACCTTTATGCTGCTGCTAGACTTTATTAGTAAGAAAGACAGCATTTTGTTTATTAACTTTAACCGCGTATGTTTTAGCAATTATTCACGTATTGTTTTAGCCTAGGTTGATGCATAGTGCACAACCCAGTATGGCTGTTACTTTGGCTAAGGAAGTACTGTTTTTGAGTTGCTGTTGTTAGTGCTGTCACAGAGTGGTTGCACTCTCTTCTTTCCATATATATATGTATCCTACTTTTTGGTGTATTTAAGATACACGCTTTGGTGTTCTGCCCCCTGCATTATTCCTGTTCTATATTCGACGAGCATCTTAGAGCATCAGACGTTTTCAGAAGATTCCATATCTGTTTGCTGTAGGACTAGACTTCAAGTGTTTTCATAGAGCATTGAAGAGTTTTAGTGTTGAGTTCAGACTCACCCTAAAGATAACGTAAGCATATAATCTTTTATTAAATCTTGTCATAGTTTATTTAAGCATTGTTATTACTTGAGAGCTTTTTATTAACGTAATTACTCATGTTGTGAGTAGGCTTTGCCGTCACCGGAAAGCCTTTGTAGAAGTACACTTAACCCAGTTAATTGATACCCCATTATCCAGTAGATTAACTCTGGAGGGTTTAAGTGTTTTGTTCACCGGCTAAATAGTTCGAGGGCTTGGAATTAGCGTACCGTTGTTGCAGATCTAGCCTATCTTGTAGTCCAATATTAAGTGCCCTTGTTTATTTCGTTGCGCCGGTCGTAACATGGGTTCCTCAAGGAGCTACTGCACACTCTATAACTGGTTATAAACTAAAGTAGCAGAGGACATACCACTATCAGTTTGTAATACAGTTAATGTTTATATAAAACTAGGTTATCTATGTTTCCAATATTACCCAACAGGATGCCGTAAGAAATACTGAATTCACAAAAGATTTAGCTATAGCTCACAGATAGATTATAGACTACGGGATGCCGTTTATCAGTAACTATTCTTGAGGTGGGGAGTATAACTAGACTTTCTGCAGAGTGGGAGGCCCGTGATTGAAAACTAATTATTAACTGCCGGTTTTTGGTCCTGGCGGAAGCTTTTATAGGGCTGGTCAAGGGGGGAGTGAACTGGGGTATGGCTGGATATCAGAGTTATGAAGGGATTTATTTTCTTTGCTGAGCTTAGGGGGAATTTTAAGGGGGTCTTAGTACTTTCAACAAGGGGGCCTTAATTATAGGTGTTCTTCTATAGACATTTAGTTTTAACAAGAGTTAGTAGTATCGTCTTGGAGAGTGATATATGGTGCAAGGAGGGAACTACTTTGTGTGGCGCGATACAGGCCAAGGCTGGGTGATGTTGTCAGTGTTGAACACATGTCTTATTTCTCTCTTTTAACTGACAAGCTATTTGAGTATAGAAAGGAGTTTAGATATGGTTTTGGGGCATTGCTAATAGTCAGGAAGTATAGCAGATTTAGATAAGAATGGGGGTTGGTTCATAATCAGATCACAACTTGTCGTGAATCCTAGCTGGTATCTATACCGTAATTTGAATTTCCCGGGTTCACGACAGCTGGTTCCTTTTTGTTTATACGCATTACTTTATTTATCTTTGTGGATAAATATTACTGTGGTTGCACCAATTATATCTTAGTTTATTTTCCCTTATTATTTAATCATGGGGGACGATATAGAACCCTTAATAAAATGCCCCAGAACGAGAAGCCCACCACAGAAGCCATGAACGAACACCACACAGAAACACCAAAGGAAAGGTCCACAGTACGAAAGGACCAGCTGACCGAGCCAGCCATTTCAGACAGCCCAAGCCCGCAGGGCTAAACAGCTCCAGGACACACCCATTTACCTTTTCTAAAACTGACCATTTTCCACACCTCACGTACACTAACCCCCTCGTGTCCTACACTCCTAACTACAAAGATGATGAACAGGAATATACATTCATATTAAAAACACCCATGCCTGTCCCGACGTTGAGCCAATGCCAACACATCAGACAGCCATAATTATATCTATGTATGTTCTTGCATCCGAGAAGTAGATGTTATATATCTTAGAAGTTAAAACACCCACGCTGTCCCTAGACCTCGTATATCATTTTCCATGACGAGTATAGATATATGTAACCCGTGCCCAGTCGCCCCTTGCACTGTTCCTCTAGTAACTAAGTATTAATATTAACATTCCCTAACATCTTGTCTTGCCAGACTAAGCTTCTGAAGACCCATCGCCCCATAAATCTATGTATGCAATCCTTAGGTTAAGTATTTTTATCCGCCATTGTGTTCACCTTTTTCCATTTACTTTCCACAATTGTCATACGTCTTCCCCTTGCCTCCTTCGTATCCACAGCCCACACTACGCCAATTTATTTCGTGTCTTACACCTCTTACCCCAACCAGAGATTGTATAAGATAACCTGGTTACCAGTATCTGTCATAAGTACCCCGAAACAATAACTAAGTACCCCTACGAACTGCCGCTGTGGGTGGTATTTTATATTTAATAGAAAACGCAGTTCCCAGGGCCAACTAATAGTATCCATAACCCTCTGACTGATCACATAACTCTATCTTTTCCAGACTCATATACCACCCCATAGTTGCATTCCCCGGTAGCATTTGGCTAACGTATTCTACTGCCTTTTCAAACTTCCATATCAATTGTAGCCTAATGCCACCCCCACGCCCAGGGACCTTAGGGGCAAAATTTCCCTGTAGCCCTTGAACTCCCCCCCCCCCTCTCATTAAGACACCCGCGCTTCTCGACTCTTGTCCGACCTAGCCTCTCTCTCATACCTCTTGAAGATCCTTGAATTGTCCGTTACTAACGCTCTCCAACCTTTTATATATATACTCCTATCCAGCCTACCTTCACTTAGTAGGCCAGAACAACATTAGAACTTTACTAGCCCCTTGCATGCCATCTATTCTCTTACAACACATTCACAACCCTGCACCCAATGGTCGTCGGTGCGAGGCTAGCCGCCCCGCCAGTAACTAACTTCTATTGCCATACTTCCAGATAAATGTGGCAGAGTTAGCAACCCAGTCTCCACCATATCCAGCAAACCCTACAATTAACAACCAGCCGAGTAAAACCAGCTAGCTAAGGCACCTTCGGTTTTGGTATTAAAGACACTCACATCTGTCTCATACACAGAGGGTTATTACAAACACTGGTAATATGGCAAGCCCCTAGCCACAGCCGCCGGACGACTATATCAGAGAGAGGGCGCCCAGCTCCCCCTTTTTGCCCACCCGAGGAGGGAGACCCCCACCCCCGCGGAGGTATACCTGGCCCCTGTTTTGACTTTCGAGTCATTGCCAGGTAGCACAGGAATTCTTCCTATCAATGAACTAACCATGAATGACTAACACCTTTACTAACCTCTATTACCTCACAATAAACCATTTACTTTTCTTGCATGCTCTGATCACTAAATTAGCACCTCAGCTATACCATAGAATGAAGATTGAACAATCTAGAGAGACACTCCTATCACAGCTGTCCTCATCCTCCTCGCAAAGTAGATCCAGTCTCTCTCCCCTAAATACGTCCAGTATAGCCAAAATAGTACCTCTTACTAAGGCTCAGTTATATGAAAATATAAAGGCTTCCTATCGCCCTGTGCCACAACTGTAAATACCATCTTACCTAGTCCCCATATCTATTGAGAGCTCAATTTAGTCCATAAGACTCGAGATCCCTACTGTCTACAGGGTCCAGAACCGAGCCTATAAATCTAACTCCCGCCCCCAGTCAAATCAGTTGAAAGCTAGACACCAACCAGGGGTCACTACCCTGCAGTTAATTTCTAGCTCTGCCCTTGTGTTGTTCCGGAGTGAGATCCCAGAACCGGCAGACTCCGTGGCAGATTTGGATAGAAGGACCTGCCCACGTATTGAAGAACTTCACACATATGGCCCCCCTGGACGGCCGCGGAACCAGTCGTTAGCCCCCAACATCATGGACGCAAGATAACCAGGACCAGACCCATCAGATACTACCCAAGATTCCCTTTAGCAGTACTACATATTACTGTGCTGTTTTAGATTCACTAATTAATATTTCTACGAAGTGGCTAAGACCTTGCCCAGTGTAATTCATACTTAACCATTCCATTTGGGACGTACTAAGCGATCAGTGCTCTTTAATTAACAGGCGACCTTGACTCTCGTAATTACCTTATTCAGATATTAAAACTCTAGTGATATCTAACGTTCGCCCACTGATTTGCGTTCTATGTATTTCTGAGACAAGGATATAAAACTTAGATCAGTACCCCCTGAGGTTACTAGAATTCCCGTGCTCTAAAAATGCGTGTCTAATCTAGTCTGTGAACTACTACTTGTGCACCAGAGCTACCAGTAATAAATCTAACAGTGAATATGAATCTATAAGTAACATTGATGGTCTTCGGTATATAAACCTGTGAAATCAAAGCCAGTGATCAGAAGATTAATACCTGAACGTTGGAAGTGGGAGACTAGGCTCCATCCAGATCCACTTATGCTAGTGTTGTTCAATTCTATTATATTGTCTTACACAAGTATTCTGCAGTGGTATATCAATAAACGTGATCATGTAACTTGCTACCATGTGTTTCTTTGTGTTCTCTATTCCTCATATCTTGTATTGTGCATGCAGCCTTATATACCCAGTCAATTTAGAACTCACATTACCCAAGTTAAACCTGTAGAAAAACAGGGCATAACACTTAAATATATTTTATATTGTTACGATAAAAGGGAATCTCAGCACACTTCACACAGAGATTTCGTCCCGTTCAAAACAAACCACCAGTTGCTGCCACATAACAACAGAACTTCACTGATCTTCACCTATCGACATGTCCATCACCTAACCTACACTCTTTGCATCACAGCTAAGTTCCTTTTATACTAGAAGTACTTCATAGATATTTCTGGGACTACCACAGATAACCTACACATACATGTTTACAAGTAAGTCAAACGCCGACCGACCCGGTATAATTTTTATAGCCTAGGCCAATTCATCTTTCCAGGTTTAAAAATTTAATTTATATCCGTTTCTCCTCTACCCCCTAGGAATAATAATCAGGATATAATTCGTGTCGTGACCAGGATACTGGGCCATCTGTTATATATTGATAAGAATTGGGGAGGTATTAGTCCTGACTTGTCTGCCTTTGTGTCGAGCTGGGCGATCCAGTGGACAAATGTTAAGGGGCGCATATGTCCGGGATTTTCCGCTGGACCGTCCAGTGCAGTGCCCTGCTTTTTTTTTGTTAAGCAGTTCTATAGACCAGGGGCAAGGGTGGACACTGTCGGGCAGACCTCAGCCGGGGTTAGATGCGCCAGGGAGCCGGAAGGTATTAGATAGGCTACTGAACAGAGCGCAGCAGTCGACGCAATAGGCTAGATCTCAAGACTAGGACGACGGCTGTGGCTGTTCCTCCTTCAGAGGAGTCTTGATCCTTTTTTTTTTTTTTTTTGTAATTTGTTAAAATTTAATGTAGCCTAGCCTAGTAAAGTAAATATTGTAAAGTAGAGTAATATGACATAGGGTAATTTTCCTTTTCTTTGATCATTTGTAAACTCACAGGGGGCACACGATCTGCATACTTCAATTTGCTTGGTTGCTGTCGTTTTTTTTTTTAAGAGACAATGAACGGAGGAAGGAAAAACACAGATAAAACAAAAAGGTCCATGTGCCTAAAGGCTTCCTCCATTCATAAAATGCTTGTAACAACTGGATTTAAACATTTGTAGATTGTAAGTTTGTGGAAAGCAATTCGAGGGAAGTGAATTCCAAAGAGTAGTAGCTCTGGGGATAAATGAATTCTGATAAGCAGAAGTTCTGCAGTGTGGAGGAGAAAGTGTAAATTCATGGGCGTTCTCAGCTGCCCTAGTTCTACGGGGAAAGATGTGGAGAGGCGGCACAATTGAAGCAAGTTCCTCGGAACAATTGCTGTGAAAATATCTGTAGAATAATGCAAGGGATGCAACGTTTCTTCTTATGGATAATGTAGGAAGGTCCTGTGTGATTGCAGGGTTATTGATTAATCTAATAGCTTTATTTTGAATTTTGTCCAACTGCCTCAATGCAACCACTCCACTTCCACCCCACAGAGGTGAACAGTAATCCATCTGAGAACGCACATGACTTTTATATATTACGGCCAACTGCTCGTCAGTGAAGAATTCTCGAACTCTGTACAGGAGTCCGAGTTTTTAGAGGCATTCTTAGCAATGCTTCTAACATAATGTGTCCAGCTCAAGTTAGTAGTTAATGTTACACCGAGAATGTCAATACTAGGGGAAGTGGGAATATTTACATCATTAAAAAATATGGGAGTCAGTGAGATTCTGTCGGTTAGAAAATTGAATGTACTTGGTTTTCTGTGCATTAAAGGAAACTAGATTCTTTTGTCCCCATTCATTAATTCTAGAAAGGTCCTGGTTCAGAGAAATTGCAGTGTTTATTTTTGAATTTATAAGATCGGGTTGGGTGAAAGTATTGGTAAATGTGAAGGAACTGTGGAGTGTTGAGTCATCTGCGTAGGAATGTATTGGATTATGAGTGGTAGATATGAGATCATTGATATGAATGAGGAACAGAGTTGGGGCCAAAACTGATCCCTGGGGAACACCAGCATTTATTGAGTGAAATTGAGAATAAAGGCCATCTACCATTACACATATTTTTCTGTTATGAAGATAAGAAGAAATTAGTGGAACTAATGATGCAAGGCCGTAGTGTGACATCTTCGACAATAAGGATTGATGCCAGACTCTATCAAATGCCTTTGATATATCCAGTGCTATTTTATGTGTTTCACCATGTTGGTCTGTAGCTTGGTTGATTTGATGCGTAAGAAGGCAAAGAATGTCTGCAGTTGATCGACATCGTCTAAAACCATATTGCCTATCACTGATTAATTTATTATTCTCAAGATGCTTAATTATGTGATGATTTAATATAATTTCAAAGACTTTACCAAGAGTGGAAGTTATAGCTATTGGTCTGTAGTTTGATGGATCTGAAGAGGCACCTTTTTTAGGAACTGGATGGATGTTTGCTTCTTTCCAGGGTACTGGGAAGCATGAGGTATGAGTACACAGACGGATTTTTTTTGCCACCAAGGAGCAATTCTTAAGTACTATTGGAGGAATTTCATCTGGACCAGGAGCCTTATCTACTGAGAGATTCTGCAAAATAGTTTTGACATGTCTGGTGTGGATCTTAATTGAGGGAATTTCAGGCGAATTAAAATTAAGTACAGGGACATCTTGATTTATTTCATCTAAGGTTGAGTTGGTGGAGAAAATATCCGCAAGAAGGTTAGCTTTACCTCGTGGGTCACTTACAAGATTGCCAGTCGGAGATTTTAATGGTGGAATGGATGAAGCAGTAGTGAAGTTGGATTTGAATGAGTTAAGAGTAGACCAAAATATTTTGTTATCATTTGGATTATTTAGAAGTTTATTTGCCTGCTTGTGGAAAAAGTTTGATTTAGTTAGGTTTAATACAGTTTTGGCATGATTTCTGATGTTTCTAAAGTAATTAAAGGCTTTATGTGTTTTTGATCTTGTGTATGCATTGTAAGCTATTGCTTTTTGTTCAATTACTCTAGCACAATTATGGTCAAACCATTTAGGTGAATTAGATCTTTTACTGTACTTTTGATGAGGATTAAAAGTTTCCATTCCAATTTTTACAAAATCTTATATATGGCTCAAGGTGGAGTGTACATCATTAGAAAAGAAAGAGGTCCAGGGAATATCAATAAAGAAACCTTGAAGACCCTCCCAGTCTGCCCTATCGTAATGCCATTTAGTCACCAAAACAGGTTCAGAGTGGGAAGGTGTGGTAGGTGATAGACAGGTGGCCTGTATCAGACAGTGATCAGAAGATCCAAGCGGGGACCTCACTGTAGCATCATAATTTTCTGAGTTGGTTGTTAAAAATAAGTCCAGTAGATGGGAATTATGATTAGGATTATCTGGTACACAGGTGGGTTGGTTGACTAGTTGAGTGAGATTAAATGAGTCTGGAAATAGCTCACATTCAAGACCAGCATCATCAGTCCTGGCTGAATGAGTGAGCCATTCAACATTATGGACATTAAAATCACCCAGCACAGTGATTTCAGAAGAAGCATTTAAGTTGAGGACTATAGGTTTGACTCCTGTAAGGAGATAAAGAAAACCTAATATTTAGTAGTGGCCCCGTAATCATTGACGAACATGCCTATTACATAAGGCATCCTCTTCAAACACTAATCCGCTGTAGTTTGAATCTACCGCGCAGAGCATTTAAAAACTGAGGAGCCTTCATCATGAGCGCACGCGACCTCACTCATGGCTTCAGTCATTATGAATTGGGTTCTCACTACGAAAAACTTCGTAAAAAATAAAAACAAAGAAAATAAGAATAACTATCTAATAAGCTTTCCATCATATCGTGGATGTACTTGTGTGGATTTCTGACCAGACGCTGATTCAGGCGTCATTCCTCCTTCACTGACATATCAAGTAAACCAAAATCCTTAATACATCAACGAATGGGAAGGGGACGGTCGGAAGGGCCCCAGTCGTCAATGATTACGGGGCCACTACTAAATATTAGGTTTTCTTTATCTCCTTACAGGAGTCAAACCTATAATTTATTAGTGGCCCCTCCATCATTGACGAACATGCCTGATTTCTAAGACTGGAGGGGAACATTCGTAATCATATCATAACTCTATAAAAGCAGATAATAAAAACAACCACATAGTATTCTTACTTTTGAAAAATATATTTAAATATGGCGTAGACCAAAAAATATACAAGAAAAAGGGGTTCAGGCAGGTGCGTGCTTCAAAGAAGCCTGCCTGACAAAAATGGGTAACCCTGAAGATTCTGAACACAGATCTGTAGTTACAAAGGCACCCCACTCAACGAGTGGTGACAAAAATAACAAGTTATAAGTTTACATGTGCACATAATAAACCCCAAAATAATCGTGGAGAGAAATTGCAAAGGATCTCCACTGTTCTAATATTAGACTGCTTTCGCAGCTAAAACTACTATAACAACTCCGTTGTTTTGTACTAACATTGTACTAGCACAATTTCTCACTGAGAAATTTACATATCACATTAACCTTAAATTATATCACAGCTCTCATACTCCGGCGGGGTCTAGGGTGTCCTATGTCAACTGACTGCTTCTCGTGAAAATAAACAAAAGTGACTGCAGGGCCACCTAGACCCTCTGCCTTAAAGCTATACATGGTAAGGAAGGTTTGTCTAGAGCAACTGATAAGTATCTAGACAAAAACGTATGATTAGACGCCCACAACTGAGTGGACGCGATATCTTCTACAGAAAAAAAAATTCAGGAAACGTAAAGAGGCTGCCCATTTGCGTAAATCGTGGGCCCTACCCACAACGCCGGGATTACTCTCTTTAATGACTTCGACCAGAAGAGAGGCTAATCGTCGTTTAAGTAAGCGTTTACCCGTACTTGCTACCCATAAAGCACCTTGGGGGTTAAGAGGAGCTACTCTCAAATATTTGGTTAGAGCTTGCACTGGACATAGATTATGATGCACCTTTCCCCTTTTTAACGCCGGCACCGTGAACTCAGAAAACACGTGTGCACTGTGCTCATTCTTGGCTACAAAACCTGGGGAAGGTGCAATGTAAATACATTCATTAAGTCTGCCAAACCTAAGGCAATTAGGTGTGTTGCTCATCGCCGCCAGCTCAGACACTCTGTTACCGGTGGCCAAAGCCATAAGGAAAACCGCCTTTTTTAAGAGTAATGCAAAGTCTGCAGTATTTTGGTACAGACGAGAGTGAAGTAAAGACAAAGCTTTGTCGAGAGACCAAGTAGGCATGAGCTGACGGGGAGGTGGGCGAAGTTTAAAACAAGCTCTCATAAAACCTGTTTCCTCCGCCACCGGTATGGAGAGACCTGTAAGGTCTAAAAAGGGCACTCTAATCGCAGTTAAGTGATTTTTTAATGTTACCACAGATAAATGTTTCTGCTCAAACAGATAATTTAAATAATTGAAAATTAAAGCCACTGACGGCACATTCTGTTCCGTTCTGATGATCCAGGAAGTAAAGGCTTGCCAATGTGAGTGATACTGTCGTTTCGTAGACTGAGTATATTGATTGATTAATTTATTGGTCACATCTCTACCGTATGGTGCTAGCCACTTGGCCTCCTGAATGTCCATAATGCAAAAGTCAGCGAGGTCGCTAAGTTGCCAATCGTGTCTAAGTGGAAATACCCGACCGGGAGCAATACCGGGTCCGGGCACCACGTTTTCAATTGCAGGTACCACAACTGCGCCGGCCACAGGGGCGCAATTAGCGAGACTAAGCCTCGATAATCTCGTAGTTTGTTCACTACGTGGCACATTAGTGACGCATCTGGCGGCGGAAACAGATAGATGGAGCTCCATCTGTTCCAGTCTGTCACTAGAGCGTCTGGCCCCCCTGCCGGCGTTTTCGCCCGGCGGGTGAGGTATAGAAGGAGTTTGTGAGTCTCCTCGGACGCAAATAGATCCTCTTGTGGATGGGAGAGCTCTGCAATCATTAGGTTGAAAATGGGTTGCTTGAGCTCCCATTCTACTGTCGTGCTCTGTCTCCGGGACAGAGCGTCTGCCCAGACGTTCGCTACGCCTGGGAGATAAGATGCGTGAAGGTAAATGTCTAGTCTGTTGGCGAGAGTAAAAATCTCTTCCGACACGTTTAGCAACCCCCTTGACCTCGTTGATCCTTGTTTCTGAATACAGTGAACTGCATTCAGATTGTCCATTCTGAAGGCCACCGACTTGCCCCGTAGCGCCGGGCCGTGAGCCTGAAGGAAATACAAGGGGACTAGTAATTCTTTGACATTGATGTTTGACATTAGAGATTTCTAAGTGGGACCAAAGCCCCTGACCCTGGTGCCCCTGATTTGACTGAAATCCCCACCCTATTGTGCCTGACGCATCCGTGTCTACCCATACCGTTGGTGGAGGAGAGGTCCATGACATTATTGAGTGCAACGTTTCCCTCCTTGCCCAGACCGCTAGCAAGGTGTGGATTAATTTCGGGATGGGCCATAATTTTCCCGCCGGTAAGAGCGGGAAATATTTGTTGCCTTCCAATATTAATCGTTTTACTTTCAACCGGCCCAACTTGACAGTTAGTTGAATCCAGTTGAGAGAGCCTATCAGAGACTCCCAGACCCTCCGCGTCGTAGTCAGACTGTGAAGAAACATGAACAGTTTCCTGCGAAACCTGTTGCGATTGTCCACACTCTGACTCAGAGTGAGAGCGGCCGTGTCCCAGACCAGCCCTATCCACTGAATTACTCGTGAGGGAACAAGGTTTGACTTTACCAGATTTACCTTGAAGCCTAGAGTTTTGACATGATTTAAAATAATATTGACATGTTTGACGCATAGTTGTTGTGTCTCTGCCACCACCAGCCAGTCGTCTAGGTACCACAACACTCTGATCCCCTGTTTTAACAATGGCATCAGGGTTTGCCTGACTAATTTCGTGAATAATCGAGGTGCTAGGTTCAAGCCGAACGGCATCCTTTGAAAAACAAAATTTTGGTGCCTGATCCTTAAGGCCAAAAACCTTTGAAATCTTTTGTTGACCGAGACGTGCCAATAGGCGTCTGTCAGGTCTAGTGAACACATCCAACCTCCCGGCGGAAGTGTTAGCCTGATTTGGTGTACTGTTAACATTCTGAAAGATTCGTTGTGAATGTGAAGGTTCAGATAAGACAGGTCTACGACCGGCCTCATCTGAACACTGTCCCTTTTTGGAACCAAAAATAGTTTGGACGTGAATACAGGGTAATTTGGGGGGACCGGGATGATGACATTCATGGCAATCATTTCCTGGACCAGTGACTCCACCTCTAAAGAAGCAAAATTCGCCGTTGTCGGCTGACGTAAGCGAGGTCGCCGGAGCCACTGCCAAGTGATGCCTTTGCGTGCCACCATCCGTGCCCAAGTGTTTAATGGCCATGCTTGGTGACACGTTCGGAACGACCCAGTTAGCAGACAAGGGTTCGCCGGCTGTACTACCCTCGGGTCCTCCGGCCTTAAGGTTGGCACCGGGAGTGAGAGAGACTTTAGTTTTTTTATGGTGGGGTTGGTGGTGCTGGACGCTTTGCCGGCTGGCTGGGGTTGGCCGAAGACTGGCCCTGACCTGGCTTATGCTGGCCGCGTCCTCTCTGACCTGAAAACCTACCCTGTCTATGCCTGTACTGACCTTGGGGGGAGTGGGAGGACTTAGGCAGAAGAAAGGGTTTAGATCTCCCTGGCTGAGCTTTAGCGGTTGGCCTGGGTTTGGGGAAGTTAAATGCAGGTTTCTTAGAAGGGGTGGGACTGTGCTTAACGGCCTGTGCCATATTGAACACCGTTCGCCACACTTCAGGGGACATTAAAGAGGGAGTAAGCACTGGTGACATGATCACCTGATTCGCAATGCGATCAGGTAGCTTGCGAACTAAAGACATTCTGAGATCTTGTCTTGCTCGTACCGCCTCAAGCAAGGCGGTGCGTATGTCACCCAAGGATTGGATCGACGACTGGAGGAGCAGTCGCCGGGATAATTCAACCGATCTTCTGGCATCCGCGTCTGCGATTGCCTGAGTGGACCGCAGTAAAGACTTAGCCACCTGTTGAGACACTATGTACTGAGAGAACAGGCGAAAAGCTTTCCCCCGTAGCCTAAATTCTCTGTCTAGGTGAGTAGGGGTAGGGGTAGTGAAAGGGTCTTTTAGCTCACAAAGGTTAATCTTAGGGGCAGCCAGGAAAGAAAATAAAGCTGACGGGACTCCGCCGGCAGAACCTACCGGCATGGAGAACCATGAATGAGTATCCTGAGGGATCTGGTGGGAAGATTTAGAAGTAAATGTGGTTGCAAAGTTTTGAGCCTTTATCTCCCAATCTACCCAAGGTCCTGGACCCAACTGCCCCACCTTCAAAACTGGATTAGCTGCTTCGTCTGTGACGGTCTGTAAATCAAGTTCAGGAGTGAGAGCTGACAGAGTCTTAATATCATTAAACCCATCCAGCTTAGACCAGTCTGAAAATAGTTTCGAAGCTGAGGCAGGGGGTAAAGCTGGCTTAGTAGCATACACAAAATAGTCTTGGTGATAATAACTAGGTATAGCCTTGATGTTTACGTCCAGTACATTTCCCAAATTATCCAGGGCCCTTAATTTCTTTGATTTATTGCCCTGGATGACCCACTCACGCGGTACCGGGAGTTCCCCTGACAAGGTAGGTTGGGCGAGCTCTGGGTTAGTGGGGGTCAAAAGGACCCATGACTCGTCTGGTCCATAAAGCAAGGGCATAGCCACCTTTCTGAGAGGCGCCTTGTCTAGAGGGGGTGGATTGACATCCGTGATGACCCTGACATTTGAAGTTGTCAATGCCGCCGTAGCAGGCTTAGTAACCACTGATGGTGACAGAGTGGGTGGGTTAGGGATCTTAGATAAAGCAATCGAAGTCATCAGAGGCCGTACCGTAGAACTTGTCATGGGAGCCCCCAAGTCCATTGTGGGGTTTTCCTGTTGTTGGCCAAAATTTTTAGATAAAGCATCAGTAAGTAGCCCATTAATTTCTTGCGCAGTAACAAATTGGTTAGATGATGAACTTACAGGTGAATCATTAATATCCTGTGCGGCGTCTAAGCCTGAGCCTGACTCTTGCCCTTCCATCTCCGAAATTATTGAAACCTCGTCTTTCTCCTCCTGAGAAGACCCCGCCGAAGCTGGGGTACCTTGTTGCCAAGATAAGTCAGGAATAGAGGATGGGATCGCCGCGTCCCTGTGGACATCAGCTACTGTCTGACTCGTTTGAGTCGGACGTGGGTGGTCAGACCCTGGCTGAGCAAACCGCCAAACACCGAGGCCCTGGCCTACACTCTCTTGGGAATCTGAAACATTCTCAATTATTGAACCCCCTGAACTTTCCAATTCCAGGGTTAAAATATTAATAGGTAAATCCTCTTTAGGGACAGGCACCGCACTGGACCCTTGAGACCTAACACAAACTTTGTCTGGGGTAGAGGTACGATGAGAGGCACTAGAAGCTGGTGAATGTAGGGAGGACTTTCGTTTCTGGGAATCCTTTTTGGAGGATTTATGGCTACGGTGTGACCGAGAACTACTCCTAGATTTGGAGGATTCATCGCCGTGACCACTGGTGGAACTTTCCGTCCTACTCTTCTTACTCGCTGGTGAAGAGGCAAGACTAGAAGACTGGCGTCTGAGAGGTGACCTAGACCGAGATCTCGCCCGAGACGAGGAGGCGGACGCCGGGGGTGTAGGCTCTCTTGGACGTTTTGGTGTAGTAGCAGAAGATACAGAACCCTGACCAGTCTCCGCCGGCTTATGACTCGTGACTCTAGAGGAACGTTTAGGGGGAGGGTGTTCAAATAGCAATCTATCCCAAAGAGGGACGTTGTCACATTGAAGTGATTTATGCGCAACAATCGTAGTGTAGGCTGCCATCTGTTGCCGTACTTCTCTTAAAGCTACTGCCGCAGTCTTATCATTGTCGCAAAGGACCTTGACAGCTAATTGGGAGCAAAAAGAACAATTGCGCATTACCCAGAGACCCCTTGAACGGTCTAGACATTTAACACACCTTATGCAAAGGGTATGCGCAAAAATAGGGATACCGGCACAAGCAGGGGTAGTGCATAAAGCAAAGACTGGGGCTGAGGTAGCCATGACAGAGACTGGTGGGGAAAACTACCGCCGGGTCTGTATGGGTCCGCCGGAGCCCAGCTCTGGAAAAAAATAAAATTTCCAGGAATTAATGCTCATAAGGTTAACCCAACATGTTCGCATACAAGTGTTAATAACCCACCGGATAACGAGATGTAATGACACAACGATCACAGCTCGCTACACGGCGGGGTTCAGAATATCTAAACAAATCTTTTGACGAAAGTGAAGAATACCCTCTGACATAATATAATTGTCCAGCATGGCGATTATAGTCTTTCTGGTGGTGACTGTCTTAAGATTCAATTTTTGGAACAAAAACAACCCCCCATAAAGACGCCGGCCCTTGAAATATTTTAGTAGAATAACACAGGGCAGGCTGACACGAGATCTGATTTCTAACGAATTGTCACAAAAAGATCGCCGTAAGGTTGAAGGCAGCGATACCTAATTGTATCACTAAATTAAGTGGTTAAATCGAAATTGAATTTGTAAATTCCTTATTTCCTCCACCTAGGAGCACCCCCCGGGTGTGAAAAAAAAAAACGATGTTAACCCTAATTGAACCTTCAATCGCCGTAAGTATAAAGGCGGCGATACATATAGCATCACTTAAAATGGATTGGTTAATGAACTAAATGACTTAGTTGTTCATCCCACCCTACCATGGTACACCCGCCGGGTGAGATGTCAAAAAGTTAACCCCATAAGTTCCTGTCCCCACTTCTTTGTAAAAGATCGCCGGGGAGGAAAGCCCTTAACAACAGCTAGGTTTTTCATGTGGTTTTTGTAAAACCTGGTAGAAAAACTACATAACGTATGTTCGCATGAACAACGTTTTATAGATGGGTACAGCCATTCCGCCGGGAATCAAAGGGTGCCTGAAACCAGGTACCAACAGAGACGCAGTCCTGGAGAGCCACAGACACCTCATCGCCGGGGACACCAGCCTGTGTTAAAACCACGTGTGGCCCAACACGGCTCTCGGCCGGGTTTTTTTAATGGTGAAACCGAGAAAAAACCCGCCGGAAGGAAACCCACCCCGATCAGACACCATCTGAACGTACAACGGACACGAAGGAAGCCACGCACGACTAACCTAAGTCCACACAATAATCCGTGGAATTAGCCAATACACAACTAAACCAGGAAACAAACATAGTCTGAGGAATTAGCCAATACACAACTAAAACCCGGATACACATGGCACAGTATGGCATATTTATAAATAATAAACAATAACACTTGTACATGTGGCAAAGCTACGAGCGGCTGGCTAGGCCTAAGTAGACGGCATAATAAAAGTTGAAATATACACCAACACTGGAAATATCACAACAGGAACCACCGCCAACACACCACTGTAGCAAATACTTCCGGCAAAGGGAAGACTGACACGGGACCCAGAAAAAACTTCACTAGGTGAAGAAAAATACAAAGGGAACGTCAGTAAGCAAAGCATACCTCATCAGAAAGATAAAAGGTAGCAATAACTAACGCGTAATGAAAGCCGCCTGCAACACAAGCTAACTAACTGTGAAAAAGTTCACATGTCCACAACAGGACCACGAGGGAACATCCGAAATACATGCCCCAAACACACGACCCAAAATACACTGCACTGCGGGCAACCAGCCCAGGACACTCCTGCTACACATATCCTAACCTTACTCGATACATCCCGGAGTAAACAAATGAGAAAAAACTCACTAGGGACGCAGCAAATGCGGAATCAGCGGAGCGTGGGGAGACACGTCCGGGCAGGCTGAGCGCAGAGCAGAGAAGGAGGAATGACGCCTGAATCAGCGTCTGGTCAGAAATCCACACAAGTACATCCACGATATGATGGAAAGCTTATTAGATAGTTATTCTTATTTTCTTTTTGTTTTTATTTTTTACGAAGTTTTTTCGTAGTGAGAACCCAATTCATAATGACTGAAGCCATGAGTGAGGTCGCGTGCGCTCATGATGAAGGCTCCTCAGTTTTAAATGCTCTGCGCGGTAGATTCAAACTACAGCGGATTAGTGTTTGAAGAGGATGCCTTATGTAATAGGCATGTTCGTCAATGATGGAGGGGCCACTAATAAATACTGAGTTGTGAGGACAGAGAATCAAAAAGACTTTGCTCTGGAGGAGTATTTGGGGAACGGTAGATGCAACATATGTATTTAAATTTACCAGCAGAAATTAATTTGTATATAGAATAATAAAAAAAGGGACAATTGAAACTAGTAACCTCCTCCAGGGCAATTTCAGATTTTGCGAAGCAACATACACCTCCTTTAGGTCTGAAATTTTGGAGCAGTTGATAACCTGGAAAATTAAATCTAGACGTGTCAGATGTGGATGTTACTTGAGTCTCTGTCAAAAAAAGGAGAGTAGGGGATTCTGCTTGAAGAAATTGGTGTACAGAATTGATGTTAGAGTGACGTCCCCTTATATTACTAAAAAAAAAGCTGCACCGATGAGCAGCTTTGGGACGTTGCAATGCTCTTGACACAGTCGCATGATGACGACCGGGAGGGCCCTGTGTCAATGACCCAACCCTGCCGGGGGTGGATATCCGAGGGACCACCAGGTTTGCTCTTAACAATTGTACTGCCATATTTATTAGGTAAGTGTATGGTGTTACATGTATGATATGTAGTGGGAAGAGTAGTGTTTTATGGATAGAGGATAGCGATGTAGGGCAATGTCGTGAAGTTGGATGTGTATGTTATATAAAGAGGGTTTTCCTGATAACCCTGATGTGTGAGGCAGAAAGATATGTATCCAGCTACCAAGGCCTGGGAGAGAAAATGGAATTCAGGCTATTCCCTGAGTCTCCCGAAACCTTGGCGGTAGTACTTCCCTGGGTGGGGCTGCCTACCCCTACTACCTACAGAATACTATTAGAATAGGTTAGCCTACAGTGACGATTAGTATTGTTGTTCCTTAAGCTTTAGTTACCGTAAACTTTTTAAGAATGGGGGAGAAAATAAAGTCATTGCGGCGGTTCAGGGCCGCCAAGAAGGGAGGGATTACTAAGCTTACCTCTAATCTGTCTGAATTTATTGAACATGCTGCTACACTGCATGATGTAAGGGGTGTGCAAATCACTATAGAAAAGGCCCTAGCTGATATCGAGTCGTATAACGTAGAGTTGTATAGCTTATATTCAGATGATCAGTTAGAGGATGAGATGGTGAAAGATATGCAGTATGTTAATCAAGTAAACGGTCAGTTAGCTGAGTTAGATAGTGCTCTACAGACAACCACTACTGGTAGATCTCATGATGGTGCAGCAAGTAGGAAACAGAAGGGTATTAAGCTACCCTCCCTGAAGTTGCCACTTTTTGATGGGGATCCAACACAGTGGGTGGGTTTCTGGGAGCTCTTTGATTGTAGTGTTCACTCCCAAACAGACTTAACTGACATTCAGAAGTTTACATATCTAAAGGGACAACTTAGTGGTGAGGCTCTACAAATTGTTAGTGGATTTAAGTTTGGTCGCTGCAAGTTATGAACCAGCGGTCACTATACTGAAAAACAGTTATGGTCAAAAGGATCGCATCAAAGCAGCTCACATAGCGAAACTGTGTAATCTCCCGCATCCTAGCCAGGAGGTCAGTGCTCTGAAAGATTTGTTCGCGTCATTTGAGTGTGCGTTAGAGTCATTACGCTCTATGGATGTAACAGTAAGTGAAATATGTGCAGTACTGTTGCATAATAAACTTCCTAGTGCACTCTCTGAAGTGATTAAGTGTGAATTAAAAGACAACTGGCTGGATGTGGATGAATATGTTCGTGTGTTTAAGACTGAAGTGTGCAATCTAGAAAGTAGACATAATCCACTAGAACAGTTTGGGGCGACCGCCACAGCAGCATATGCAGTGTATCAGAAACCCGATACCAAGCAGAAGTATAGATGTAAGTTGTGTTTAAAGACAGGACATTTTTGGGCAAAGTGTGCAAAATACAAGAACAGTCCCGCCAAGGCCAATAGAGCAAGGCAGTTGAAATTGTGCGTCGGGTGCCTGTCATCAGAACATGGCAGCCAGGGGTGTACTAACCCTAAAATTAGGCCGTGCCGATTCTGCCAACAGAAACATTTTAATTATTTGTGTCCGATGCCACGCCTTGAACAAACTGGACAACCAGCAGCCCCTGAACCAACAGTGACCATGGCTGTGGCTTCGGGCCGTAATGCAGTGTTGTTGCCTACCATTCAGATTCCCTTGACCGACAGAAACGGTCATACCAGTAAAGTAAGAGTTTTGTTGGACCAATGTTCGCAGCATACCTTCATCTTGCGCTCTGCTTTATCGCAGCTTGATTACGTTAGGGTCAGTAAGGAACAGCTAAGGCTCCAGGGATTTACTGGCTCACTTGGTAGTACTGAGTATGAAATTGTAGAGTTAATCTATCATCACAGAAGAAGGGTGCGTACATTGAGGGCCGTTGTGGTGGAGGAGTTACCAGTATACAAACCAGGGAGAGGATTAGAGATGGAGGTAAATGCTATCAAGGCTCGGGGTTACAAATTAGCCGATCCAGGTATCACTGATGGAGATATGATAGGGGTACTGATTGGGGCGGACTTTTATTACCACTTTGTGCATTCAGGCTATGTCAGGGAAGGAAGTATAGTTATGTTACCCACAATTTATGGTTATGCACTGAGTGGCACTTATCAGTCAGATATAGAAGAGACCCATGTAGAGTTAGTCACTGTTCTTAAGTTAGCAGTAGACCCTTTAGTGGAGATACAGGAAGATATTGGCAGGAATTCTCCAGAAATAAAGGATCTGACAGCTCTATGGGACTTGGACCATATTGGTATAAGTCCTAATGAGACTGGTAAGGGTGGGGAGAAAGTCTTAAATAGATTTTCTGAAACGGTACAGTATTCCGAAGCACAGGCACAGTATATAGTGGAACTGCCGTGGAGAGATAACATAGATAATTTACCTGATAACTTTAAGTTAGCCCTGGGCAGAATGAGAGGCTTGCAGCGTAAGTTTATAAAGGATCCCAACTACTGTCAACAGTATACAAAGGTTCTGGATAATCAGATAGAAAGGGGGTTTATTGAAAGGGTAGAAAACAGGAATCAAGCTGGTCATCCCATTCACTACTTAGCTCACCATGGTATTACCAAGGATAGTGTTACTACGCCTGTACGGATAGTGTTTGACTGTTCGGCTAGGATGGATGAGAAGGCGTTCAGTCTGAATGACTGTCTCCATACAGGTCCATCGCTAGTGGCTGACCTCACCCAGGTGCTTCTGCGCTTTAGATGCCATCAATTTGCCTGGGTGAGTGATATTGAGAAAGCATTTCTCATGGTGGGGTTGAGTGAGAAGGATAGGGATGCTACTAGGTTTCTGTGGCCCGTTGATCCCTTGGATGTTGAAAGTCCTTACATTGTCTACCGGTTCCGTGCAGTTCTGTTCGGGGCCACCTGTTCCCAGTTCCTCCTTAATGCTACCATTCAAAAACACCTGTCTATGATACAGGAGAACAGTGAAGTAGTTAATAAGCTAAAAAGGGGGTTGTATATTGATAGCTTACAGGGGACTGGTGATGATGTAAGTGATTTGCAACAACAATGTTGGGATGCCCGTAGAATATTTTCCAGCGCTAACCTGTCTTTATGTGAGTGGGTCACAAATAATGAGAGTTTGCGGGAACTGTTGCACCTGAAGGGTATAGCTTCTGCCAAACAAGATGGGGTTAAGGTACTTGGCGTTGAGTGGCTAACTGATAAGGATATGTTACAGGTTAATTGCCGCGGAAGTAGCCCTGCATTGGTTACAAAATGCGAGGCTCTAAGTCTAACCGCGAGTGTTTTCGATCCTCTAAGAGTGTTGCTACCGGTAACCATCCGGGCGCGGAGGTTCGTACAGGACTTGTGGAGATTAGAGTGTGGGTGGGATGTCCCCATTCCAGATGACATGAGAGCTAACTGGCAGGGTATTTATGACGATATGATAGATAGTACAGGTATCATGTTTCCCCGTCAGGTCACTAATTCTAAGAGGGTTACGCTGCACCTATTTAGTGATGCTAGCTCAGTGGCATATGGTGTAGCGGCCTATGCGGTTGGTGATGAGGTGAGTAGGTTAGTAATGGCCAAATCTAAGGTGGCGCCTATTAAGTCCCTCACCATACCTAAGATGGAGTTGACTGCTGTTCTTCTCGCAGCTCGTCTCGCATGTTATATATGTGAGGCCTACGCGGACGAGCTGATTATAGAGAATGTATACCTCTGGTCGGACAGCCAGATAACCCTATGCTGGTTGTCTAGTAAAAAGATTTTGCCTATATATGTTCAAAATAGAGTTGATGAGATAAAGTCATTAGTCCCCGGCGCTCATTTTCGTTATGTGTCCACAGAGGGCAACCCCAGTGATCTAGTTACCAGAGGGATTTCATATGTGTCCTTAGTTGCTTCTTCGCTTTGGTGGGGAGGGCCCACATGGCTACCTCACCAAATGCTATGGCCTGATCATGGCCCAATAGGGGGCTCAATAGGAGGGGACATTACTGTGGGTTGTAACATGAGTCAAGAAGGAACCCTGTCATTGCCAGTACCGGTTGCCCCTACTGCCATATTGAATTGGGACCGGTATGGCTCATATATGAAGTCATGGCATGTAATGGCATGGGTCCTTAGGTTTATTAAGACTCTTAAAGAGAAGACACATGGGAATTATCAGGCAAAACCGGCATACTTGACGGTGCCGAAATTAAGAGCAGCAGAGTCAGCCATGATTAAGGTAGCTCAGAGAGAAGCTTACTCTGAGGAACACCACTATTTGTCAAAAGGACAGGGCACACCAAGCAATATAGTGAAGCAGTTAGGCCTCTATATGGAGGGAGGCATGATACGCTGTAGAGGTAGGCTACACTTTTCAGCTTTACATGATTGCGCCAAGTATCCTATCCTTATCCCTAATAAACATCGTATAGCCACTCTCCTTAGTAATTACTGCCACAAAGTGTGTAACCATAGGGGTGTTAGTTATATTGTAAATTACATAAGACAAAGATGGTGGATCCCCAAGATTAGACAGGTAGTAAAGAAAGCCTTAAGGGGATGTATCATCTGCAAGAGATTGCAAGGTACATCATACCGTGCTGTACAGGCCCCTCCATTGCCGGAGTTTAGGGTTCAGGAAGTGAGTCCTTTCCAGGTAACGGGGGTTGACTACACAGGTGCCTTGCTAGTAAAAGAGAAGGTGGGTACTGTAAGTAAACTATATGTAGTCTTATTCACCTGTGCAGTTACTAGAGCGGTCCATGTAGAGATGGTGTCTAACCTCTCCTGCGAATCATTTTTGCATGCGTTCTGTAGGTTTAGTAGCAGGAGGGGTTACCCTGAGATTATGATGAGTGATAATGCCACCACATTTGTTAGCGGAGCCAGTACATTACGGGAGTTGATGGATGATGCAAGGTTAAAAGGTACTCTAGCGGATTTCAAGTGCGAGTGGCGGTTTATACTGGCCAGGGCGCCATGGTTCGGTGCCATATGGGAATCGGTCATTGGCATCCTAAAGACTGGCTTGAAGAAGGTACTGGGTCGAGCATTGGTTACCACAGAGGAACTGAATACGGTATTACTGGAGCTCGAGGCCACAGTCAATGATTGCCCGCTTGGCTACAGCTACAGTGATCTTGAAGACCCTCTACCCATCACTCCTTCACAACTGGTTCATGGGAGGCGGATCAGAAGCTTTCCAAGGCGGGAAGTCACGGATGAAGATCTCAAGGACACGACGTGGCGTAACAACGATTCCGTCAACCAACGCTTCCAATATGTCACAAAACTCTCACATGACCTGTGGAAAAGGTGGAGCACTGATTATTTAATATCACTCAGGGAGCAACATCGTCACTTAATGGTAAAAAGAGGGATAGCATCGCCACAAGTTGGGGACGTCGTTCTAGTACATGATGACGGCCCCCGACGTTTTTGGTGTATAGGTCGGATAATGAAACTTCTTCGTGGTCCTGACCACGAATGTAGGGTAGTTCAGGTAAAAACAGGAGCCGGTTTGACCACCAGACCGGTGGTTAAGCTATACCCACTAGAGATAGATTTAGAGGTAGTGGATGGCGACAGCAAGCCGAACTCTGATAATATCCTTCCTGCTACTGGAGTGGACCGAGGTGATACCCCTCAGAGGCCGTCACGTCGGGCTGCTTTGGGTTCCTCCCAGTTGTGGCGATCCATGATCGGGACGGGACAATTGTAAATACTTTGTATATAACTGGTGGCGGAGTATGTCGTGAATCCTAGCTGGTATCTATACCGTAGTTTGAATTTCCCGGGTTCACGACAGCTGGTTCCTTTTTGTTTATACGCATTACTTTATTTATCTTTGTGGATAAATATTACTGTGGTTGCACCAATTATATCTTAGTTTATTTTCCCTTATTATTTAATCACGGGGGACGATATAGAACCCTTAAATATATTTTATATTGTTACGATAAAAGGGAATCTCAGCACTCTTCACACAGAGACTTCGTCCCGTTCACAACAAACCACCAGTTGCTGCCACATAACAACAGAACTTCACTGATCTTCACCTATCGACATGTCCATCACCTAACCTACACTCTTTGCATCACAGCTAAGTTCCTTTAATACTAGAAGTACTTCATAGATATTACTGGGACTACCACAGATAACCTACACATACATGTTTACAAGTAAGTCAAATGCCGACCCGGTATAATTTTTATAGCCTAGGCCAATTCATCTTTCCAGGTTTAAACATTTAATTTATATCCGTTTCTCCTCTACCCCCTAGGAATAATAAACAGGATACAACTCACCTGGTGTTTGGCAAGAATGGTGGTGGGTTGCCTGTGGGTCAAGGTCATTACTACGCTTGGCTGGCGTGCTTGGGGCTTTATGGGTCCCTTGTGGTATGGTGGGGGCCGCACCTGTATGATATGGGGCATCTAGTTTCCTAGGTTAATTTAGTCTGTTCAAGTGTTCTACTTTTGATCTATGGGTACCCTTGGCTGATGTTGATAGGTTTTTATACTCTGTTCTGCTGAAGTTGATTGGGGTTGATCGTGGGGGTTGATTTTCTTCAGTGTCAAGGTCAAGGGGGTAGTAGGGTGGTTTTAGGGATTAAGAGGTTGTTGTTCTAGCCTCGCACGGCCCACCATTCGTGGGTCGGGGTTATAGGGTAGAGGAGTTGTTATTCTTAATGGGTAGTATGTGAGGAATAACATAAATGGTCAGAAAATATACTGGACGGTGGGGGTCTGAATAAATCATTTATAATAAGCATGTTCAAGGGAATAAGGGGTCGGGGGTTGAACTGAGGGGGGCCTCAAGCGAGGCTACTGTGAGCCGGCCACAGGTATGTGTCTGGTCAGATTTTTTGGGGAAAGGGCAATACAGGGTGATCAAAAGGGAGAACCTGCACAGGGTTGCTGTTGTAGGTGTAGAGATGGTGGTAGCGAGAGTCCTAAGATATCAGATATATGTATCTAGGTACTGGAGTTCTTATTCTCGTATTCTGGCTACCTATCTATACATCTAGACTACAAGTAAATCATGACATAGGGAAATAGTTATACATACATAATGATTATAGAAGGGAGTAATGAACATTATAAAATGGAGTTCTTACTTCTTACATACCTATAGGACTGAACTATTTAACAGAGGCATAGGGGTGAGATTTTTCTATTTGCGAAACAGGGATAGGTATGTGGTTTGTCTGATTTTTATGGGAAAGGGCGATACAGGGTGATCAAAAGGAAGGCATGTATAGGGGTGGTTTTGTAGGTGTAAAGATGGTGGCAGCGAGAGTCCTAAGATACATATATAAGTCTTGGGGTTTTTCATTACTCGCGTCGGGCTGCATACCTATATACTTAGCATATAATTATATCATGGCATAGGGAAAAGTTATACATACATAATGATAATAAAAGGAGTAATGAACATTGTAACGCAGGGTTCTTCCTGCTCACATACATATTGAGCTTAACCTTAAAAACAGAGGCATAGGGGTGAGGTTTCCCTATTTGTGAAACAGGCAGATGTGTGGCTTGTCTGATTTTTATGGGAAAGAGCGATACAGGGTGATTACAAAAGGAAGGTGTGTATGTGGGTGTGTGGGGATTAACGTGTATGGTGGAGCTATTCTTCATCTCCGGGGAATGTGGTTATTTGTTGTAGGTTGTTGATACATGTTTATTTAAAAGGTTGAGAGAATGGATTTATGTTAGGTATCCTACATTTGAGACAGGTTATAATTGCAAGGTTTTGGTTTACATGGGGGTGTAGTTATTTGTTGTAGGTTGTTAATACATATTTAATTAAAAGGTTGAGAGAATGGATTTATATTAGGTATCCTACATTTTGAGACAGGTTATAATTGCAAGGCTTGGGTTTACATGGGGTGTAGTTATTTGTTGTAGGTTATAGGTACATGTTTATTTAAAAGGTTGAGAGAATAGATTTATATTAGGTATCCTACATTTTGAGACAGGTTATAATTTTTTTTCTTTTTTTCTATGTGATTGAGGGAGGCAAAAGGCATAACTGCCTATAGCGAGTGCCTCCCCCATAGTTGAAAGAGTGACAGGGCCAAAATCAAGGGACGTTCGAGCCAAAATGCCTGGACACACGGAGTTTGAAGCAATTTAAGTCATAGGAAGAGGGAAAGACTGATTCTGGGAGAGAGTTCCAGAGCTCAGATGTTGAGTAGAAGAAAGTTTGAGAGTAACGTTTCACTCTTGGGTTGGAGAGTTGCACAGAGTAGGGGTGGGATTGAGTTGCAAGACGGGTACCACGTGCCCTACGTAAAGGAGGTGGTATGCACTGGGATAGCTCTGAGGAACACTGATTATTATAGTAGCGATAGAATAGCGAGAGAGATGCAAGGTTTTGGTTTACATGGGGTGCAGTTATTTGTTGTAGGTTATATGCACATGTTTATTTAAAAGGGTTGAGAGAATAGAACTTTTGGACAATGGGTCTTTTGTTTTTTGTTTCTTGCCTGGTTGGTGGGACTTTTTTTTGGTATGAGGCCTTGGCCTTGACTCGGTGATGGGTGCGGCCAGCTTACTGGCGCTGGTGTTGTTTGTCTCTTCCCTCTTTCTCTTCTTCTTGTCTTTTGGTACTTACGCCGCTGGTACTTTTCCTTCGTCTGTGGTGGTTAGTTTTTCTCTGGGTGTTGGTGTCTCGGGGTTAGGGGTATTTCGTTTTTGGGGTATTTTAGTTTCCTTAACTCATAGAGAGCAAGTTTGGGGGCCGAAAGAAAATCAAAGAGAGCTTGGGACACCCCTCCTGCCTTATTTATGGGGAGTGAGAACCAAGAGTGGGTTTCTTGAGGAATTTGGTGGGATGATTTAGTTGTAATGGTAGCTGCAAACTGTTGCGCCTCAGCTTCCCAGTCCCCCCACGGACCCACACCTACCTGCCCCACCTGCAAGACTGGACTGTGTGTTTGATCTAGCGCCGGAATTGTATCCAATTCTGGCGTTAATGCGTTCAGAGCTTTTATGTCGTTGACGCCGTCAGATTTTGTCCAGTCGGCAAAGAGTCTTGCAGATGAGGCAGGGGGCAAAGCCGGAGTTGACGAATTCACGAAGAAATCAGGGTTATAGACATTGGGTATAGCCTTAATAGTAACATCCAACAGCCTATACCTTGCATATCCTTTGCCCTCAGTTTCTTGCTTTTGCTCACCTCTATGGTCCAGTCACTCGGGACCGAAATCTCCCCCGATATTGTCGTCTGTGCCATGTGAACGTTCTTGGCTATAGTCGGAACCCATGAACAATCAGGCCCATATAGAAGTGGCATAGGGCCTTTTCTATGTGAAATTTTGTCTAGGGGAGGAGGTGTAATATCCGTGATAACTCGGACATTCGTAGTTGTCAAGGCGGCGGACATTGTTGTGTCACTCGCTGTGGTGGTCGTTTGATTGACGTTAAGATGGGGCATGGCAGTATTAGGAGATTGAAATCCGGTAGGTTGTAAGGGCCTCACTGTCGATTCAATCGGGGGATCTACCGGTGCCGTAGTGGAAGGGACCTGAGAACTAGGGATATGATACTGTCTCATTTCTTTATGGAAGATATCATTAAGGTCATCTGTATAGGTAGCACCAACGAACTTGACAATAATCTGGACACCTTAACGTTTTATAACTAAAAATGAAGGAAAGCAATCGGCCTAACATTTCGATCATTTGGGAAGAGTCCACTAGGAAATAGGTGTGGAAATTTACAGCCAGTTTGCTCTAGGTCCTTTTGAGTTACGAAGAGGTCAGGGATCAAGATAATTGTCAAGTTCGTTGGCGCTACCTATAGTCACATATTTAATCTGAGATCCCCGGGAAGACTCTGAACCCCCCTCAGAGCCTTCCTCGTTCACTGGTTGTCCTGAGGATATTTTAAGGTCTTCTACATCCTCCGGGACTTCCACAACCTCCGGCGCTTCCTCAACCTCCGGCGTTTTCTGCCTTTGTATAACTACCGGCTCATTCAAAGGCCACACTAAGTCCGGGACCGAGGAGGGAATATTATTATTACCCCTCTGTCTGTCTTGGCCCTGATACCTAGCCTGTGCCTATAGTGGTTCCAATTGTCTCCAAACACTTCTGTTAAGCACGGCGGGAGGTTGGGAGTCCGGTATAATACTAGCCTGAGAAATGTCATAATGCTGTATGGTACATGGTGTATAACCCCTATATTGTTTCGCCAGCACCTGTTGTGACACTATCGGTGGTCCCGTATGTGGCGCGGCAAGATTTACCTTAGGTGTAGCGAAGTCTTTAAGCCCTTCCCTGGGATTCGACTCAGTCTCCTCAGTCCCCGCCTCCGAGTTTCCTGATTGGACAGACACGGAGGCAGAGGCGGAGGAAAGTGGCCGCGGCGCCGGCGTAGGCTGGCGCCGAGACAGCGTCTCATCCTTGCGGGAACTTTTATGTCCACTCACTGATTTAGGGGTCGATGTCACAGAGTCTTCCCGCCTTCTTTTACTAGACTTCGCCGTCGATTCTACTGAAGACTGGCGATCTCTTCTACGAGGTGATCTTGACCTGGACCCTGAATTGGTCCTCGGCGAAGGAGATCGTCCTCGTTTGCGGCGGTCGGGGGGGTTGCCTCGTCGCTGTTGCTACTCTCGCTACTAATTTCTTAGACAAAGCTTTAGTTTTAGTTTTCGATTTGGGAGTCGACCTAGCTGACGTTGCTTTTGACACTGGAGATTTAATCACTAAGTGTTCCCACAATGTTTCGTCATCACACATTAATGCCTTATGGGCCACATCTTTTGCGTAGATATTAAAGATAGTCTTAACCTCCTGAAGGGTTACAAGGCACGAATGGTCCTTCTTCTCAAACACGTTTGACCGGAGTTCTGAGCAAACGGTGCACTTCTTAGAAATCCAAAGTCCTCTAGATCTGTCGAGGGACTTTACACATCTGATGCAATGTTTATGGGCAAAGACCGGGAGAAGAGGACAGTTAGGTGTAGCACACAGAGTAAACAGAGGCATGATGGAGCTAAAGACCCCCCCTCGCCGTGATCGGCTCCCTCACCTGCTGCTCAAGCTGCTACTGGAGTGACTAAACCTTGAAATAAAACATTCCAGAAATCAATGCTCATAAGAATAACCTGAGAGGTGTTAAAACATCCTATCCTTCAAGTCCGCCGGAAAATTAGCTATAGCGCACTGCTACTCTAACCTTCCGCTTGACTTGTCTTAGGAAAATTTAATTTTCTCTTGAACTGCTTACCTGTGATAAAGTGCCACTGGCCCAATTAATCCGTGATAACTATCTGTTGACTATGGTCTAGATAGAAATAACCCCACTAGACTGTTTTCGCCGGGCCAGGAAAGTACACTAGACTGTTAGAGCCGGGCGAGGAAAGTCATGCCGTGCTAGGCTATCGGTTTGGGCGAGTTCGCTCGGCGGGCCGAGATTACTCTCTTCGGAATTTTGAATTTTCCGCCGGGAGGTTCGTGTTACTGCACACAACGCCGGAATTTTTTGGCTCTATCCTTTCGCCTACGAGGCGAGGTTAGGCATCAGTACGTAGAAAGATCGCCGTAAGGCAACGAGCCAAAAACATTGGAAGGGTCGACTTATATGTGAAAGTCAGACCTCCCCCAAAACACCCCCACACCACCATCAGGACGTCTCCTGACTCCCTGTTTACATGTTAAATATACATACACATATAACGAGGGATATATCTTAGGGTTATAATTGTATAATAATAATATTTATTAATAATATCAACCCCTATACCCTACGGAGACCCCTAATGAGGCTGGCCACGAGGCTTGTAGTAATCATACACCTTGTAGTTTACCTTACCCCCTGAAGACACTGCTGTGACAACTGGCGTGGGGGCCCCACGAGAGGGGCAAAGCAGGCTCGAACTATTGAAAGTCCCACACCACGTGTGACAACTCTTAGACCAGGGCGTCTGCTATAATAATACAAAAGCAACTGCCTCATATAGACGGTCAGAAGCCTATTCCTGCGGATAGATGAGCCTCCTAACTAGTAGCTGATAGCAATTCTAAGGCGCAGAAAACATAAAAAAAAAAAACACATGCGGCGCTGATCCTGGAAGATTGTAGGCACCTGCACAATAGTACCCTATTTTAACACTTCCCTGCGGGAATACCAATGGGGTAGCCTGTGCTAGCTAGTCTAAACCTGTTCAATACAACTCAGATAAATACAAATGAGCAAGGACTCACTAGAACTGGAATGGTCACGGGGAAGGGAAGGCAGAATGGAGTCTCGCTTGCCACGGTCTGGGCTAGAATCCACGCGCAAGAAATCCACGAGATGGAAAGCTATAACAAAACAAGTTTTGAGTTTATTTTTTCTCTTTTATTTTTTACAAAGTTTTTTCGTAGTGTGTACCCCAATCATAAGACGATTCCATAAGAGAAGTAGCGTTACACTTATGATGTAGTACTCCATTTCCCCGCGGCGGGAGTTTCAAACTGGTTACCCAGCGGGCGCTTGAGAGGAGGCTATTATATTAATAGGCATATCGTCAATGATGGAGGGGCCACTAATAAATATAAATGTTGAAGCTTTTGCACACGCCTTTTGCACACGGCACATTTGCCCAGTGAATAATACAGGGTGACCCAAAACAAACTCCCACATTTCAAAGGTAAATGAAACAAAAATGGTTAAAGATAATCAAAATATTATTTGCACACATGAAACTTCATTCAATACAGTTTTTATTCATCATGTTTTAAAGATGACATCCTCCAAATGGTGGCCGTCATTGTCTATGCACACTTGCAGGCGATTTCTGAAGGCTGCCATGGCTCGACGGGTCTTGTCGGGTGGAACAGTGGCTATCTCCTGCTGAATAGCAACCTTAAGGGCTTCAAGAGTTTGGGGTCGATGAGTATACACTCGTGATTTAAGGTAGCCCCACAGGAAGAAAATCACAAGGGGCGAGGTAAGGGGAACGGGCCGGCCACCCAACATCGCCACGCAACGAGATCACCCGATCCGGAAACATTTCCCTAAGCACTTGCAATGATCGATGTGTGGTTTCAGCAAGATGGAGCTATGGCACACACAGCTCGACGATCATTGCAAGTGCTTCGGGAAATGTTTCCCTTAATCACGAGTGTATACTCATCGACCCCAAACTCTTGAAGCCCTTAAGGTTGCTATTCAGCAGGAGATAGCCGCTGTTCCACCTGACATGACCCGTCGAGCCATGGCAGCCTTCAGAAATCGCCTCCAAGTGTGTATAGACAATGACGGCCACCATTTGGAGGATGTCATCTTTAAAACATGTTGAATAAAAACTGTATTGAATGAAGTTTCATGTGTGAAAATATTATTTTGATTATCTTTAACCATTTTTGTTTAATTTACCTTTGAAATGTGGGATTTTTTTTTTGGTCACCCTGTATGATTATGTGAATCCTTTGTGTCTGATAATAAGAAGTGACCTGATGTAGAGAACATCATAGCAAAATACATAGTGGCTAGTGGCCTCAAATATAATAATACAGATTGTGTATTAACTAGTTCATAAAGGAAAGCATCTGCGCTGAGACATACACGAAGGTGGTGATGTGCACACACTCGTTGTTACTGATTTTGATAATAGTTAGGGAAAAGTATAGTTGAAATAATAATATAACATGTTCAGAACAAATCACAGTATTCCTTTAATAATTAGCCTTATAGATACAGCATGTATTCATAGTAATTTTACATAGTAATGTTGGGAAATGAATGCATGGTTTCAGTAGGGTCATCAGGGTAATGTACATGATTTTATTTGTTTCTGAACCAGTACGCATTTTCCTGTCTTTGCGAAAAGATAACTTTTCGCTTCTTATGAGTTGGTGACTGTGAGGATTGTTGGGGCTTCTCTTCCTCTGCTTTCGTCGGATACTTAGTAGTTATCGCTGCTATGCGACATCCATTTTCCTTCCTGTGAAGATGTGTATTTGTAATCTTAGGTGGTGCGGCTCTTTTGGTTGGAGGTGTCTGGGCTGGGTGATGGACTGCAGGTTTAGTTGTCGGCGTGCGTGGTGTTTGATTTGGTCGCTCTTGTGGTGGTTGTCCAGCGAGTCGATTTCCATCGTGGTTTGTTTTTGTTTCCACTGATATTCCTGGTTTTCTGTGTGGCATGGTGACAGAAGATGTTTCCCTGTGCCTGACTGATATAGGCTTCTCCTGTCTAGGTCCTACAGATGTAGGCTTCCCTGGTTGAGGTCTTGTAGGTATCCTTTTCTGTGGTATTTTAATAACTAACCTTGACATATACTTCTTAGTTCAATCAATCTCCACCAATGACATAGAATACACAAGTTCGGTACACAAGTTTTATTTCTTATCTTGCTAGGGTACAGGGCACAAATTCAATTTGGAACTTAGCTCTAATAACTGGTTCCGATTGCGTAAAATAGTGGACAATAACACGTTGATTATGATACAATAAATTAGAAGGTTTCGTGTTACAAGAATAAAATAAATTATTTATTGATAACACTACGTCAAAATTAGAATATGAATATAATGACAATATCAATCTATCAGAATCTATGATGTCCGTTACCTTGATACCAGTAATTAAAGACAAGGCTGGCAAAATTACATCAAAAGACAACTATAGACCTATTGCCCTTGCCAGTATTGTAAGTAAGATACTAGAGTTAATCATTTTAGACAGAATCTCAGTGTATATCTCAACTAATAGTAATCAATTTGGTTTGAAAAAGAATCATGGTACGGACCAGTGCATCTACACTCTGAAGGAGCTAGTGGATGGGTACATCAAAATGAACAGCTCTATTTTTGCATGCTTTCTTGATGCTAGTAAGGCATTTGACAGAGTCTGCCACAATATCCTGTTTGATAAATTAGCAACAAGGGGAGTGCCATCCTATATACTGAGAATCTTGAAGTACTGGTACGCCAATCAAACATTTAATGTAAGATGGGGTAACATTATTTCGGATTCCTTTACAGTAACCAATGGAGTGAGACAGGGTAGTATTCTCTCAGCTTACTTATTCAATGTATATATGGATGAATTAAGTGATAAATTGAATAAAGAGCAGATTGGATGTTATGGTGGGAATAAAATCATCAACCATCTCATGTATGCTGATGATCTGGTCATTATTGCACCGTCTTCTGCGGGTCTGAGCAAACTTCTTGATATATGTGAATCTTTTGGTAGTAAACATTGTGTTAAATTCAACCCACTGAAAAGTGCTGTTCTTATATTTAGATCAAAATTACTGTATAAAAGTAAACTGCCAAATTTCTCACTCAATAATCAAATTATTCAAGAAGTAAACAAAATAAAATACCTGGGACACATTATCTCAAACGATTGCTCAGATGATGCAGATATCGGCCGTCAGCTATATTTACGTGGTAACACCATCTTGAGAAAATTCCACATGTGTAATTGGGAAACTAAAGTCACTTTGTTCCGGACATATTGTTCCTCTATGTACACGGCCCATTTGTGGTGGAAGTATAAGAGAGCCACCATAAATGGTCTGTGTACATCCTATCATAATATACTCAAGATGTTCATTGGTCTCTCTAAATATGAAAGCACTAGTATGGTGTGCACACTGTTGGATGTGCAGTGCTGTCGGGCTGTCATCAGGAGACTGGTGTACAGCTTTTCGCAGCGACTGCAATCCTCCAGTAACACGCTGATTGTAGCTCTTTGGTCTAGTGATCATATCTATGAATCCCGTATTATATCTCACTGGCAGAAGCTGCTGCACACATAGTATGTAATGTAATATATAGGTCTAATTGAACTATGAGCAATGATCTGTGCAATAGGTGTTAACCAACATTGAGCAATAGCCTTAGTTAGCCTATCTGTGTTATATTGTGACAAAATGTGATATGTGCTCTATTCTGTAAATAGGCCTACTGTATTTTTTATTTTATTGTGTCTTTATTAATATATCTTTGTGTATAATTATTATCTGTGCTCTGACGAGAAGTGTATGTGATATGGACCATTAGGTCGTACTGTATTTATACTGTATCTATCTTATGTGTCTGGAATAAAGAATTATTATTATTATTATTATTATTATCATTATCACATAAACATACACAGAGAGTAGGTTTGGTAACGATAGCCAGCCACTAGTGCGACCTCAGGTAAGGCGAAGTAGCGCGGCTGAGGTACCTACAAGGTACGTATCAGTGAGGGGTACCTCAAAGTACCGCGGTGGGGAGGTAGGTCAACTATACTGAGGTGATGCATACAAGATCAAGTTTGTATGTAAAATTAAGTTTAGGATATCTATAAAATGAATCAACGTTAATCCCAGATGAAAGAGGGTATATTTCGGATTCAATATATGGAGTCAGAATGAGTAATAAAAATTCACTGACCGAATAATAAATAATTCTTAGCCGAAATGGGTGGCTGAGAAAGCAATCAAAATTAATATAAATTCATGAAAATGAGAACAAATAATATTAGCCGGAAATGCGTAGCTGTTAATACATCGATGAATATAAATTCACGGAACTGATAATAAATAATATTAGCCGGATTGCTGCCGGAAATGCATGGCTGATAGAACAGTAATGATGAATATAAATTCACTGAACTGATAGTAAATAATATTAGCCGTAAATGCATGGCTGATAGAACAGTAATGATGAATATAAATTCGTGGAACTGAGAATATATAATATTAGCCGGAATGGATGGCTGAGAAAACAGTGATAACGAATATAAATTCACGGAACTGTTACTAAATAATATTAAAATACCCCGAAAAGAACATATCCCTACACCAGAGACACCAACACCCAGAGAGAAACCAACACCCACAGACGAGGAAAAAGTATCAGCGGCGGAAGGACCGAAAGACAAGAAGAAGAGAAAGAGGAAAGAAATACGACACCCCAGAATCAACAAACCAACCGTGCCTGTCACCAGGTCAAGGTTAGGACCTCACCCCTCAAATGAACACCGAAGGGTCGCGCCTATCACCCTAGGAAGTCCCACCATCCAGGCAGGAAACAAAAGGCAGAAGACCCACCGTCCAAGAGTACTATTCTCACAACCTTTTTAAAAACATATACAAATAACCTAAGGCGAGCAGGTTCACCCTAGACCGAGAAAACAGCTAGGAATTAAAGGTAGGGGCAAGGATACTGGCCTCAATACCATCAAAAGGCCCCGACTAGCTAGGGTGTTTGCCACAGGATTCAACCCTAGTGTTACTGCTGAGAATCTCAAGATATACTTGGCTGATAATCTACATATAAATATAGAGGTAAGACAGCTGACCACCCTCTCCAGTTCCACTACCTGTGCCTCCTTTTGTATAACTAGCGAATGTCCAGATCCAGATGTTTTCATGAATCCTGACCTGTGGCCAGAAGATGCATATGTCAACTGGTACAGAGAACCAAGACAATATCCCAATGAGGACAGTGCAGAGGCTTCTGTGACTTGGAGGCATCGCACACCACTATCCAACCCGCAGTAATGGAGGAGATACCAACAACAGCAGCATGTATAAAAGTAACTTCATACAACTGCAGAGGACTCCCCAAAACAAAGAGGAATCTCCTGTTGCGACCTGACATCGTATCTACATTAAGGACCAGTGACATAGTCTGCCTTCAGGACACCTGGTACACAAAACAGGACTTAGGTAATTTGAACATATTAGATAAAGATTTCCATGGGTACGGGGTCTCCACTACGGACACACGTGATGGTATTGTGGCAGGTCACCCCCCAGGGGGAGTTGCAATAATGTGGAGATCGTGCCTAGTGTAATTAAAACCATTGAGACAAATTTAAGCTGGTGTGCGGGAATACAGCTGGAAGTGGGACACAGAAAATTTGCAATATTTTGTGTTTACTTACCGTATCAGTGTGCAGAAAATGAAGAACTTTATTTGGAAAAGTTAGGGGAGCTTGGTGGCCTAATTTCTGAATTAGAGATAACGTGTTACTCAGTGGTAGGTGATTGGAATGCTACCCCTCACGAGTTGGGTGGTTCCATGTTTGCTAAACATATGTTAAGGTTTTGTGATGAGCAAGGTTTAATTTTGTCCTCCAAAAACCTGCTTCCAGAAAATAGCTATACATATGTTAGTGAAGCATGGGAGACCAGGTCGTGGCTTGATCATGCAATCTCTAGCTCTGACTTTCATGACTCTATCTCAGAAATGGCCATAAGATACAACATTACGGATGACGACCACATACCTATAGAATTAACAATCCAAATGAATAAGGCACCGGAAATAACAGAAACTAGCAATAGCATCAAGGCAAAAGTTCCATGGAATGTAATCTCAAATGAAGAGTGCCAAATGTACTGTGATAAAACCAAAGACTTATTAAATAGGGTGCAATATGATGGTAATGGTGTAGCACAATGCAGGGATCCAAAATGTAGTGATGCACAACACAGAAAGGACATTATTAAATTTTACAATAGTATAATAGATTCTTTATCAAAAGCTGGGGAAAGTATTTTTAATAGCCATAAATATAAGTCCTCATTCAATAAGCCAGGTTGGCAAGACTATGTGGCTGACCTGTATCAGGCCTCCAGAGATGCTAGGTCTCATTGGCTTGAGGTAGGTCAGCCCAGACAGGGGCCTATATTTGAACTTCACAAAAGAGCAAAGGCTAGGACCAAATATGCCATTAGATTTATTAAGCAAAATTAAAACCAATTAAGGAAGGAAGCCCTTGCAAAGAGTCTGGCAGAAAAGGATACTAACTGTTTTTGGAAGGACATCAGATCCATGCAAAATTGTAACACACCATTACCTGTCAGTGTTGAGGGGGTTACGGATGAAGAGAACATTGCTGACTTATGGAAAACTCATTTTAAGGAACTACTTAACAGTGTAAACCAAAGGTCTACTAATGGTGCAATGCAATATGTGAAATATAGTAATTATGAAGACATTAAAGTGACTGAAAGTGATCTTGAGAATGCCATAAGAAAACTTAACCTAAACAAAGCTTGTGGGCTGGATGGTATATATGCAGAACATCTTAAATATGCAGATAAGTTGTTAATAGATAAACTTAGTTCTTGCATCACCAGTCTATTTACACATGGTGTCCTGCCGGAGTCTATGATATCCGTAATACTTGTTCCTGTCATTAAAGATAAATCAGGTAAAATTACAGCTAAAGACAACTACCGCCCAGTAGCACTTGCTAGTGTGGTGAGTAAGGTAGTTGAAATGATATTGCTAGAAAGAATGTCTGCATATATTGTCACCAGCAGCAATCAGTTTGGCTTTAAGAAAAATCACGGCACAGACCAATGCATATATGTGCTGAAAGAAGTGATTGATAAATACAACAAACTAAATAGCTAAATTTTCTCTTGTTTTCTTGATGCAAGTAAGGCTTTTGATAGGGTGTGTCACAAAACCTTGTTTGAAAAATTAGTTAACAGGGGAGTGCCTAGCTATATTGTTAGGATACTTATTTTCTGGTATGCTAATCAAAAAATGTGTGTAAGATGGGGCAACATCCTGTCAGGCTCTTTCGCCGTAACCAATGGTGTTAGGCAGGGGGGGATATTGTCTCCGTATCTTTTCAACGTCTACATGGATGATCTTAGTCTGGAGCTGAACAAGACTCGCACTGGGTGCTGCATTGGCAGCACCATTGTAAATCATTTCATGTATGCTGATAACCTAGCCTTAATCGCACCCTCTGGAGCAGGACTGGATAAATTATTAAGAGTATGTGAAAAATTTGGAATCGAACATTCAGTCAAATTTAATCCTATAAAGAGCAATATCATAATATTTAAATCTAACCTTCTATTGAAATCAAAGCTACCTAAATTCCATTTGTATGAAGAAATTATAGAAGAAGTAAGTAAAGTAAAGTATCTAGGACACTATATTTCAAGTGATCGCTCAGATGATGAGGATATGGGTCGTCAGCGAAGGCAACTTTACATGCAGGGAAATTCAATATTAAGAAAATTTCATATGTGCACATGGGATACAAAAATAACATTATTCAACTCCTACTGCTCACCAATGTATACAGCACAACTATGGTGGAACTATAAGAAAATTACAGTGAATAGACTAAGTATCTCATATCACAATATCATGAAAATGTTTCTGGGGCTCTCAAAATATGAGAGTACAAGTACGCTATGTGCCTATATGAACTTACACTGTTACCAATCACTCATTAGAAAGCTAACATATAAATTCATTCAGCGCCTTAACACTTCTGAGAACAGTATCATTAAAATGCTTCAAACTCCAAGCATAGTGTACACCTCTAGGATCCAGGCACACTGGAGGAAGTTGCTCTATATTTAACCTTAAGTAATGATTTCAGGTCTGTTACTCTACATAATTAGCATACCGGTACTGAACCTCATAGTGCAGTACAGTACTGGTATTCCTATACTGTACTGTAGCAATATACTGTACCGGAAGCTAAATGATGTGAGGCATGGTACTGTACACAATTAGGACGGTGGTTTTGGTAAAACAGTAGTTTGATGACCACTGTTTTTGGTTGAAGCAGTGCTGTGAACTGCATGATAGCAAGCTGGGTATTATTTAATTTCTTTTTATTTTATGTAGCCTATGTACAGTAGCTTATATATATTTATGTTACTGTAAGGTATATATGGACCCCAGTATGGTCCCCTCTGTACTGTGTAAGTCTGAAATAAAGTATTATTATTATTATTATTATTATTATTATTATTATTACCCCAAATATCTATATACCTGATGTAAATAAATACTATACAATCATAACCTGTCAGGATACATAACCTAAGTAAAACCTATGCAGCCATACCCATCTTGAAGATAAACTAAAATCCCCAAAAAGAACAAGAGAACAAATACAGAGTTTAGAACTAACAAAGTAAAGAGCTTGTAAATTACGAGACTCTACAATAACCACATCTCCGAGAGATGAGGAATACCTCCACCATGCACGTTTATTATTTGATCACCTGATTGATCAACCTATTACCACCCATACACCCATGTAGGCTACACGCCTAACTTTTGATCACCCTGTATCCCATTCACCTATAAAACTCAGACAACCCTCACACCTGTCCCTGTTCCACGAATAGAGGAATCTCACCCCTATGGCTATACTTAAGAAACCAAACCAAACAGCAACAATAACCTTGCCACCAGGTATACTTATACCCCCTCAGAAATAATTAATCTCCCAGAGCAATCGACCTCACTCCCTCTAAGAGAACAAGTACGGAGAGACAATTCCCTCCATAAACATGCTTACAAATCTAAACGATAACCAATATTTGTAGGTAGTAGGGGTAGGCAGCCCCGCCCAGGGAAGTACTACCGCCAAGGTTTCGGGAGACTCAGGGAATCGCCTGAATTCCATTTTCTCTCCCAGGCCCTGGTAGCTGGATACATATCTTTCTGCCTCACACATCAGGGGTATCAAGAAAACCCTCTTTATACAACATACACATCCAACTTCACGACATTGCCCTACATCGCTATCCTCTATCCATAAAACACTACTCTTCCCACTACATATCATACATGTAACACCATACACCTTTACCAAATAAATATGGCAGTGCAATTGTTAAGAGCAAACCTGGTGGTCCCTCGGATATCCACCCCCGGCAGGGTTGGGTCGTTGACACAGGGCCCTCCCGGTCGTCATCATGCGACTGTGTCAAGAGCATTGCAACGTCCCAAAGCTGCTCGTCGGTGCAGCTTTTTTTTTAGTAATATAAGGGGACTTCACTCTAACATCAATTCTGTACACCAATTTCTTCAAGCAGAATCCCCTACTCTCCTTTTTTTGACAGAGACTCAAGTAACATCCACATCTGACATGTCTAGATTTAATTTTCCAGGTTATCAACTGCTCCAAAATTTCAGACCTAAGGGAGGTGTATGTTGCTTCGCAAAATCTGAAATTGCCCTGGAGGAGGTTACTAGTTTCAATTGTCCCTATTTTGATTATTCTATATACAAATTAATTTCTGCTGGTAAATTTAAATACATATGTTGCATCTACCGTTCCCCAAATACTCCTCCAGAGCAAAGTCTTTTTGATTCTCTGTTCTCACAACTCAGTGTCCTCAACTTAAATGCTTCTTCTGAAATCACTGTGTTGGGTGATTTTAATGTCCATAATGTTGAATGGCTCACTCATTCAGCCAGGACTGATGATGCTGGTCTTGAATGTGAGCTATTTCCAGACTCATTTAATCTCACTCAACTAGTCAACCAACCCACCTGTGTACCAGATAATCCTAATCATAATTCCCATCTACTGGACTTATTTTTAACAACCAATTCAGAAAATTATGATGTTACAGTGAGGTCCCCGCTTGGATCTTCTGATCACTGTCTGATACAGGCCACCTGTCTATCACCTACCATACCTTCCCACTCTGAACCTGTTTTGGTGACTAAATGGCATTATGATAGGGCAGACTGGGAGGGTCTTCAAGGTTTCTTTATTGATATTCCCTGGACCTCTTTCTTTTCTAATGATGCACACTCCACCTTGAGCCACATACAAGATTTTGTAAAAATTGGAATGGAAACTTTTATTCCTCATCAAAAGTACAGTAAAAGATCTAATTCACCTAATGGTTTGACCATAATTGTGCTAGAGTAACTGAACAAAAAGCAATAGCCTACAATGCATACACAAGATCAAAAACACATGAAGCCTTTAATTACTTTAGAAACATCAGAAATCATGCCAAAACTGTATTAAACCTAACTAAATCAAACTTTTCTCCACAAGCAGGCAAATAAACTTCTAAATAATCCAAATGATAACAAATATTTTGGTCTACTCTTAACTCATTTAAATCCAACTTCACTACTGCTTCATCCATTCCACCATTAAAATCTCCGACTGGCAATCTTGTAAGTGACCCACGAGGTAAAGCTAACCTTCTTGCGGATATTTTCTCCACCAACTCAACCTTAGATGAAATAAATCAAGATGTCCCTGTACTTAATTTTAATTCGCCTGAAATTCCCTCACTTAAGATCCACACCAGACATGTCAAAACTATTTTGCAGAATCTCTCAGTAGATAAGGCTCCTGGTCCAGATGAAATTCCTCCAATAGTACTTAAGAATTGCTCCTTGGTGCTCGCTCCTGTATTGGCAAAATTTTTCCGTCTGTGTACTCATACCTCATGTTTCCCAGTACCCTGGAAAGAAGCAAACATCCATCCAGTTCCTAAAAAAGGTGCCTCTTCAGATCCATCAAACTACAGACCAATAGCTATAACTTCCACTCTTGGTAAAGTCTTTGAAATTATATTAAATAATCACATAATTAAGCATCTTGAGAATAATAAATTAATCAGTGATAGGCAATATGGTTTTAGACGATGTCGATCAACTGCAGACATGCTTTGCCTTCTTACGCATCAAATCAACCAAGCTACAGACCAACGTGGTGAAACACATACAATAGCACTGGATATATCAAAGGCATTTGATAGAGTCTGGCATCAATCCTTATTGTCGAAGATGTCACACTACTGCCTTGCATCATTAGTTCCACTAATTTCTTCTTATCTTCATAACAGAAAAATACGTGTAATGGTAGATGGTCTTTATTCTCAATTTCACTCAATAAATGCTGGTGTTCCCCAGGGATCAGTTTTGGCCCCAATTTTGTTCCTCATTCATATCAATGATCTCATATCTACCACTCATAATCCAATACATTCCTACGCAGATGACTCAACACTCCACAGTTCCTTCACATTTACCAATTCTTTCACCCAACCCGATCTTACAAATTCAAAAATAAACACTGCAATTTCTCTGAACCAGGACCTTTCTAGAATTAATGGATGGGGACAAAAGAATCTAGTTTCCTTTAATGCACAGAAAACCAAGTACATTCAATTTTCTAACCGACAGAATCTCACTGACTCCCTTATATTTTTTAATGATGTAAATATTCCCACTTCCCCTAGTATTGACATTCTCGGTGTAACATTAACTACTAACTTGAGCTGGACACATTATGTTAGAAGCATTGCTAAGAATGCCTCTAAAAAACTGGGACTCCTGTACAGAGTTCGAGAATTCTTCACTGACGAGCAGTTGGCCGTAATATATAAAAGTCATGTACGTTCTCAGATGGATTACTGTTCACCTCTGTGGGGTGGAAGTGGAGTGGTTGCATTGAGGCAGTTGGACAAAATTCAAAATAAAGCTATTAGATTAATCAATAACCCTGCAATCACACAGGACCTTCCTACATTATCCATACGAAGAAACGTTGCATCCCTTGCATTATTCTACAAATATTTTCACAGTAATTGTTCCGAGGAACTTGCTTCAATTGTGCCGCCTCTCCACATCTTTCCCCGTAGAACTAGGGCAGCTGAGAGCGCCCATGAATTTACACTTTCTCCTCCACAATGCAGAACTTCTGCATATCAGAATTAATTTATCCCCAGAGCTACTACTCTTTGGAATTCACTTCCCTCGAATTGCTTTCCACAAACTTACAATCTACAAATGTTTAAATCCAGTTGTTACAAACATTTTATGAATGGAGGATGCCTTTAGGCACATGGACCTTTTTGTTTTATCTGTGTTTTTCCTTCCTCCGTTCATTTTCTCTTAAAAAAAAAAAAAAAAAAAATATACCATTACAGTTCATAAAGGCCCCTGTCGACCTTTCCTCAAAAACACTCGCGACATGCCCCAGATAGCCTCGCTTGAGGTTCCCTCAGCTCAACCCCAGAACTCCCTTCTAGTCCGGGAGCCTGTCCCATAAGATGTCACCCCATTTAGCCCAGGAGGTTTGACCCGTTAGTGTTACTTAGACCATCTAAGGCATTAACCAAAACTGTGTCAGCCTACCACCAGTGGTCGGGGAGGGACCCAAACCCCCCTGAAAAGACCCCTCAGTCTGGTTAATTCCACCCCATATAGCTCATGGACCAAACATTGTCAAAAGGAAGCACTATGGCTGTAGATTGCAAGAAAGGACAAACTGACAACAATCCTGGTCGGGAAGGGGGTGTCAGACCCCACAAAATACACCCCCAATCGTGTAGATCTCACCCCGTGTAGCCCAGGGTTCAAACTTTGTCAAATGGAAGTAGTATGGCTGTACATTACAAACAAGGAAAAACTGACAAAATTCCTTGCTGGGAAGTGGTTGTCAGATCACCCCTTAAAGTTACCGCTCCGAGTTCGATTCTCAGCAGGTGGAGATATTTAGGCAAGTCTCCTCACACCACTTGCCTCTGTTTCACCCGACAGTAAAATAGCTTACACGCCAGGGTGAAAAGGGGTCCGGTCAAACGGATCCTCCAGCCCTTAAACTCAAGAAGAAAACAAAAGTTACCGCTTATGTGTTGATTGCACTCGATGTTGCGGACCAATAGATACAAATAAAATTCCTTCTGGTATCCTATACATTACACAGTGTAAGTGTTATGTAAAAACGTTATGCCAATACTCTATTTTTATGACATAAATGCAAAGGTAATGTGTAGTCTGTCCTTATGGTTAGTTCTTAGGAAATAACTAATCACTGTTCACCATCTCATCACTTACATAGTTATGTTATGTCCATCTCACTGACTCACTTCTTCAAGTATCCAAAGTCAAGTGTGGCTTAGAAGAAAAAAAAAAATATATTTTTGTGGCTTAGCAGTCAAACGATTTTTGATAGATAAATGGCGTTTAGGGAGACCAGTCGAAATTAATTTGCTCAATTTGTGGTCAATGTGAGTTTAACCCTAGTGGCCCGGGCTGCCTTTCTAAATGACGGAGGTCGTATCTGGGCGATCTGGCTGAAAATCAACAAAAGTAAACTAAGGCTAATCTCATTTAATATATTACCTACATTAATGAAAGATATACAAAAATATGCGCCTTACCTTTCCGCGTAGAATGGCGTTAAGTAGAGCTCTCTAGCTCAACTGGTTCCAGAGTGATGGTGATGGAAGTGGAGGTAACTTTTGCCGCATATTTTCCTCGACGCGTCCGAACACTCAACCGCGGCCCCGGCTACGACGCCTAGTTGCACTCGTCGCTCCACCCGCAATTATGCCGGGAAGCGATGTGATAGTGTTTTATTGTTTATTATGCCATTTATTATAGTTATTATGTTATTTTCACTCAATAAAGTTATTTTCATGAAGTTATTTGTGTCTCTGTCACTTATTACTTAGTTTTATTATTATTATTATGATTATAGTGTCACTTTCACTGGACTTTGATAGTTGATGGTGTCATTTTCACTCTTATGTATTGTTAGGTAAGCTAATAATATATATAGTGTCACTTTCACTTGTTCATATTGTTACGAAGGCACTTATTATTACTTATGTGTGTTTCTTTCACTTATACTTAGTTTTATTATTATTATAGTGTCACTTTCACTGGACTATGATAATTGATAGTGTCATTTTCACTCTTATGTATTGTTAGGTAAGCTAATAATGTATATAGTGTCACTTTCACTTGTTCATATTGTTACGAAGGCACTTATTATTACTTATGTGTGTCTCTTTCACTTATACTTAGTTTTATTATTATTATAGTGTCACTTTCACTGGACTATGATAATTGATAGTGTCACTTTCGATGTTATTGTCACGGGCACTTCAAAATTGTTGGAGAGTGTGAAAGTCATTGAAGCACCGTCCAGCACACAGTGCCACTTCACACTTGAGGCATTCCCATGTGGTTTTGCTCACTTTGCGGGGTCTGCGAGTTGTGTGGCTGCACACATGGCACCTCTTCTGACTCCTAACTGTACTACCTGGTGCTTTGAAAGGAAGGGGGTGGAGCTGGTGCCTCCTGAAGAAGTCGGCACACCCCGTTCTGTCCAGCTGGCCTGGTCCTTGTAGTGGTTTCCCAGGTTCCGCATGCTTAGCCAGGAGCTCAAGTATCACCTGCTTGTGGAACTTCCGCAGTGACTTGTACTTCTTGGCTCCTGGAGTCCTCAGACGGTAGATGTTGTAGGCATTGAGGACCGACATATCTACCGTATGCAGGATAAACTTCTTGTACCACCTGCAAGATGTTCGCAGGCAGTCGATGAAGCCCATCTGCATGTCGGACATGTCAACAAGGCGCATGTTGAGGTTGTAATCAAGGACAGCAGCTGGTTTCTGGACGGGGTTCTTGGTTCTTCGGTCCACCTTCCCTGTGGCGACCATCTCGGCCTTGTGGCATGTGCTGAGGAGGTTGACCTTCCGCTGGTCATGCCAGTGGATGGAGAGGATGGGGCCACTCTTCTTGTGGAAGATGTCCGTCTTCTTCGTCTTGGTTGGGTAGCCTTGCATGCCCTTCATCTTGGCCTTGACTGTGCCGACAGTTCCGGTCTTGCGGTCATGGAGGTACTTGGTCAGGATAGGCGACATGTAGTAGTTATCTGTGTAGAGGATGTGGTTCTTATGGAAGTGCCTCTCCATCATCTTCTTTACTACAGCGCCACCAAAACAATGAGGGGGTCAGTCTCAATTTCTCCACCCCTGCCGCTGTAGACCACAAAGTCCAGCACATACCCCGTCAAACAGTCGCAGAGGATGAAGAGCTTGATGCCGAAGCGGTGTCTCTTGAACGGGATATACTGTCGGAAGTGCAGCCTACCATGGAACAGGACCAGAGACTCGTCGAGGCACATCTTCTGGAAAGGAGTCAGGTAGGTAGTGAACCGATGACGTATCATATCATACAGCTTCCTGATCTTCCATAGTGTGTCGGTAAGGTGGACATGCATGTTGTTGGTCAGGTGGAGATAGGAGAGGATGTCAAAGTACCTGTCCCTGGACATGTACTTGCCAAATGCTGGAGTCATTATGAGGTCGCCAGTGATCCAGTAGTCTGCCAGAGCGTGCTTCCTGATATGTGTCATCAGCATTGTGAGTGCCCAGAACACATATAGTTCTGCCAAAGTGACAGCTCTCCATGCCACCATCTTGGCACTGGTCTTCCTCCCAAGAAAGTTGGCACAGATGTCATGATGGTTGTTGGTTTCCTCGACGAGGTATTCCATGACTTCATTGTCATAAAAGCCACAGAAAAGTTCACTGGGGGTAGCATCTGGGCCACAGGGATATGTTGGTGACACCACGGAACCCATCTGTACCTCGTCAAAGGCAGGACAATCTGGCTCAAAATCAGCCCCATCTGTCCACACAAACAGGTCGGATGCTGATGCTCGAGCACGTGCAGGTGCAGCAGGCACACGCCCTAGACGGCCTGGCACACGCCCTTGGCCACGCGGACACCCTGCACGCCCACGCCCACGCCCAGGGGCAGCGGCGTCGGCAGACTGACCACATCGACGACCTCGCCCTCTAACTCGTCTTGTCGGGACTTCCTCTTCCTCTTCCTGTTCCTGTTCCTCTTCCTCCTCAGGCGACGTCAGGTCATCTGGGGCAATGTTGGGGTCGTCAGCATCGTCTTCAGGAGACAATTCTGGTGAAGAAGTGACCGGGCGTCGGCGGCGTGGGGCGCGGGAGGCTGCGGGAGGTTCAACAATGGGAGCCTCGGCCTCGGGAGTTGGGCTCCTTTTGCGGCGAGCCGAGGGCTTCTCCGCATCAAATAATGCTCTGCGGTGTGTTGAGGGCTGTGGCACACTACTAATACCACTTGAAGAGGCCCTTTGCTCATCCTGAAGGAGAGATGAAGCCGAGGGCTGTGGGTGACCCACGCGGCGTCCCGGGTCAAGGCGTCGGGACAAAGGAATGCGGGTGGTTGCTAGACCAGGGTCGGCGTCACTATCACTGTCTTCAGCTTCCCTAGCCTTTTCTGCGGCTGGCCTGCATGCTTTTTTAGCTGCACTTTTCACCAAAGATTGTTTATAAAAATATTTGCCCACTTTCAAGGGCATACGGGCAGGCAAAGGGGAAGGTCCTGGGCTAGGGCTAGGCATAGGCTGACCTAGCAAAGATGGCGAGGGGGTAGGCCTAGGTTCTAGCACACTTGGAAGTTCAATAGCACCTTCCTGAAACACTTCCACATCAGGATCATCACTACTGTCTCCCCCTTCAAATAAATCAACATTATCGTCGTCTCCAAAGCCAACGAAATCGTCATCTTCGCTTGCACTTATAAATTGTTCTTTGTCCACCAAGCTTTCGCCACTGCTCTCTTCAAGATCAAAAAGTTCTCGCTGTATAGCACTATCACTCAACAAACGCTTCACTTTCTTTCGTTGAGCTTTCTTCTCGGTTGCACAGGCGTCGAAGTTGCGAGCGGGAGGTTGCACCGAATCGGACGCGGCGGAATTCATTTCGTCACTATAACTCGCTATGGCGGCCACGTACGAACTGATAATGGTAGTAGTTGAGGTTTGGTGGCGCTGCGATCGCCCCTGCAAAGTAAAATTTGGCCGCGCAAATTTTGAAGCACGCTTTCAAGCACAGGGATTTTATAAGGACACCCGGGTTCCGGCCCATCTGCCGCACTGTCATTTTAAAATGCTACCCAGGCTGGAAGGTTAAGTATGAAATACAAAAATTAGAGATAATCACATAATTCATCTTTTGAAGTAAATATTACCTGCAAAAATATAATAATGCACAAGGGGCTTACGACCAACAACCAGCAAATAATATGGGTTTTTAAAACGTAATGAATTTCCTTCATAATTTTTTTTTCTGAAGTTTTAATTTACTACAAATCATCAACTACTATTTATTTATCATTATCATTCGAGTACTCGTCATCGTCACTGCTTTCCTCGTTGCTGTCGCCTTCACGGTCATCCACTACTGTGACCAAAAAAAACAAAACAAAAAAAATCTGCAATAAGTGTTATTACTTGCAATCATATAAAACATCTTACCTATCCACTGAAAACATTCAGTATAATTCACGCCAATGTTTTTGTAAAAGTAAGTCAGTCAGTCAGTAGCCAACCCTGTATTCCCCAGAGGGGGCAGGGAGGATCACTGATCCATAGTGGGAGGAATCTCAGGAGGTAGGATTCCCTGTCCCAACCTCCAAGGAGAGTGTAGATAGTGGAGAAGGGATGTTGGAGATGGAGGAAGCTATTGGAGTGGCTATGTTATGTGTGTTATTGTCTGTCTACGTCATCGCAGTTTCCCACAAACTGGGTGCAAACATGCGGAGCATGATACGATGTACAACTACACTCACTAAATTATGTCTGCCCCGGCTGGGATCGATCCCAGGACCAGCAGAATTGCACGTCAGCGCGTTCACCACTGGACCACCGGAGCTCATGTAGTCTAAATTAACAGGATCTTATAGAAAGTTTTGTGAGGAATGATAAATTGCTGTTAATTTTAATTGTTTTGAACATCATGAGTTTAGATTAGACTGATTAAATACAAAAATGTATTTAAGACTTAGGGCGAATTCAGCAATGCAGTTTTGAATGTCAAGGAAAATAACCAATAATGTACAAATGTACTTTTACAAATTTATAATAAACAGGATAATGCTTAATAATGTTTTCACACATCCTTAAAGGAAAATGGTATTAAACAGACCTCATTGGACGTAGATACAAGACACATAATTACCAAAACTGTATGAACATGGGTTGCTACCAAACATTACTGATCATAGGGGGCGGGTGCCCAACCCCGAAAGGAGTTGAAATAGGGGAGCTATCCCCCCGCCAAAGGCGGCTTTCTAGGGCCTTTCCTAGCTGATGCTGAGAGGATTGGGTTCTAGTCATGTGGTGATGGGCTGGTCTATCCGAGTGAGAACTGAGCGATCTCTGCCATACCCATAGCTTACTCTGACTGTTCCTTTTACTTATATATCTTCTAGATCTCAAGTGGCGGCATCTTTTCCGTGGATTGACCTCCCTACTGCCAACCTAGAAGTTGGCAGATTGGGAGCCAAAGCGTCACATTTTTCCCTTACCCGTCAACTTTCCCTTCATAATTGCTGAGGGGCACAGGGCCTTGGGTGGGGCTTTGGTTTCCCGGACGTTTCCGCACCCTCCTCAGCTCCCTGCCTTGGAGTGGCTTCGGTCACCCGGGCTTTGTTAGTGGTAAGCAGGGAGGATTTTGTGGGGGCGCTCGTTTATGGCCTTGGCCTTGCTCGAGACCTTGGGGCTGTTCGGCCAGACAGCCTGGGGAACAACAACAACAACAACAACAACTGATCATAGGCCTACATTTTGTGGCTTACCTTCCCCATGAGTCTCCTGGATCAGATCATCTTCACAGCAGTGTCTAAAGTTGGGGAATTCTCCCCCTCAAACCACAACACTTGGTAACAACCATCAGCAGACACCTTCCAACCACATTCTGGTGGTGACATTGGTGGTTTTCTGTTGACGATAGCCACAACCTCGCAACAAGATGTGCATGTTTGAATTTTTGCAGTAGCACTTTGGAACATAGTGGTAAAGCACTGCCATCCATCTTCTTTACGCATGAAATTCTGTCTTCTCTCTTTGGTTTGTACTTGTCTAAAAAACATCTGCAGACGAGCTTCATTGACAGATAACCTCTTTTTGTCATACATCTGACACACAAACTTCTCTATTTTGATGTTTGTGTCCTCACTGATTTCTGTCTCATGCCCTAGCTGACTGAAAGCTAACTGTGTGTCATGGTTATTCTGTAGTAGCTTCAGTGGCCTTATTTTACCTTTTTGTTGAAGGAGGCAGTATAATCACAACCTGTAAAGGCATGATATGCTGGAAGGAACATGCATAATAATCCACCGAGGGCTGCATGAATCTGGTTGATGCTGATGTATCTCAGTGTGTTGTTGCTTTGCAATCCAGCTTCTATCCATATATTCAGTGAAGGATCTAAGAACTGACAGAAAACTAGTGCAATAACAAGCCAGTCAGTGTCAGACGTTCGGACGACAACATTGTTTGGAGCTGGTACCTTTGCAAGATGGTAAATCATTCGACTGTCAGCTTCTTCGTGATCACAGCACAGTGCAGCTTCCATATTCCTTACAGCACTACCACCAACTGCTTTGAAGCTGTAGCATACATCGCCAGAATTTGCAAAGAGGGTTTTTTTTCTTGAACATATGAGCCAATTGGTCATCTTCCCAATTGTTGACAAGAAACTCAATTAATGCCTCTTTATAGATGCTATTTCTGAGGGCTTGGATCCAGTTACTTGGACGTTTTTGAGCCGGACCAGTGATCTGGTATGCAGTAGTTGATGAAAATTGTGCATCTCTCTCGCAATCCTTGATTGAAGGAGACAACTATTTGTCAGTGACAAAGTGAATTGCATCACCTTCCACTGATAGAATCCTCTGAAGAAGAAAGCGAGCTACTCCACCAAAACTGGATGGAAGAGCAGCAATGTTCTGCAAATGTAGAAAATATGAAGCATCAATGATTGTTGTATTTATTGACACCGGAGGGGTTGTTGGCACTTGCAACTCTAAATACTTTATGAGTGCAGTTTTAGAGGTTTTCTGCATTGATCCGTCTACATGACTAAGAGACAGTGGAACTGGTGTCAGTGGGTATTTCAGTACCTCTGCCATGTCCACATTTGTTTTAAGTGAGTGGTACAGGATACTGCCAAACAGATCCCGAACCAAACAGGCTGCCACCACTTTACCATCTGCTCCTCTAAGTTTGCGTTTACCAGCTTCTGATACAAATGTATGCAGAATCTGTTGTTGCATTCTCCTCTCAAACCGGCTTGGATCTTCAACACACTCAATGATAAACTCCCTTCTCTCCTCATCTCCAATTTAGTAACGGAAAGAAGAAACTTCCCTGTGTTATCTGACACGGCTTTACCTGTCACAGTGTTGTATAGGTGTTCAGGATCAACTTCGTTATGAAAAGGATTCATGGTCTCCTTTACCATTGTCACGATCTTCTGTACAGTAGCATTGCCAGTCTTGATTCTGTGATGTTTCAGAGTTGCAGTAAAGACGACATGCCTTTTTTGGGGGTTAAAATAGGACTTCAGAGGCTATCAACCCTATTGGATTATTAAGCCAGCACACTGTAAGCCAAGAATAACGTCAGGACTGGAGCATCTCTGCGAAAACACCAGTCCCTTGACGACATGCCGCGGAGAAGCTGTTCTTTTATAGGGGTTGAGATGGCTCATGTGCCCCGAACCAGTATCAACCAAGCAGGTCGGAGCTCCACCTCACACTTTCAGAAAAGGCCTGAAACTTGGGTGGCGAGCATAATAGAGTGTGTAAGGAGGAATCTCACTAATGGATGGCGCTGAGCCTCGCTCTGACGTTACGAGTTAAATTAATACGCCTGGGGGTAATGCTTGTGGGGTGATGTCTGACAACCTTTCCCGACCAGGAATTTTGTCAGTTTTTTCAATGTTGTCATGTACAGGCATACTACTTCCTTGTGCCACATTTTGGTCCATGGGCTAGATGGGGTGAAATCAACACATATGGGGGTAACTTTTAGGGTGGTCTGACAACCACTTCTCATCAAGGAATTCTGTCAGTTTTTCCTTTTATATAATGTACATCCATCCTACTTCATCTTCACATATTTTGGTCCATGGGCTATATGGGGTGAATATAACCCGATTGGGGAGTCTATTTAGGGGTGTCTGGGGTCCAAACCCGACCACTGGGGGTAGGCTGACAAGTTTGGGGGGAATAACTTAGATGTTCTAATTATTTTTAAGGGGTTAAACTTTCTGGGCTAGATGGGGTGACACCTAATGGGACAGACTCTCGGTCTATTCCTTACCTTAATTATTATTAGTATAAATGATTGCTCAAGTTCCTCAACCATAATATTCCCTTGCCATACTATGTTTGTCCATCACATGCTATCCACTAGCAATAACAACCCCCTCTACCATCTAACCCCGACCCGAGAATGACGGGCCGTGCGAGGCTAGTACAACTTCTTGACCCCTAAAAAGACTGCTCCCCCCTTGACCTTGACACTGAAGGAGATCAACCCCCACCACCAACCCTAGTCCATCTCAACAGTACTAAGTCGAAAATCCTATCAACCCCAACTAGGAGTATCAATAGATCGAAATAGAATCCTTTACAAGGCCGAATTAACCTAGAAAACTCGATGCCCCATATTACTAAGGTGCGGCCCCCCCCCCCCATACCACAAGGGACCCACAAACCCCCCCAAGTACACACGCCAGCCACGCGTAGCAATAACCTTGACCCCGACGGTGACCTCGCCACTATTCTTGCCAAACAACAGGTGAACGTTTATCTTTGTATGTGTACCCCCTTTGTTGATCTACTTCTGCTATACTCCCTTGACATTAGCAATATCCAAGCCCACACATAAAAAAAGACCACCTGCACTCTTAATAGCTTACCAGCTAAGAAGTGAAATAAAACCATTGGGTAACGCCGACAATACCGTCAAGCACTGACCTGCCCAGCGCCACACAAAGTAGTACCCCCTTTGAATATATACACCTCTTCAAGAAGATACTACTAGTTCTTGTTAAAAATAAACAACTAAGAATCACACCTATGATAAAGACTCATATGTAGAAAGTACTCAGACCCCCCCAATGTCCCCAGTAAGTTCACTAGAATAAATAAACCCCTTCATAACTCTGACATTCACTAGTACCAAAATCCGCCACCACCTCCATGACCAACCCTATAAATGCTTCCGCAAGGACCAAACTCGGCAGTTATAAATTAGCTTTCAATCACCGGCCTGCCGCTCTGTAGAAAAGTCTAGTTATACTCCCAACCTCAAGAACAGTTACTGATAAACGGCATCCCGTAGTCTTTAATATATGTGAGCAATAGCTAAACCTTTTGTGAATTCAATATTACTTACGGCATCCTGCTAGGTAATATTGGAAACATAGACAACCTAGTTATATACAAACATTAACTGTATTACAAACTAATAGTGGTATGTCCTCTGCTACTTTAGTTTATAACCAGTTATAGAGTGCGACAGTAGCTTCATATGCATAACCTATTAATTCTGGCATCCCAGAATCCAATAGTTATCCATACGAGTACGTTTTCTATTATAATTAAAACATTGGTAGAAGCAGGAATCCCTTCCTACCGGTATCTTAACTAGTTAGATTAAACTAACCACTTGACTAACATAGATCTAGGACAGAAAGATCTTTTGTGTTAAAAAGGATTATGCGAGATACTCTTAATTGAGCACTTTGCACACATAAGTCCTTGGTACCAATTGTCTGTGGCCTCCCATCCAGGATTGGTAACTAAAAGGTTTAAACACCGCCCGAGTTCCTTGACCCTCTTTTAAAATTTAGCGACTGTCAAGAAAGTTTCTTCACTAGACTTATCTTGCGATTGTCCGATGTCTTGTTAATCCGGCCTCTGCCTGAAACATTACATTTAAAATCCCAGCCAAGAGTAACTTATCGGAACTTCATCACCGGTTAATTAAAGGTCAGAATAGTCAAGTATTTGCTTACAGCTACAGGCTCAGAATACTTGCGTTAGTTCGATATGGTGACCAACTGTACTCCACATAGTTACGGAACCATATTTAAGACCCCATACCCATTAACCCATCTGTAACCTTCTTCACACTACCGGACACCTTGGACGGCCCACGGAGCAGCTGATATCCCCTAACACCGCTCCTCAAGATAACCAGAAGATACCTCGACAGTGCTTGATTCTTAATAGTATCAGTGCCTCAATACTATATTCTATGATCAAGTGTTTTCCCTGTGCCTCGTAAGTCATACGATTCTATGACCAAAGTGATTGCTATGCTAATGTGTTATTAAAGTATATCAGTGAAATTAATACTAGGCGACCATACTCATACAATAATTATCGCTACAGTGTTTAATATTGCCGAAGTGATAAAGTCTTACCTGTTGGGACTATGGCTCAAGTATAATCAATTTAAATTAGTATTTGTGATTGTTCATAAAACCTAGACTGCCCATAACTGATATCTGTCTTAAGTGTTATTGAGACAAGTAATTGTATAATATGAGTGAAGCTAGCCCATTAGATCTCCTTTACGTATTTTTCTTGGAGATATAATTATATATCACTTAATTTTGTATCATCACCAGTGAGTAACACAGAAACTTATCAAGATTACATAGAATTATTAGCCTGAGCTACGAGTGAAGTCTTTAGACTATTCTAGGCCATATATCAGAAGAGAATACCTGATAGTTAGAAGTGGGAAGTGCGCTCTATCCAAACCCGCGACAGTGCTGAAGATTATAAAAAGTCCAACAGCATTAATGCCCACTCTTGTCCATACTATTTTGTGTGAATTGTTTTAGTTATATTCTTCATAAGTGTTAAGTGAAAATAAAGCTGTATTACAAACCATCTTCCAAGATTACATTATGCCCTCTATTGATTCCCTTTATGCATTTGCATGAAATCCAACAACCCAGTCTCGTAGAACTCACCTGTACCGATAGTTAATCCTGTATAAAATCAGGGCATAACATTGCTGGCATAGCGGTGGTTCTTGATTCGGATAGATTTCATTGCATTACATATTGTCAAAACAATAGCAGCATTATAACATTTCGAAAATGGCAGGTCGCTCTCATATTCCCATTCCTAAATATGATGGGGAGACCTATGAAATCGAAACGTATATGGACATTGTGAAACCAGTGTTAGATTTGGCATACAATACGGATCAAGAGAAAATCGCCGTACTACTTACGCACCTGGGAAAAGCCGTTTCCCTTGTTGCATCGCAAATATCCCCTGCACTTACTTGGGACCTGTTTAGGCCCATAGTCATTGAGGCTATAAAACCCTCTTTGGGCATCTTTGTCGCTCACGCCCGTATTCAGGACACTAAGTATGAAGGTAATGTAGACGCAACGTTAGCCGCTATTTCACAACAAATAAAATCAGCTTTTCCAACTTTGCCCAGAGTTCAAGAAGATCAGCACATTCTTGTGAATCTAGTTTCGGTGTTGCCCTCAGCAGTTAGTGAGTACCTCTCAGTACATGACCCTGTTGGTTTCCAGCGTGACTTAATAACCATCAGGAGAATCCTAGCGGTTCACCCCACGAAACTGAACACGATTGCCGCCATCAAGAGGTATACCACTCATCCTCAAAATGCTGCAACCCCTAGAGAGGCCAACCTCTACCGCCATCAACAACCTACCACCTCCAAGCCAGCCTATCACTCCAGGAAACACCAGCCTAGCAGACCTCGATTCAACCCGAATCCCCTTCGCAGGATCTACAACAAAAACAAGGCCTACAACGTCAATAAAAGTAAGAACCCCACATTAGTGATTATAAATCCTTATGATTTTCCTGCATGTAACCAGAAATGTGCCCTTCATGACATTCGCGATTCCGCCAAATGCCGATCAAACCAACCTCGCATTTCTGTAAATGAGGAGTTTGTTGAGGAAGAGGAAGTCGAAGAATTCGAGCATGAAGATATTGCTCACCTCATGACCACTGATAATGCAGAAGTCCTGGAAGAATCGGAAATAGACCTCCAGGATTTTTAGAACCTCCCCCGCCTACGATGGCTTCGGAGGGGGACTCCACAAATGATCGATCTCCCCCTATTTATCACCTTGCCAAAATCAAAGACATCCCCGTCAGATTGTTGATTGACACAGGCGCGTCGAGATCGTGCATATTCAACTCATTCTATGATAGACATCACCGAAAATTCGGTGCATTGCAACCCACCAAATCTAAACTCATCAGTGCCGGAGACACTCCCTTGCAAATCCGGGGTGAAACAATCCCATTACACGTGACTACCCCTGCTCCCCATGCCAATTGCTACCATTCCTTCATTGTTTTCCACTCCGATTGCCAACACTATGATGGTTATCTCGAACTTGATCTCCTCCACAAACTTCAGGCCCAAGTCGACTGTGGCCAACGATTGATATCTTTCAAAAAAAAAAAAAAAAAAAGACCCTCAAACTCAAATCCTCCCCAGAGTCAATAAACTTGCCTACGAAGAAGCCCAAATCCCAGTCACAACGAAATTCCCTGAGTCGCAAACAAGTGACTGAGTCGATCAGCTAGACCTCAGAACCATACCAGCTCACCCCCAAAACTCCCTCCAACATACCCCACCTTAGGAGATCATGAAAACCCCACAAGTAACAGTCATGTCGCCCACATTTCCGCCAACTCCAAAGTAAAAACTACCAACTCTAGAAATAATCCAAACCAACCCTCCATAAAACATAAAACCTTAGCCACTCCTCCCATTATTTCCGTAGAAATGAAAAGTACCGTTCCACCTAAAACTATCACGAAAAACGCCCTCCATTCTACAAATAAACAAAAATCCGTGCACCCTTCTCAAATACTTTCCAAATTAAATCCCAATAAAATTCAAAACCCAGTGCACTCTTCCTTGCTTCTATCCCCTCTGACCCTTCCCCCTTACAACTACCAGCAGATGATAACTTACATGTACCCGACCCATCTCAAATGTTTTTGTTGCCCCATAAAAATCAATTTTCTTTGCCCGACATGCCCCCACAGAAAACGGCATTCCATCCAGAAGAAATGCCTCAGCTACCCATACCCCCTCCATTTTCTATGCATGACCATGATTCACAGAAAACCAATTTTTCCACCCCCACTATTGTAAGTCCAGCCATCATACAGTCCAAGTGTAGCATTCCTCCCCACCACCAAAAGTGGGTACCAATTAGGCCAATTCCCAAAAAATCTATGATTCTGACCCCCATTAACACTACCGTGAGCCAGGACTGATGCATCATCCAACCTGCAATTGTATCCTCCCAGCAAAATAAAATTTTGATCGCAAATATTTCGGAGGAAGTCCTTACTTTACCAAAAGGCTTAATCATTGGCGACCTCAAAACTTTTGATGACATTGCTATTCCCTCCATAAACTCCCCAGATAGTTCAATATTACCACACATCCCTGACTCCCTACCCTGCACGAAAAAACAACAAATGTATACGTTACTACATGAGTTTGGCGACGTATTTGCCCAGACTCCCACCGAAATAGGTAAAACCACCATGGAGCAACACGCCATCAACACCACTGAACCTCCCCTGCGACAACCCTCACGCAGGAAGAACCCCCTCCAACGTCAAGAGGAGGACCAACAGGTGCAAGAGATGTTAGATGCCGGAATTGCTACCCCTCCGTCAGTCCCTGGTCATCTCCAGTGGTACTGGTGAAGAAGAAGGATGGTTCCACTCGTTTCTGTGTGGACTACCGCAGGTTAAATGACGCAACGATTAACCCGGCAAGTGCAGAAAGACTAATAACTGTTTTACCAGTGCGCTACGGGAAGCCTTATATAATCCAAGGCCTAAAAAAAAAAACATTTAAACCAGCCCAGTATCAATTTTGTTTGTTTATGTTTGTTTTTTTTGCCCCTTGGCCATGCCAAATATCACTCCTCCACATCCCCTCCTTCCCCCCCCCCCCTTCAATTATCACCTATTTTCCCTGTTATTCCCTTATTCGTCGGTATATTTCCATGCTAACAATAGCGAGTAATAAGCAGGCTGTGCTTATAATTATGTGTTACCAAGCGAGTGAATGAGAAAGAGAGACGGCACTACACTGTCAGTGTCGCTCCAGGCGTCATGAAAGGTGGATGTTTGTCAAGCTGGCTCACACTTTAGTTATGTAACTCTCGCATTAATTTCCCAATTTTGACCAGCCAAACACTGTTTCCACTTGTTTTATTGTTGTCACAGGTTAATATCTTCATAATCAACGTAAAATAGGCGCATATGGATATGTATTAATGATATTTATGGTAAGATAACGATTTGAGTGACAGGAATCAGTGAAATACCTACGCACAGGGAGAGGTGGTCACTACCCCCCCTGCGCAGCGGAGAGGTTAAGGACGCCACCCCATTACCCAGGATCGATGACTCCCTAGATTCCCTCCACGGATCCAAATGGTTCACCACATTGGACCCAGGCAGGGTGCTGGCAAGTTCCTATTAAACCTGAAGACCAACAAAAAACAGCATTTTCCACCTGCGGAGGACATTTGTATGAATTCAATGTATTACCGTTTGGCTTATGCAACGGTCCTGCCACGTTTTCCCGCCTAATGGAATCTGTGTTGAAAGGTTTAACTTGGGAAACCTGTCTCGCCTACCTGGACGACATCATCATCTACTCCGGAACATGGCCCGAGCACCTTCGTCGGCTAAGACAAGTTTTGCAGAGAATACGAGAGGCAGGGTTGAAACTCAAACCCTCCAAATGTGAGATGGCTAGAAACACAGTAGGATTTCTAGGACACTTAATATCCAATAAAGGCATCTCTCCCGACCCCAAGAAGTTATCTGCCATCCAAAACCAACAGCCCCCCACCACAGTAAAAGGAGTACGATCATTTTTAGGACTAGCTACATATTACAGACGTTTCGTCCCACATTTAGCCGAAATAGCCAGACCTTTACACCAACTCACTCACAAAGACACCAAGTTTTCCTGGACCCCAGAATGTCATGCAGCCTTCAAAACACTTAAAGAAAAACTAGTGCAAGCCCCCACCGTATCCTTCCCCGACTACAAGCAGGCGTTTCGTCTCTACACTGACGTCTCCCTGTATGCCATTGGAGCAGTCCTCACCCAAGTCCAAGAAGGATAAGAACACGTGATTGCATACGCTAGTTCTACTTTAAATGTTGCTCAACAGAACAATACCGCCACCAAACGAGAATGTCTCGGAGTCATTTGGGCCCTCAACCATTTCCGTTCATTTGTACTAGGAGCTAAGTTGGACATCATTACCGACCACCAGTCTTTGCAATGGCTCCGGAAATGTGAAACCAATTCCGCCTTACTAGTACGATGGAGAGAAACGCTAGAGGAGTGTGACTTCGTCATCCATTACCGGCCAGGAAAACTACACACCAACGCCGATGCACTCTCACGTCTACCTGTACCAGAACACCTCCCCACCGACCTAGCAGCACTACAGCAAACTGATTTCATCAATACTTCCATTATCAAGAATTCGCCCATCCCCTCACTTACCCTCCTACAGTCATGGGAAAGAAGACTCAGACCGAAATGGATTCCCAAACATATATTCTCTCAGCTGACACATTGGGGAGACCAACTCACCACAGAATCCGGACACATCGTCATCGAACCGGCAGTAGCTCAAGAATATATTATTGCAATTCATGAAGGAAACGGCATTCATTTAGATCAAAGGAAGATGTTGAAAATCTTCCAAGACCAATACTGGACACCAAATCCTTCCGGCATTGCCAAACAAGTAACCGAGGCTTGCAAGCCTTGTGCGGTAGGGAAAGACCGATGCCGCACAGCAGGACCAGCTGGCACCATTTCCGCCCAGAAACCAGTGGCGTCATTTCAGCTTTTCTTTGGGGGGGGGGGGGGCAAAGGCTGTTTATGAGGCCATACCTAATTACAATGGGGGGGGGGGGGGGCGAGCAAAGCGATCCTAAGCAGCTGGGGGGTTCGGTTTTCGAAATATGTGCATTGCTAGGAGCATTTTGAAGCTATATGCCAAGCTATATTGAGGAAAATAAAGCAATATATATATAATAGGTAAAGCTAAGTATATTGTGTTACGTTAAATATGCCTATTTTGAGCTTAGTTACTAAACCAGATATAACTCACCTAACCAAACGTAACCAAATAAATATTTTTCATTTGTCCCAAAAGTGGATGTCAAGAAAACAAAAGATTCATTAATTTTATGTTTTGTTAATTTCATAATATGGTTATACATTAATGTAAAAGATTTATTTCTTGACCCTTTTGTTCATAATAAAGATAACAGATTTACATTATACTCTAGTCTCTTCTGATTGTATCTACATTCATATTGTATTTCATATGCACCAATAGTTCTCAATCCCCACCCTCTCCCATGCAATGGTCCAATGGACATGGTTTTGGGGTGATTTGGGGTATTGCCAATACCATCAGTCCTATCACTACGTATATGGAATCAAAGCTCTGCGTTCCTGGCCTTAAATGCATGATAACTAGATATTATCACAGTAGGTAATTACTGTATTGTGTTTTTTTCTTCCAGAAAGCTGAAACAAAATCAAACAAAACAAATAGGTTTTTACCAATATAGATACTAAGAATAAAATAACTCTTGGCTTATTAACCAAATTATAATTCCATCAGCTACTACACTAAAAATCTGATTACTGAAATTCCTTTATAGATATACATTCAAATTATGATAATGCAATAAGTAAACATATTTGACACACCAATATCCAATCTAATGTCTTGTCTTGTAACTAACTGTATTAATTTTACAGTAAAGGGTAGCGACGATGCTTCAGATGAGCAAAATCATCCACTAGATCCTCCATATCAAATGACTTCACCATTCTCTTTTCAGTGGCCATTAACATTAAGCTACAAAGGCGATCATCCCCAGTGGTTGTTCTCAGGTAGTTTTTTACTAGTTTTAAAACAGAAAAAAATCTCTCATTAGCAGCAGTAGTAACTGGAATGGTTAGCAAAATTCGCAACATACTGAGTATCTCAGAAAAGGCAATGGGTAATGTGTTCAGAATTTTGAATACATCAAATAGGTCCTCGTGCTTCCTTTGTTCTAAGAACCCCCTTGCCGAATGAACTTGGGACAGCAAAATGTTTGAATCAATATGTACACTGTAATGGTTGGAAAACAATGTTACCTTTTCTTCTTCAAGGAACTGCTTTGACTGAACATCAAAAGAGGAGAGAGACTGAACAATATTAATGTTATTACTAAACCTACGATCATATTCAGCAGTGCACCTATCAATCACTGAAAAATACAATTGTGACTTCAATTGCTGCTTTAGGCTGATTTGCTGACTACATTCTAATTGTTCTGGTCGCTTCCCGAGGGTACTGTTGGATAGATAGTCTTTCAAGCTATTTGATATTTTTTGCACTCTTTTGCTAAGAGCTGATCCCACACTTGTGTTTACCTCTGGCACATCTATTCCAAGTTTTCTAGCAAACTCACTTGCTGCATCATACAGTTGATCATATTCACTGTCACTTCTCATTTTAACCAAGTTTGCTTTTGTTGCTGTAATTAGATCCACAGCTCGAACAATAGATATTCCTCCTTCTTGAAGCTGCTCAGACAGAGAATTTGTTTGCATGCATAATTTCTCAGCAATAAATAGGCAAACTATAAATCTCCAAGATTCCATTTTTGATTTCAGACCAGACGCCTCCATAGACGACTCATTACTAGACTCTGACAGAGACGTTAGTACAGTAAGAATGGCTTCATAACGAATGTGAATTTTACGGATACTTCTGTACCAATAGAACCATCGTGTTGTCACGGTTCTTTCTAGCTCTAATACTTCCTGTCCAAGCTCTTTTTGTGATTTGATAAAAAGTTCATGTCTTGTGTTACTATTTGAAATGAAATTATACAATGTTTGCACAGTTGAAAAAAAATCCACAAAGTCCGGTAGGTTGTTGATACAATTGATAAGCACTAGGTTCAGTCTATGTGCATGGCAATGTACATAGATGGCATGGGGAATTTTCTCTGCAATACGAGCCTGAACTTCGGTAGCCCACCCACTCATGACACTCGCTCCATCATAGCACTGTGCTATGCAATCTGCCAGTTCTAACCCCAACTCTTCTATTTTCTTCAGTATGAAGTTTGCTAGAGATTGTGCATCTAATGTTTGCATGTGATAGGTGCCACAACATCTCTCCTGAATTACTTCACCATCAAAATATCTGATAATTAAGCTTAATTGTTCTTTTCTTGACTGATCTTTTGTCTCATCCACTAATATTGAAAAATATTTTGCTTTCTTTATTTGTGCAGAGATTTCACTCAGAATTTTGTTACCAAACACTTGTATTAAATAATTTTGATATTCAGGAGACATGTAGTATAGTGGCCATATCGTGTTTTCATTTTTTTCTGCAGTTTCATTCTTGTCAGCTAGCATGTCAAATGTCTCAATGAAGTTTCCTCTATTTGCTGATGTTCCACTTTCATCATGACCACGGAATGCTAAACCTTGTCTACCAAGCAAACTTGTAACACGTAGCAAACATTTTACATGTTCTCTGTTATCCTTTATTTCATTGGCCCTGTTGGTACAAAGTTTATTCTTGATAGAAGTGTCTTTTTTGCTAACTACAACTTTCAAGTTCAACCACCCACTCATAGAACTTAAATGTCTTTCGCTTTGAGCATGCTTTTCCAACAATTCTGAAGAATCCTTCCATTTACAAAATCCTACATCAATAAATGTTCGCTTACCATAAACCTCACCTCTTCTAATAACATTACTGCTGAAGTGTCTGCATGCAAAGCAATAGACACTGTCATGTAATTGAGAATATTCAATCCACTCATACCTTTTGTAATATCCTACATTGAACTTTCTCTTTTTTGTTTGAGGAAATGCCTTAAGGTTGGGTTGTACAGGATTTTCAAGTTCCGATGTGCTAATGTCGAGCAGAGAAGCACCACTAGCAGCATTGCATGCAAGAGGTGGAAGCGAATGTTTCCTGCAACAGAAATACAGAACTTAGCCTACAATTTAGGCTACATGTAGGCTATCATGTATGTATTTATATTTTATAAATATACTCAGGCACATATACGCCATAGCTGGGGGTGGCTGACTCGGGGCAGTCCTAGAACATAAAAGACAATAAATAAAAAATATAACTTCATACTCATTTAGGCTGTCCGAGAAAACACAGAGACAAAAGATTACTAGAGGCCTTCAGCCACCCCAGATCCCAAGCCTTCCGGAGAGGTTCCGGTCACAGCATAGTTCCAGTCACATGGACAGGCTGCCTGGGCCAGGCGCCTGGCAGACTATTCTATAGTCTAACTGGCGCCCGACTCCAACTCCTTTGAATCGAGTTTCGAGTTTTCACTCATCTATTCACAATCATTCTCCACTCATTTATATTCATCACCATTTCTCTTGGCTCTTGCTTGTTCTTCAGTCATCTGTCTTATCTTCCATCGCTTGTTTCGTTTTACACCATCTCCATCTCTTCCGAGGTCTTCCTCTCAATCTATTTCCCCATGTTTCTGCTCATATATTCTCTTTGTAAGCCTTTCATCTCCCATTCATTCAACATTTCCATTATTCCATAACAGCATAGCATCTTTTTTCTTCCACTCTGGCTGATAGGGTTTCTTGTTGTCCCACGCTTCTACGTAGGAATCGATACCTATTAATTTCTCAATCTGTCTCTATGTGTCACTCCACACATATTCATCAAGCAGCTCATCTCCATCACATATAACCTTCTTTTCTCTTTTTTACATACATACCTCAGGTCTCAACCTCCATTATCACTACTATCCTGCGATATATTGCACTTTTAGCTTTCATTCCGAATATCCAAGATGTCTGATCATCATGTCTCGCCTTCCCCAAACTTCCAAAATCTTCTTGAATAAGTCAGAGAGTGAGTGAGGGAAGGAACTTCCTTGATTCCTTCCCACACCTGAGTCCTTGCTTTATCACTCCTAGATATTTAAAATACCGGTACTCCAGTTCCAATTGTTCCAGCATTTCACCGAAAAAAAGTAGTATTGCACAAGTTGCAACTCATATTAAGGGTTATAATAAAAGAGTTCCTAATATTTTTGGTGTGATAAAGCCAATTATGATGTGTCTGGTGATGGTGATCTGATCTTAATTTGCACCAGGAATGATAACTAAAATGATTAGGCTTCGTTAGATTAGGTCAGGCCTTGGTTATGTTTTTTCAATGTCCTATGCAAGTGAAGGTCACCGTGACTATCGCATTTATCACATCAAAATCGCTTTGTGGCACCTTATGCAAAGTACCCCTCCCCAGAAAAAACAAATTAAAAACAAATAAATAAATAAAAATAAAAATAAAATATAAATAAAAAGCCTAAAACAAATACAAAAATAAGTATATAATATAATAATTGTAATGAGATAAAAAACATGTAACCAACGTACCTCTCAACTTTGCTAACTATCCCTGATGTTGATGGAGCGGCAGTAACATTTGTCTGTCTGGTCAAGCTGGTTGGCACCTTCGAGTTCCTATCCCTGAACTTCCTTCTCATTTTCAATAGGCCTAACATCTGGAGCTTTGTCTGATTCTTTACCTTCTTTCGTCTTTTTAGTAAAACATCCTGTGATACTCTGCTGTGATTTTGAACGCTTCATGATTGTCCTGTAGGCTGTAACAATAGGTAACTATAGCCTATGCAAGAAACGTCTCATTAGCACGAAGAGGAAAGTATTGTCACTCCGTTGGCAGAACAGAACACTCCCTGATTGAGCTCTGCCAGAACACAACTGGAGGCTGGCGGCAGGCTTACTCGATCGGCACTCCTATAGCTGCAACATGATCGATTCTCGTTCGTTTTGTACCAGATTTCCCCCCCCCCCCATTCAAACACTCGATTTCACATTACAGCAGAAGGGGCTTTTGGGCCATGTACGTGTGTGTGGGTTTTTTTTTTTTGGGGGGGGGGGGGTACATCTGTTAGACTGAATGATATATCCATGCAGTATTTCTTTAGTAAGATAGACACAGTAAAATAGTTTCCTTTTTTCCAAAATGATGCTATAGCAAAAATACCAGTTTTGTTCAATTACATGGGGTTAATGGACTTTATCATTCTTGAGCTGTCCTTTCATATATTATTAATTTATGTAGATAGTTTCAAACAACCTCGTTAGGATCAGCGGATGTTGTTTCCTTTCCTTCGTACATACATAATGTCGTATTAATAGGCGTTATGAAATATTTATCTAGACAAAGTTTATAACCAACTCTTAGAAGTCTGACGAGTTATTTCATAACGAAGTTGGGACTTGTGGGGGATGGGGGGCGGCCAGCTGAGTCTTGGGGGGGGGTGGGGGGGTGGGAGGCAAGTGCCCCCCAAATGACGCCCCTGATCCAGGGGTGTCAAACATGCGGCCCCCCTCCCTCTAGCATGCGGCCCGCAAACCTGGTTGGCCAAGTAGTGTAAAATATTGTATTTTTTATACTAGACATAATTATTATTTCTTAAATATATTATATGTTGGTACTATATTAACTTCTAATTCTAGGAAGTATTTGTGAGAGTAAGAAGCTTAAAGGAGATTAAATACTCTTTCACCCTTAGACATTCTTCTTAAGCTGAATAAAATCGTCAACGGGTTTATGATATGCTCAATTCGGGGCCAGTGAGACGGTTCTTGCAATCATGGTCAGTATGAGGCCCAAGGCTACGGAGATAATACACAACTAGCTATAGCTAACTAACTAACTAAGTAACTAAGTAACTAACTAACTAACTCTAACTCTCTCTCTCTCTCCTCTTCCTTTATTCCATTTACTTCTCATTATCAATTATTTTAATACAGTGACGACAACCAGGTGATTTTATTCAAATTATGAAGGACCTCAGAGAGAGAGAAGGGCGTAGGAAAAAGAGAGGAGACAAAACAAAATAATACAAGTCTAAGAGAATCTTAATTCAAACATTGACTTATAGAATGTGGAAAACCCATCCAAACAATAAGCAATATAATAGTTTACTAATACTTCTGAATTGTATACTCTCTCTCTCTCTCACACACACACACTATGTCTGTCTCGGTCTCTTTCTCCTCTCGGTCTGTCGGTCTCTCTCTCTCTCTCTCTCTCTCTCCCCCCCCCCCCTCTCTCTCTCTCTCTGAGGTCCTTCCTAATTTGAACAAAATCACCTGGCGGTCGTCACTGTATTAAAATAGTTGATAATGAAAAGTAAATGGAATACAGGAAGAGAAAGAGAGAGAGAGAGAGGTCACTGGTCTATCTCCTGTACTAACAAATTACGCCTGATAAGTCTTGGGAAAATGGCAGGCCAGTGTTGTCAATCCATGGTCAGTGAAGGCTCTTCGTAAATTAGTGCAACAGGTGGCACAGTTGCCGTAAATTCATATTTAAATAATATATTTTTGTGTTATGAATATTTTCTGAAATTGTTAAATCTGGATAATATGAAGCATTTATTTTAATTTATAGTAGGACGGGTGGCGGCGGCATTACCGGTATATTATATTTGGCCTACTACATTAACCCCTTCTGTACCGGCAACGTCTTTTTAACTAATTTTGCTACTATTTGACGATTGTATTCAGTTTCAAAAGGGCCTCCAGCAATTGATAGGCTTCGAACAATCTCACTTATTCCTTTTTACTACCACAGATCCTTCTTAAATTGCATACAATCCTCTAAACATAGCTGCAATAAAATATAAAAGACGTCGCCGGTACAGAAGGGGTTAATGCGGCCCTACAATATTGTACCGTGTCAAATTTGGCCCGCCAGAGCACATGAGTTTGACACCCCTGATTTGTCTAGACTATTAACGTCTTTATTGTGTGTTCATAACAAGTTGCATTATCACATTATGTAATTCATATTTTGGCACGCGCCTAAGACGTCAAAACACAATGTATTCCATAGGTTATAAAACACGTTTTGTAATTACTAAAATCATACATTGTAGTAACTTGTTAACACTATGTGTGGTAAAGTAATTTATGTATGTTTTATTAGAACCTCTTAAAAACGGTGATTTGACGTATTGCTAGAAACGTTGTAATATTACCTCACCTGTACAAGTGCCAAACGTTTTGGTAGTAGATGTGGTATGTTTGCATTAATTTAACTTAACGATTAACTTTTACTCTACATTTTATACACATATTTTAAACGTTTTCTTTTAGTAGTGAAAATACATTCAATGATACCAAATATACACGTTTTTCACGTAACATTCCTACTTAGGTTCCTTTTTTCGTCGTCACAACATAATAATAGACGTTTCTCTGATGTTGCCAAACAACAAACATTAACGATGTCATTATATAGACTACAAACGTTGTATTTACGTCTTTCTTGTTTGAACGAGTCGAATTATCACATTATGTAATTCCTATTTTGGCACTTGCCAAAGACGTAAAAAAACAATGTACTCCATAAGTTATGAAGCACGTTCTGTAATTACTAAAAACATACATTGTAGTAACGTGTTAACACTATGTGTGGTAATGTAATTTTTGTATGTTTTATTAGAACCTCTTTGAAACGTTGCATTGACATATTTTTTGAAACTTTGTAATATTACCACATCTGTACAAGTAACAAACGTTTTGGTAGTAGATGTGTTATGTTAATATTAATATAACGTAATGTTTAACTTATACTCTACATTCTATACACGTATTTTTTATAAGTCTTCTTTCAGTAGTGATAATACATTCAATGACACCTAATGTACACATTTTTTACATGTGTTTCATATAACATTCCTACTTAGGTTCATTTTTACGTGTTCACATTATAATTGGCGTTTTTTTTTTATATTGCCCCAAACTAACATCAACATTGCCATTATATAGACTATTAACGTCTTATTTACGTCTTTCTTGTGTGTTCAATACAAGTTGCATTATAACATTATGTAATTAATATTTTGGCACGTGCCTAAGACGACAAAAAACAATGTATTCCATAGGTTATAAAACATGTTTTGTAATTACTAAAAACATACATTGTATCAACGTGTTAACACTATGTGTGGTAATGTCATTTCTGTCTGTGTTATTAGAACCTCTTAGAAACGTTGCTTTGACGTATTGTTAGAAATTTTGTAATATTACCTCACCTGTACAAGTACCAAACGTTTTAGTAGTAGATGTGGTATGTTAGTATTAATATAACGTAACATTTATCTTGTCCCCTACATTGTATACACAGATTTTTTAAACGTTTTCTTTTAGTAGTGAAAATACGTTCAATGATACCAAATATACACGTTTTGCATGTAACATTCCTACTTAGGTTTCTTTTTACGTGCTCACAACATTATAATAGACGTTTCTTTTATGTTGCCAAAAAACAAACATAAACGTTGCCATTATATAGACTACAAATGTGTTATTTACGTCTTTCTTGTTTGTTCAATACAAGTTACATTATCACATTATGTAATTCCTGTTTTGGCACGTGCCTAAGACGTAACAAAGGAATGTATTACATAGGTTATTACACACGTTTTGCAGTTACTAACTAAGAATGTTGTGACAACGTGTTTACACTATGTAAGGTTAGATCAATAATGTTTGTCTTATTAAAACATTATAAACTCGTATTTACGAAGTAATTTCAGAAATGTAATATAACCAAACCAGCATAAGTGTCAAACGTTGTACACACGTAACCTGTTTATTGGGATGCGGCAAAAGTAAAGTAGGAGGCAGAGGTATCAAGAAGGGAAGCGAGTGGTGGAATGATACGGTGAGAAAGGCAGTTGAGGAGAAGAGACAGTGTTTTGAGAGGGTTTTACAGGATGGTAGTGTTGAGGTATGGGAGAGGTACAAGGAGAAAAGGAGAGAGGCAAAACGGAAAATTAGAGAAGCGAATAAAGATGCAAACGAAAGGTGGGGTCAAAGGTTGAGTGAGAATTTTGAAGAACGAAAGAAGATGTTCTGGAAGGAGGTAAATAGAGTAAGCAAAGGAGGACAAAAGAGGGAAGAGTCAGTGAAAGATGCAAATGGAGAATTACGAGTGGAACCAGTTGAAGTGAGGAAAAGATGTACCGAGTATTTTTAATCTTTGCTAAATGCAAGAGATGGAAGAGAAGCAGTGATTGAAGTAGTGGTTGATGGAGATAGGTTACCCAGGCGGCAGGGAATGAATGAAAGGATTGAGGAAAATGAGGTGAAAGAAGCAGTGGAACAAATGAAAGCGGGAAAAGCAGGTATGGATGGTATTGCTGTGGAGTGTATAAAGAAGGGTGGAGATGTGATAATAGATTGGTGGGTGAGACTTTTCAATGTCTGCTTTGTGATGTCAAGGGTACCAATGGACTGGAAGAGTGCATGTATTGTGCCATTGTACAAGGGGAAGGGAGATCGGCAGGAGTGTTCAAGTTATAGAGGTATTAGTTTATTATCAGTGGTTGGAAAGCTGTATGGCAGGGTGTTGATAGAGAGGATAATAAAATGTATGGAAGTTGCAATAGGAGAAGAACAGTGCGGTTTTAGGAGGGGAAGAGGGTGCGTGGATCAGATGTTTGCAGTAAGACAGTTATGCTAGAAGTATTTAGAGAAGCATAAGGAGATATTTTGGGCTTTTATGGATTAGGAAAAAGCGTATTATTGTGTGGATCGTGAAGCAATGTGGAAGGTGTTAAGGATTTATGAAATTGGAGGAAATTTGTTGGAAACAGTTAAGAGTTTTTATGAAGGGAGCAGAGCATGTGTTAGAGTAGGAAATGGTGAGTTGAGTGAATGGTTTGAGGTAAAGGTAGGTTTGTGACAGGGTTGTTTAATATGTTTATGGATGGTATCCTGTTTAGTATTCCTAGGGGGTAGAGGAGAAACAGATATAAATTAAATAACTAAACCTGGAAAGATGAATTGGCCTAGGCTATAAAAATAATACCGGGTCGGCGTTTGACTTACTTGTAAACATGTATGTGTAAGTTATCTGTGGTAGTCCCAGTAATATCTATGAAGTACTTCTAGTATTAACCCTTATTTAGCGGGTGGTAAGGTATTTTACACTGTACCGCTCAGCGGGCATAATCCCGAAATATTCGCTCAATTTCACTCGCCCTAGCGCTGTTACTATGGCTCCAATGCGAACGAAACGATCATTTTTGGAAAGAGCAACTCTTCGTCTCCCCATATAAGTCTATGAATGGATGTTATGAATGAGTGTGGAGGGTGGGAAGAGGTGAGGAAGAGGAGGTACTTTTTGGTCTATTTCCCGGGCGCGTTCGGTTGCGTTCACTTTGGCCTGACTTCGGCCTCTCGCGCGTCTACTATTCCTTCGGTAATCAGTCTTATTTTTCTCTTATTTCTCCTTATTTCTGTATTCTCTCTCTCTCTCTCTTTCTTTCTGTCTCTCTCTCTCACTCCTGTCTGTCTGTCTGTCTCTCTCTCTCTGGCTCGCTCGCTTTCCCTCTCGCGCGCTCTGTCTCTCTCTCTTCCTCATCCGTATATGTAATTCTCATTATTATTTTCTCTAATCTCTCTCACTCCTCCTGTCTGTCTGTCTCTCTGGCTCGCTCGCTTTCCCTCTCTTGTGCTCCCTTTCTCTCTTCCTCATCCGTATATGTATTTCTCATTATTATTTTCTCTAACTAATCCCTCTATTTCATTTATTTGCTTGTAATATTTCTGTATTATTATATCTTTTTCACTCTTTCTTCAGTTCAGTTTCTGTATTCTCTCTATACGGTGGGAATGGTATTTCGTATGAGGGATGTGCAGCACAAATATTCAATCTTTCGTTGTTTGGTTGTTTGTATTACCGTAAGAAATTTACTGAACGCCTGCAAATAATACGCTATAAAATGCTTGCAATCAAACTCTCAAGCAATTTCAAGGTCACATGCAATTATAAATGTAGGCTATAGGTAGACCCAGAGAGGAAGAGACAAGAGAGAGAGAGAGTGTCGTGATAATATAACAATGTTACATAATTATGTATCATATATATATGAAAAAATAATATATACGGTAGGCCTACATCTGTTCCCCACAATCATATAATGCCAAGCACAAATATTCAATCTTTCATTGTTTGTATTACCGTAAGAAATTTACTGAACGCCTGCAAATAATACGCTATAAAATGCTTGCAATCTCTCTATTTTCTCTAATCTCTCTCACTCCTCCTGTCTCGCTCTCTCTCTCTCTCTCTGGCTCGCTCGCTTTCCCTCTTCCTCATCCGTATTATGTATTTCTCATTATTATTTTCTCTAACTAATCCCTCTATTTCATTTATTTGCTTGTAATATTTCTGTATTATTATATCTGTTTCACTCTTTCTTCAGTTCAGTTTCTGCATTCTCTCTCTCTCTCTCTCTCTCTGTTTCGCTTGCTTTGCAGGAATTTTGTTTTTGTTTTATATATAATATATAGTAATTTACTTATCATTACTTACTATATCGTATAAACAATAGTAGGTAGCCAACTTACCATAATACCGATACACCAAACCGATCCGCATGCGGTTTTGTTTATCACCTGTTTACTAAAGTGCCACCATTATCGATTTTCTTGGAGCCGACTCTAGCGGGAGGGTTACCAATTGAAGTTAAATCCGCTAGCATATATTGTTAGATGTAAGACATGATAAATACCACTAGAAATATGAATTGGCAAAATCCATATAATATCACTTCGAAATTGTTCTGAAATTTCAAAACAAAACCGCTAGTGTAAGTCATTGCTGCTAGATCGAAGTAAAGGTCTCTAGATCTAGCGGAAGTCGCTATACGTATTGGCAGTACTGCACACTCATTCATTTCATTCATTCATTTTCTATTGAGCTCGTCCTGGAATCTTTACGACTCTGAATCTTACGATTGCCGACGGCGATACGTTGTTGACATTGTTGTTGATGTTCCAGTGGAGGGATGAACAAAATATTTTCCTTGTCCAATAATAGCTATTTCATAGTCCCACAGGACTTATTTTGATATATTTATCAAGTTTATTGAACGCCTGAAAATAATACGCTATAAAATGCTTGCAATCAAACTTTCAAGCAATTACAAGGTCACATGCAATTATAAAAAGGTATATTGTAGACCACAATCTTCGCCAAGCTTCGTTGTTGCTTGTATTATCATGAGAAATGTACCATACACCCTGGTTATCGTGAGAAATTTACCGAACGCCTGCAAATAATACGCTATAAAATGCTTGCAATCAAACTCTCAAGCAATTTCAATGTCACATGCAGTATAGGTAGACCCAGAGGAAGAGACAGACAGAGAGAGAGGGGAGGTCAAAAACATCTGCTAGGTGTGATTTCCCCCTGGGAGGGAAGAGATTAGTTAGGGGCGTGCCCTGGCCCACATCAGACAAAGAGAGTACAAAGGAGTACAAACAAAGAGAGTGAGACAGAGAGAGAGAGAGAGAGAGAGTCGTGATAATATAAAATTGTTACACATGTATCATATAATATATGAAAACATAATATATACGGTAGGCCTACATCTGTTCCCCACAATCATATAATGCCAAGCACAAATATTCAATCTTTCGTTGTTTGTATTACCGTAAGAAATTTACCGAACGCCTGCAAATAATACGCTATAAAATGCAAAGGAAATTTCTTGTAGAGTGCAATTTTGAGGACGTAATGTGCTCTGAGAGAGAGCGGAGCGGTGATTAGGAGCATAAACTACCTCAAGACCGCTCGCCACACAGGGAATTATATAAGGAAATTACCGTATTTTAGGGTTTTTGCACTCGTGTTTTACGATCGTTGAAAGACAACCAGTGATCGTAAAAAGATGGTTCGGGTGTCATTGGAAAGCTCAATTTACGCACTTTCATGATACATACTTGTATTGCACTCTGCGTCTTGTTTATGCATGAAAAAGAGCACGGAACAACCCCATTTAGGGTAAAAAAAAAAACCCGCTGGGCGGCACAGTGAAATATACTCCACGAGCCGCTCGTAAGGTGATAAAATGCTTGCAATCACATTTTCAAGCAATTATAAAATATAAATTGTACTTACCAACACCCACACCAGTATGTTCTTCGTCAGGAACGTCTCCAATTTGCTCAAGGGTCTGTCCAATATCAACCACAACATTCACCCCACGCAAATTATGCTTGGGGTGAAAGCCTATGATCGGGTTATTTTCGTCTTCCGAGTCATCCACACTACCAAAACTCTCACCCAGACCTTCGACGGTTTCATCCAACAGCTTATTAGAAAGTTCTGAAGAGTTCAGCATGATATCTAGTTCCTGGGTGGTAAGCCGGGCGTGGTGAGTAGGGTGGTGCGATGCACTAGGGATGGCGGCCACCGAATCGAACACGGGCAAATCTTGACCTTCCATTATGGCTGCTTGAGGGTCACTTAGTCACGGTCACGCAGTGGGGATGTGTGGGTGGGCCCTTGTAGTACACCGCCTGACCACCAAGTTTCGCTTTCCACCTAAATTAGGGTGGGAATACGCCCACGGACTTAAGTCCGACCCCGCCATTTAGTCCAATTTTCTCGTATCGGACTTAAGTCCGACCCCGCTAAATAAGGGTTAAAGGAACTTAGCTGTGATGCAAAGAGTGTAGGTTAGGTGATGGACATGTCGGTAGGTGAATATCAGGGAAGTTCTGGTGTTATGTGGCAGCAACTGGTGGTTTGTTGTTAGCGGGATGAAGTCTGTGTGAAGTGTGTCTGAGATTCCCTTTTATCGTGACAATATAAAATATATTTAAGGGTTCTATATCGTCCCCCGTGATTAAATAATAAGGGAAAATAAACTAAGATATAATTGGTGCAACCACAGTAATATTTATCCACAAAGATAAATAAAGTAATGCGTATAAACAAAAAGGAACCAGCTGTCATGAACCCGGGAAATTCAAACTATGGTATATATATCAGCTAGGATTCACGACATACTCCGCCACCAGTTATATACAAAGTATTTACAATTGTCCCGTCCCGATCATGGATCGCCACAACTGGGAGGAACCCAAAGCAGCCCGACGTGACGGCCTCTGAGGGGTATCACCTCGGTCCGCTCCAGTAGCAGGAAGGATATTATCAGAGTTCGGCTTGCTGTTGCCATCCACTACCTCTAAATCTATCTCTAGTGGGTATAGCTTAACCACCGGTCTGGTGGTCAAACCGGCTCCTGTTTTTACCTGAACTACCCTACATTCGTGGTCAGGACCACGAAGAAGTTTCATTATCCGACCTATACACCAAAAAAGTCGGGGGCCGTCATCATGTACTAGAACGACGTCCCCAACTTGTGGCGATGCTATCCCTCTCTTTACCATTAAGTGACGATGTTGCTCCCTGAGTGCTATTAAATAATCAGTGCTCCACCTTTTCCACAGGTCGTGTGAGAGTTTCGTTACATATTGGAAGCGTTGGTTGACGGAATCATTGTTACGCCACGTCGTGTCCTTGAGATCTTCATCCGTGACTTCTCGCCTTGGAAAGCTTCTGATCCGCCTCTCATGAACCAGTTGTGAAGGAGTGATGGGTAGAGGGTCCTCAAGATCACTGTAGGTGTAGCCAAGCGGGCGATCATTGACTGTGGCCTCGAGCTCCAGTAATACCGTATTCAGTTCCTCTGTGGTAACCATTGCTCGACCCAGTACCTTCTTCAAGCCAGCCTTTAGGATGCCAATGACCCGTTCCCATATGGCACCGCACCATGGCGCCCTGGCCGGTATAAACCGCCACTCGCACTTGAATTCCGCTAGAGTACCTTTTAACCTTGCATCATCTATCAACTCCCGTAATGTACTGGCTCCGCTAACAAATGTGGTGGCATTATCACTCATCATAATCTCAGGGTAACCCCTCCTGCTACTAAACCTACGGAACGCATGCAAAAATGATTCGCAGGAGAGGTTAGACACCGTCTCTACATAGACCGCTCTAGTAACTGCACAGCTGAATAAGACTACATATAATTTACTTACAGTACCCCCCTTCTCTTTTACTGGCAAGGCACCTGTGTAGTCAACCCCCGTTACCTGGAAAGGACTCACTTCCTGAACCCTAAACTCCGGTAATGGAGGGGCCTGTACAGCATGGTATGATGTACCTTGCAATCTCTTGCAGATGATAAATCCCCTTAAGGCTTTCTTTACTACCTGTCTAATCTTGGGGATCCACCATCTTTGCCTTATGTAATTTACAACATAACTATGGTTACACACTTTGTGGCAGTAATTACTAAGGAGAGTGGCTATACGATGTTTATTAGGGATAAGGATAGGGTACTTGGCGCTATCATGTAAAGCTGACAAGTGTAGCCTACCTCTAGAGTGTATCATGCCTCCCTCCATATAGAGGCCTAACTGCTTCACTATATTGCTTGGTGTGCCCTGTCCTTTTGACAAATAGTGGTGTTCCTCAGAGTAAGCTTCTCTCTGAGCTACCTTAATCATGGCTGACTCTGCTGCTCTTAATTCCGGCACCGTCAAGTATGCCGGTTTTGCCTGATAGTTCCCTTGTGTCTTCTCTCTAAGAGTCCTAATAAACCTAAGGACCCATGCCATTACATGCCATGACTTCATATATGAGCCATACCGGTCCCAATTCAATATGGCAGTAGGGGCAACCGGTACCGGCAATGACAGGGTTCCATCTTGACTCGTGTTACAACCCACAGTGGTGTCCCCTCCTATTGAGCCCCCTATTGGGCCATAGCATTTGGTGAGGTAGCCATGTGGGCCCTCCCCACCAAAGCGAAGAAGCAACTAAGGACACATATGAAATCCCTCTGGTGACTAGATCACTGGGGTTGTCCTCTGTGGACACGCAACGAAAATGAGCGCCGGGGACTAATGACTTTATCTCATCAACTCTATTTTGAACATATATAGGCAAAATCTTTTTACTAGAGAACCAGCATAGGGTTATCTGGCTGTCCGACCAGAGGTATATCTTCTCTATAATCAGCTCGTCCGCGTAGGCCTCACATATATAACATGCGAGACGAGCTGCGAGAAGAACAGCAGTCATCTCCATCTTAGGTATGGTGAGGGACTTAATAGGTGCCACCTTAGCTTTGGCCATCACTAACCTACTCACCTCATCACCAACCGCATAGGCCGCTACACCATATGCTACTGAGCTAGCGTCACTAAATAGGTGCAGCGTAACCCTCTTAGAATTAGTGACCTGACGGGGAAACATGATACCTGTACTATCTATCATATCGTCATAAATACCCTGCCAGTTAGCTCTCATGTCATCTGGAGTGGGTACATCCCACCCACACTCTAATCTCCACAAGTCCTGTACGAACCTCCGCGCCCGGATGGTTACCGGTAGCAACACTGATAGAGGATCGAACACACTCGCGGTTAGACTTAGAGCCTCGCGTTTTGTAACCAATGCAGGGCTACTTCCGCGGCAATTAACCTGTAACATATCCTTATCAGTTAGCCACTCAACGCCAAGTACCTTAACCCCGTCTTGTTTGGTGGAAGCTATACCCTTCAGGTGCAACAGTTCCCGCAAACTCTCATTATTTGTGACCCACTCACGTAAAGACAGGTTAGCGCTGGAAAATATTCTACGGGCATCCCAACATTGTTGTTGCAAATCACTTACATCATCACCAGTCCCCTGCAAGTTATCAATATACAACCCCCTTTTTAGCTTATTAACTACTTCACTGTTCTCCTGTATCATAGACAGGTGTTTTTGAATGGTAGCATTAAGGAGGAACTGGGAACAGGTGGCCCCGAACAGAACTGCACGGAACCGGTAGACAATGTAAGGACTTGCAACATCCAAGGGATCAACGGGCCACAGAAACCTAGTAGCATCCCTATCCTTCTCACTCAACCCCACCATGAGAAATGCTTTCTCAATATCACTCGCCCAGGCAAATTGATGGCATCTAAAGCGTAGAAGTACCTGGGTGAGGTCAGCCACTAGCGATGGACCTGTATGGAGACAGTCATTCAGACTGAACGCCTTCTCATCCATCCTAGCCGAACAGTCAAACACTATCCGTACAGGCGTAGTAACACTATCCTTAGTAATACCATGGTGAGCTAAGTAGTGAATGGGCTGACCAGCTTGATTCCTGTTTTTTACCCTTTCAATAAACCCCCTTTCTATCTGATTATCCAGAACCTTTGTATACTGTTGACAGTAGTTGGGATCATTCATAAATTTACGCTGCAAGCCTCTCATTCTGCCCAGGGCTAACTTAAAGTTATCAGGTAATTTATATATGTTATCTCTCCACGGCAGTTCCACTATATACTGTCCCTCTGCTTCGGAATACTGTACCGTTTCAGAAAATCTATTTAAGACTCTCTCCCCACCCTTACCAGCCTCATTAGGACTTTTACCAATATGGTCCAAGTCCCATAGAGCTGTCAGATCCTTTAATTCTGGAGATTTACTGCCAATATCTTCCTGTATCTCCACTAAAGGGTCTACTGCTAACTTAAGAACAGTGACTAACTCTACATGGGTCTCTTCTATATCTGACTGATAAGTGCCACTCAGTGCATAACCATAAATTGTGGGTAACATAACTATACTTCCTTCCCTGACATAGCTTGAATGTACAAAGTGGTAATAAAAGTCCGCCCCAATCAGTAACCCTATTATATCTCCATCAGTGATACCTGGATCGGCTAATTTGTAACCCCGAGCCCTGATAGCATTTACCTCCATCTCTAATCCTCTCCCTGGTTTGTATACTGGTAACTCCTCCACCACAACGGCCCTCAATTTACACACCCTTCTTCTGTGATGATAGGTTTACTCTACTATTTCATACTCAGTACTACCAAGTGAGCCAGTAAATCCCTGGAGCCTTAGCTGTTCCTTACTGACCCTAACGTAATCAAGCTGCGATAAAGCAGAGCGCAAGATGAAGGTACGTTGCGAACATTGGTCCAACAAAGCTCTTACTTTACTGGTATGACCGTTTCTGTCGGTCAAGGGAATCTGAATGGTAGGCAACAACACTGCATTATGGCCCGAAGCCACAGCCATGGTCACTGTTGGTTCAGGGGGTACTGGTTGTCCAGCTTGTTCAAGGCGTGGCGTCGGACACAAATAATTAAAATGTTTCTGTTGGCAGAATCGGCACGGCCTAATTTTAGGGTTAGTACACCCCTGGCTGCCATGTTCTGACGACAGGCACCCGACGCACAATTTCAACTGCCTTCCTCTATTGGCCTTGGCGGGACTGTTCTTGTATTTTGCACACTTTGCCCAAAAATGTCCTGTCTTTAAACACAACTTACATCCATACTTCTGCTTGGTATCGGGTTTCTGATACACCGCATATGCTGCTGTGGCGGTCGCCCCAAACTGTTCTAGTGGATTATGTCTACTTTCTAGATTGCACACTTCAGTCTTAAACACACAAACAAATTCATCCACATCCAGCCAGTTGTCTTTTAATTCACGCTTAATCACTTCAGAGAGTGCACTAGGAAGTTTATTATGCAACAGTACTGCACACATTTCACTTACTGTTACATCCATAGAGCGTAATGACTCTAACGCACACTCAAATGACGCAGAAAAATCTTTCAGAGCACTGACCTCCTAGCTAGGATGCGGGAGATTACACAGTTTCGCTATGTGAGCTGCTTTGATGCGATCCTTTTGACCATAACTGTTTTTCAGTATAGTGACTGCTGGTTCATAACTTGCAGCGACCAAACTAAACCCACTAACAATTTGTAGAGCCTTACCACTATGTTGTCCCTTTAGATACGTAAATTTCTGAATGTCAGTTAAGTCTATTTGGGAGTGAACACTACAATCAAAGAGCTCCCAGAAACCCACCCACTGTGTTGGATCCCCATCAAAAAGTGGCAACTTCAGGGAGGGTAGCTTAATACCCTTCTGTTTCCTACTTGCTGCGCTATCATGAGATCTACCAGTAGTGGTTGTCTGTAGAGCACTATCTAACTCAGCTAACTGACTTTTTACTTGATTAACATACTGCATATCTTTCACCATCTCCTCCTCTAACTGATCATCTGAATATAAGCTATACAACTCTACGTTATACGACTCAATATCAGCTAGGGCCTTTTCTAAAGTGATTTTCATACCGTTTACATCATGCAGTGTAGCAGCATGTTCAATAAATTCAGACAGATTAGAGGTAAGCTTAGTAATCCCTCCCTTCTTGGCGGCCCTGAACCGCCGCAATGACTTTATTTTCTCCTCCCTTCTTAATTTTTTTACGGTAACTAAAGCTTAAGGAACAACAATACTAATCGTCACTGTAGGCTAACCTATTCTAATATATTCTAAGCCTAGGCTAACCTACTTACATTGATGACGACAGCAACCAAGCAAATTGAAGCATGCAGATCGCGTGCCCCCTGTGAGTTTACAAATGATCAAAGAAAAGGAAATTTACCCTATGTCATATTACTCTACTTTACAATATTTACTTTACTATATTAAATTTTAACAAATTACAAAGTTGATGCCTGAAAAAGAAAGGAAAAGAAAGAGAAAGAAGGATCAAGACTCCTCTGAAGGAGGAACAGCCGCAGCCATCGTCATAGTCTTTAGATCTAGCCTATTGCGTCAACTGCTCCTCCTCGGCCTTGTCCTTCTCCTCAAAGAAGGCATGCGCTCTGTTCAGTAGCCTATCTAATACCTTCCGGCTCCCTCGCATATCTAACCCAGGCTGAGGTCTGCCTGACAATGTCCACCCTTGCCCCTGGTTTATAGAACTGCTTGACAATAAAAGCAGGGCACTGCACTGGACGGTCCAGCGGAAAATCCCGGACATATGCGCCCCTCAACATTTGTCCACTGGATCGCCCAGCTCTACACAAAGGCAGACAAGTCAGGCCTAATACCCCCCCAATTCTTATCAATATATAACAGATGGCCCAGTATCCTGGTCACACAGCACCAATTATATCCTGTTTATTATTCCTAGGGGGTAGAGGAGAAACGGATATAAATTAAATAACTAAACCTGGAAAGATGAATTGGCCTAGGCTATAAAAATGATACCGGGTCAGCGTTTGACTTACTTGTAAACATGTATGTGTAGGTTATCTGTGGTAGTCCCAGTAATATCTATGAATACTTCTAGTATTAAAGGAACTTAGCTGTGATGCAAAGAGTGTAGGTTAGGTGATGGACATGTTGGTAGGTGAATATCAGGGAAGTTCTGGTGTTATGTGGCAGCAACTTGTGGTTTGTTGTTAGCGGGACGAAGTCTGTGTGAAGTGTGTCTGAGATTCCCTTTTATCGTGACAATATAAAATATATTTAACCTCTGAAGTGCGCATGGGGGGTATGAGACACCACACTCCTGTGCTGACGTATTTGAGCTGTTCCCATCACTAACATCGTTATTTTACCATAAATAGCATTAATACTTATCCATATGTGCCTATTATAGGTTGATTATAAAGGTATTAACCTGTTACAACAATAAAACAAGTGGAAACAGCGTTTGGATGGTCAAAATCGGCGATGCAGGCCGGGAGTTACATAATGTATGGCTGAGGCAACCTCACTTCCCACCACTTTTCTCCACATCTGGAGAGAGACTGTCGATCGATACTCTCTCTCTCTCTCTCTCTTGCACTCGCTTGCTAACAGTGATGACAATGCCCTGCTTGCAACTCGCTAATGTTAGCACGAAAATATACCACAGGATAAGGGAATAACAGGGAAAATAGGTGATAACTGAAGGAGGGGAGGAAAGTGGGGAATGAGGGGAGGTGGAAGAGTGATATTTGGCATGGCCCAGGGTCAATACAAAATAAAAAAAAATAAAAACATAAATTTTTTTTTTTTTTTTTTTTGGGGTGTTTTAAATGGATTTTTTGTTTCCCTGACTCTTAAGAGTCTTCCCGCGGTCCGCCGGGGGAACTCTTAAGAGTCTTCCCGCAGTTCCCGGGTTAAGGGTTCTATATCGTCCCCCGTGATTAAATAATAAGGGAAAATAAACTAAGATATAATTGGTGCAACCACAGTAATATTTATCCACAAAGATAAATAAAGTAATGCGTATAAACAAAAAGGAACCAGCTGTCGTGAACCCGGGAAATTCAAACTACGGTATATATACCAGCTAGGATTCACGACAGATGGTGTGGTGAGGGAGGTGAAAATGAGAACTATGGGAAGAGGATTGGGTTTAGTAGGAAAGAATGGTAGAGATTGGGAGTTAAATCAGTTACTGTTCGCTGATGACATAGCGTTGGTGGCGGATTCTGAGGAGAAATTGCAGCGGGTAGTCAAAGAGTTTGGAGTGGTTTGTGGGAGGAGGAAACTGAAGGTGAACGTCAATAAAAGTAAAGTAATGGTGTGTAATAGGGGTGATCGTAGGCAGAGCCCTTACATGCCTAAGTGCTGCCCCAGGGCAAAGTTCTCAGTGACGCCCCCCCCCCCATCACCACTTCCCACCTCCACTGCTTACTGCCTATGACCCTAATTTGGGCAACGTGATTATAGGATACCGGTATACATAATAAAACATGCATTTGTTGTGTGTGCCGTATAATTAAGTGAACATTAAAGATTAAACATTATTTTTTCATAAATAATAGACAAAAGCATTCCTCAGACTGCAATGTGGTTGTTTTAATATTTTCTTAAAAATATTGATTTCAAAATAAAACAATTGCCATAAGAATGATAAGATTGATCATATTGTTTAGTAGATTACATTAGCAATTTTCTTGCTTTGCTTCGGGCAAATTCATGAATTATATCATCAAAGCTCATATCCATCAGAGTGTCAGATTCAATGCTGAGGAGTGCGAGATTTGACAGTCTATCCTGGCCAATGGAACTCCTCAGGTATGTCTTAATGAGCTTCAGTTTGCTGAAAGACCTTTCACAAGAGGCAACTGATATCCCCACAGTCAGTAAAAGTCTCAGTGCAACACGAAGGTTAGCGAATCCTTCACCATATTTCTTAATGAAAGCAAGGAGTTCTGGAGCTGTTTCTGGAATTCTCTTCTTCACTAGGAACTTTAAATCTTGCACTTCTTGACAGAGCTCTGAAGCTGATATGTCTTCATCATATTTTTGGGCCATGTCCTTGCAGACTGCATCAATTTCTTGTTCATTTTTACAAAATAACTCTTTAGGGCGCAGGAGAACTCCAAAACGGCCATCTATCTCCTGAAGTCGAGCACTTCTTGACTGCACTTCTTCAACAAGTCGATCAACTGCTACAAGAAGTTTTCGCTTCATGTCAAGCTGAGGGGTGAGTGGTTCATCCCTGGCCAATTCTCCAGGCATACACTTTTTTCGGCGCACTCGTTTAATTTTGATTTCTACCTCCCACTTGTTACACAGTTCTATGCTTTTGGTGACTGCTCGGGCACTGATATCCCGGTTCTCTTGTAACCATGTGGCTAATGCTTCAAGGTCTTCATGAGCATCCTTAAAAGTCATCTCAGGACACTGGAGGCGTTTTTGAACAATATCCACCTTTCTCAAAACTGGGGTCCAGAATGAAAGAAATGCTAAGAATTCAAAGCTGAGAATTCCTTTCAAAAGTGCCTCACTGTCTGCCCGTGACTCAGCTGTGAACTTGTCTGATGAAGATATATTTTCTAGGGCCCCCAGCACTCCATCCAATTCAGTCTCAAGGGCATGGGTGGCATCTGCCCTAGAGCTCCATCGGGTGTCAGTGCTACTCTTCAGAGTTATAGCAGTAACTTTCTTCAGTGCATCCCACCTTCCTGTGCTTCGGCTGAAGAAATTGAAAACTTCGTTAAGCACATTGAAAAAGGTCATTGAACCCACATCAGCCTTAACTGCATCTGCTCCTGCTAAGTTGAGACTATGATTGTTACAGTTAATAAACACAATTTTTGAGTTTTTTTCACATAGTCGACGTTGAACACCTGTGTGTTTCCCAACCATGACACTGGCATTATCAAAACAAACAGCCCTGCAATTGTTGAAGTCTAGACCAAAAGACTCCAAGCCACCACGAATTCCTTCCTCAATGGCTTCAGCATTTTTCCCCTCGAGCTTCATGTACCCTAGGAATGTCTCTTTCACAGCAAATTGGCCTTCTTTCAGAACTACATAGCGTACAACTAAGGAATGCTGATCCTGGTGTGAAATATCTGGAGTAGAGTCACACATGACACCATAGTACTTGCTTTCCCTGACATCTGCCACAAGTTTTTCTCGTATGGTTTTAGCCAGCAAGGCAATGAATTCATTTTGTATCACTGGAGATAAGTATGTAGCCCTTCCTTTAGCCCCATCTTTGTTTTTATCCAAGTGTTCGTTGAGAACTGGATCAAAGTCAGCAATGAATCGTATAAGTGCCATGAAGTTGCCTTCCCTTTTTGGCGTTGTGTCAACTGTGCCAATAGAGTCAATGCTTCCTTGGAATGCCAAATTTCTGGAAGCCAAGAACCTGATGCAGGAAAGAATTCGCAACTGTATCTGTCTTCCTTTGTCTCTTTCAGCATTCAATTGCCGAGCAAATTCCTTATCAATACCCTTCTCCTCCCTTAGGCGTTCCTCTGCCTCTTTCCATGCAAGGAAGGCTTTTCTGTGCCAGGGTGTACTCTCATGTACAGCTATTGGAGTACTGTCCTTCCACTTTCCTCCACCATTAAATCCTTCCAGTGACTCGAACTTGGAAATTGCATTCTGTGGAGTGTGTGGATATAGAACACAGCAAAAACAGTATGCTGCTTTTTTGGATGGTGAGTAGAGCAGCCAGGTTCTCTTCACGATTTCACCTTTACCATCTGCCAGTTTCCTGTAGAACCATGCCTCAGTCATTTTTCTACCCTTACTCCCAGCAACAAAGGGCCCTTTTGAATTCTGAAATTTTTCAGCTCCAATAGAAACAAGAGTATCACGGACTTCAGATGTCAAGTGGCCAAATGGAATAAAACCAAAGTCGCTTCTCTGAATATACTCAAGTCCTGCTCTTCCCTCACAATTAGTTTCTTCATTACCCTCCTCAGCCTCCTGATCACTGGTTTCTTTCTCTTCCCTATTAGGCCTAGGCTCAGACTCCTCGAATAAATCCCTAGACTCCTCTTCCTCAGTATCTTCACATTCACTCACGAGATCCTCATTTAGAACACAAGTTTCACTCTTTTTAGTCTTCACAATGAAGGTTTCTAATGAACCAGCAAGCTTCTCTTCTTCCATCTTTCGCTTCTTCCTCATTTTTTGGTATGCACTCCCACTTAACCGAACACGCTTTGGTGGCATAGCAAAGGCCGAGAATCTGAAAAAAAAAGGTAAATGGTAATACAGTAATATTAATTTCATAATAATTAAAAGTATGACCCGGGGCTAATCCTTGCCAAGGATTAGCCCCGGGTCACATGTTCTGAACATGTGTACGTCACTATTAATTGTATAAAAGCTTAGGAAAAGGTTTAAATTTAACATACAACTGAGGTTACAGATTCCCTTTCCGAAATCTAATTTGCTTATTGCCCTTTAGGTGAAGTTTTGTTGCAGTTTCATGTGATTAGGGAACTACAATCTTATTGAACGAATCTTTTAAATAGTTTTATTAAACCAATTCGATATATATCCTATTAAGCTATAGGCCTATTAAATTACGGTACACAAATAATAATATATATAATCATATATAAATGCATATTGCATTTTATTCGATTAGTAGGCCTAGGCCTAGCTGCTTCAATACGATGTGCTTGGTATATAGCCTATAGGCCTACATATAGGCTAATCTTGCATAACACTGAGAAACAAAGTAGGCCTATTGTACTTTAAAAATGTAGGCTATGTATGTATGGACCTGAGTACTGTACATACTTTAAAAAATAATCTAGTATAACTGAATATTAACGCATAGCCTATGTTGAAGTATAGCCCATCAGCCATCTAGGCCTATGCCATGCATTTTAAAAAGTAATGTTTTATATGCATCACAAATATTATTGGAAGCTAGAAAACAATTGTAGGCTAACGCAATAATTGTTTGAGCTGTCAAATTCGTATCAACATTTAATTAAAACATGATTAATTAGTAGGCTAGGCCTATTGTGATCTTTCTTAAAGACAAATCATTGGATCGAAGTAGGCTACAGTATTTTACTAGCTAATAATTAACGTTTCTTTGCAAAATAATGAATATATTTCTTATACTCGTAATCTGAAAGTAAATAAGAATCGATACTAATACGTTACTGCCCATATAATTCATTGGGCCACAATAATTGTTCAAACTCGAATTCCTTTTGTTGTAAATAAGATGGGGAACCATCAATACTTTGTCTATTAGCCTAAAGAGAGTAATACCATGTGGCATGAGTACACATTGAATACCGATCTATCGGCATTATCAAAGATTCGTCAACAAAATATCTTAAAAGAGTAGAAAAAACTATATTTACCTAAGCAGCAGCTCTGCTGTTTTCGGCAGTGCGCCAAAACCACGAATCAGCTGAACTTGAGTAAACAAATGAAAAAGAAAACGTAGATATTTTGAGTCAAACTTAATCATTTTTTTTTTCATGTAGACATTTTAGCTATTGGCTTGCGAAATAATTAAACAGATTTTAAAATTTGTATTTAATGTCTCTATAGCAGAAAGGATAAGGGAAAATATTTAATTTTTGTTGATTTTAAAGCAAAAATCGTCGATTACGGTAAAATATTCAGGGCTTCTTTGAGCTCTTTTTTATTATTGTTGTTTTGTCAGCCTTGTGGGCGGCAAGTCCAGGCTAGAATTGCCGCCCCCCTAAAAGTGCTGCCCCCGGGCATATGCTCCCCCCTGCCCCCCCCCCCCCCCCCATGTGAGGGGCCTGATCGTAGGGTGAATCTAGATGTGAGGCTGGATGGGGAAATATTGGAACAAGTAGAGTGTTTTAAATATCTAGGAGGAACGATAAGCAGGAGTGAAGGTATGGAAATGGAGGTAAAGCAGAGAGTGTGTGAAGGAAGGAAGGTTTTCGGAGCAATGGGAAGTATGTGGAAGACGAGAAATCTCGGAATGAAAGTAAAAAGTGCAATGTATCAAGGAATTGTTATGCCAACAGTGATGTATGGGGCTGAGACATGGGCTCTGAAGAAAAAGGAGAGAAGAAAGCTGGATGTGATGGAGATGAGCTGCTTGAGGAGTATGTGTGGAGTTACTCGTAGAGACGGATTGAGGAATGAAGAGATACGTAGGAGAGTGGGGCAGCAGGAACACTGTCAGCCAGAGTGGACAGAAGGGTGCTGAGTTGGTATGGTCATGTAGAACGAATGGGAGATGAAAGGCTTACAAAGAGAATATGTGAGTCAGATACAAGGGGAGATAGAAGGGCAGGAAGACCCCCATTGAGATGGAGAGACTGTGTAAGACAAGCTTTGGATGATATAGGAATGATTATAGATCAGGCAAAGGAAGTGGTAATAAACAGGAATGAATGGAGAATGCTTGTGAATAGTTGAGTGAACATGTGATCATTTGGGGGAAGGGGTCGGGCGCCTGGCCCGGGGAGACGATTAATATGAAGGGTGCGCCTGGAAGTGTGGTGGGCGGGCTTGTGGCTTTGGCTCTGCTGCATGTCTGCCTGCCGAGATCGGAGCCTCTCCGGGTGGTCGGGGGCCGGGGGGAGTGCTGGAGCGACCTTGGTGACCCTGGTCTCTGGGTATTCTCCTGGATGACCTAGATGTGTGTGAATTTTGTGTTTTGTCTGTGTTTGTTCGTTGTTTTGTGTTGTGTTTTGTGTTTTCCCTGTTCTTGCTCTGTCTTGAGTCGGCCACCCCCAAGAAAATAAAAACAAAAAAAATAATAAATTAGAGTAAAATAGAAAATACAAAATAAAAATAGGAAAAGTGAGGATTGGGCCTGAGCATATAGATAAATAGATAGATAGTAATTATTTTTTAACTCGGTATTCGTTTACTGTGTTTCAGAATAGGAGAGGCATGCGAATTATGGTTTTTTAATTATTGTTCGGTTATTAGAATCCTTAAAAATATAATACATATATGGTTACATGGGAAATGTTATTCTTTATTTATTAATATTAAAAGTAGGTCTTGAAAAGCTTGTACAAGTGAATAATAATTAATTTACAGTTGTTATGATTCTTATATATTTGTGTTATATTATGTAATGCTTTCTTTATGAGTTGGAATATTTCTTTTGTCGTTGTTGGCTGTCCTCGTAGCTGTAGTGGCGGTTATTTCTGTCTGCATATATTTGAGGACATTGAGGAGGTTGGTGTTGTAATTCCATGAAGTAATCCTCGTCATAGTCGAGATCAGGTTCTGGCTGGAGTTGCTCACCTGTGGAGGGGAGCGGCCAGTGTTGGAGGCTCGGTCCTAAAGGGGGTATCACACTGGGCCAATTCTCGCCATTCTACCGCAAAAAATGGAGCTACCGCCAGTCTCCAGCACAAATCTCACCATTTGACGGAGCTAGGATGCTTCCCGCACTGGATGGGAAGCACCGTTTTTTGACGGAGGTAGATTGCAAGCCTCTTTACAGCTGGCATTTAATCTCATTGATATATCAAGTATATGACGTCGAAATATATATTTTGCTACATAATTGTGTGTTTTGATTGTGAGAAGGGCTGCGGATAGACATAAACTAAGTGAATTAATGATAAAATAGCTACACCACTTGCAGCTAAATAATCACTTCCTATACCTACGCCACGGCGATTGGTATGAAACGAAAACATTCGGTTGTGTAGCAGGAGGAACTGTTTTTCAGATGCCTATTTACTAAGAATCATTGTACAATATATTTAACCTAGCCTAACCTAACCTAGTATATTAGTGGACTATTTATGAATGTAAAATGTAAAAATATATTGTAACATTACCAAATTATTGAGATAAATACAGGTCTACCCGCATACACAGGATTATAGCCTACCAGGCATTCTACAACCTCCGAAAAGTTCAAAATATTTCCTCATATATGCTCCAAATATAAAAAATAATAATGCAAACTTGTAGATTGAGTCATATTGAAATATAATTGTCAATATAAATCCATATTACTCTAAATTATTGGTGAAACAGCACAATATAAACGATCGCGTAGTGCCGAGGTAAGGACAGGGGCTCCGTCAGGCTATAGCCTATATTTTGTGAAAAACTTCCTCATAGCTACTTATATAAGCTTCAAACGCAAAACATAGCAACATTAACGTATAGATTGGGTCCTATTACACAAAGTTTGTCAATATCAATCCATATTATTGTACAGTTTAAGTGAAACACCACAATATAACGATCGAAATATATATTTTGCTACAAAATTAAGTGTTTTGATTGTGAGAAGGGCTGCTGGTAGACATAAACATTTTTCAAGGTGAATTAATGCTAACATAGCTACACCACTTGCAGCTAATTAACCACTGTTCTATAGCCTACGCCACGGCGATTGGTATGAATCGAAAACATTTGAAAACCTCCGAAAAGTTCAAAATATAAATTTCCTCATATAAGCTTCAAATTAAACAAAAATTACACTAACGTGTAGATTGAGTCATATTGCAGTATAATTGTAGATGTAAATCCATATTACTATACATTACAGTATAGGTGAAACTTGGCTCATTCTCCTCGAGCCCCGTCATTTCAGAGCCTAATATAGTTGTAGTTCAATACAATCCGGAAGTAACTGAGGCTTGTCACACAATCTGGGTTATTACCTAACGGAGACCAGTTGCCTGGATTGCTATATGTGCCAGGACAGATTGCAGTGGACTATAACCCAAAGGTCCCTAATGACTCAGGAAAGAACTTGCAATCCAAGCGACCACGGTTATCTTTGAAAGGGGATCGTGCACGGGAGGATTCAAGGAAACCCAGAGCTCGAGTTGTTTCTCGTGTAAATCCTTTGGGATTTTCTGACGAACAATTCTTACCTAAACAGAAGCCCACAAGACAAAAGATATCGTCTTCCCCTCTTTTACCTAAAGAACAAACGGAGGAAAGTAATATCCAAGTCACCCTAAACAACATACCCAGTACCCCGGGCAAATCTATTGGGATTCCCAGGGTCAAAGAAAGGAGTTCTGTTCCCGAGGTCAGTGTACGTGTCAGCTGAGTGGACCAAAAGGAGAAGAGACGAGCCCAAAGACGAGAGGAAGTGTACCTGGAGTTGTTTGGCCCTGAGTAGGAACTTTGTGCCGTGTTGACCTACAGTGCCCCCTAATCTTCAGCCAGTGTTCTCCCTCGTGACTCCAGTGCCTCCTTTAAGTGAACTTCTTTTTCGTAGTGGTAATGCGATTTAGTGAAGGGTTAACATCCCAGGTGTACCAAGTGTTTTATCATATTAACATAATTGGAGAAGCCTTTTCTTCTCTCTTGTGATTGATCTTGTGATCTCGTTTTAGGGAAACATTACACTCCTTTAATTGGATATCGATATACATACTTTCTCGAGTCTTAGGATTCCCGTGGCTCGTCATAGAGAAAATATATATACCGGATACCCTAGTGATATATTATACAACACCTACTGTATACACATAATTTAGATAACTCGCTAGACACCTGAGGTTGCTTGTCTATGTCGCCAGGTCCATAATTAAAATCAGTGAGCGTTTGCCATGCAGGGTTTGAGTGCTTCAATTTAAGTGAATCTATTTTATGATTTGAGTTGATGTTATGTTAACGTAACGCAACCTTTGTAGGTAATTATTATCTATCTGTTATATATATTGTGTCAGTGAATTACTATCACTATAATTCATCTTTGATGTTTTAGATCGTTCTTCTGTTATTGCTGTATCCATTCAGTCTCTGTTGATATATACTGCTACTTAAGTCCTTCTGGCCCGGACGGTATTTAAACCTTTTATGCACTCTCTGTGGATCCATTTCAGAGATCCTATTTAGAATGATTTACATGTACTTTGAAGATAATTCCCTCTAGCTGTTATTACCAAGTTATTTACCTCTATTGACTTCACTATATTGTTGTCTAATAATGACTATCTGTATTTGTGAGACTTTATCTCTATATTTGTAACCATTATTGTACTTCTTTTATCATCCATCACTATTAATCTATTGTGATGTACATGTATTATGAACCTCTGCTACCATTGAATAAAATATTGTGTTGACTTGTCATGTGTCTTTGTTTATTACCTGTTGTTAGTGTATCGATATTGGAATAAAGTGCCAGCCCTCACTCAGTTAGAGAGTTAAAGTTGTATCAGAATATCTCACGTTTCCTCAAAAACGTGGCATAACAATTAGCAAGGATGGAAAGATACATGTATGAAAGAATGTGAGTGTGGAATAGTTGATTGTGCTGGAGTATGTGAAAATGAGAGAAGGAAGGAAGGTGTACTGTAAGTTTGTTTATAAGTAGGTGCAAGAAGGGTCTTAGGAAGTATGGCTCTGTAGGTTCCAGGCTTGTATGGATAAGAATGAAAGTGGGATTCCAGACTTGGGTGATACTGAGTGTGTATGCACCAACATAAAATAGAATGGAAAGACTGAAAGAGGAGTTCTGGGTAAGTGTTGAGGCATGTCTGGCTCGGTTTGGAAAGAGTGAGAGTATTTTTAATTGGAGATATGAATGCAAAGGTAGGTGATAGGAAGGTAGAGGGGGTGATGGAAAGATGGAGTGTACAGTCAGAGGTGGATGGAAGTTGTGGAAGTACGGTAAGTGTGTGGAGCATGACTGATGGTCGCAAACAATTTTCTTCCGGCACAGAATGATCCACAGATAGCCTACACATGGAGAAGGGAAGGAAAGGTGGTGGAGTTAAATTAAGGCTTTGATTATCTAAGTGTAGATAATCAAAAGAGGAAATCAGTGTTAGATGCGAGGGTGTATGGAAGAGTTGAGGGTATCTGTCTGATAAATATGTGCTACTATTAGTAGCGAAAAATGGATGAGGAAAAGTAGAGTAAGGCAGGAAGGAGGAGTGATGATAAGGGTAGTAAAGCTACAGGAGGAGGGAATTAGGAAGATTGTAAGAGATTAATAGAAAGACGACTAGGTAGATTCGACTTGGAGCAAATGGAGGAAGTTGCAGAAGTGAGACAAGTGTTTACGGAAGAGATATATGCAGCATGTGAGGAAGTATGTGGAGTTAGGAGAAGGGGGAGAGGAGTACGAGGAACAGCAAGGTGGACTGAGGAGGTGGAACAAGCAGCTGAACTCCAAAAGAAAACATACAGGGAGTGGCTGGGTAGTAGAGGGAATGAGAATCTGGAGGTGCACAAAAGTGAGTGGTGAAGAGAACAGTGAAAGAGAGTAGAGTAAATTAAGAATATAGAAGGAATTTATGTGAAAAGTGGAGGGTGTGTAGGAAACTGTCTTGGCAGGAGATCAATAAAGTTAGGAAGGTGATAAAGGAAATAGTAAGGGTGTGAAAGATAAAAATACACAAGTGCAGATGAAAAAGGAAGTGAATGTTGCAAGATGGAGAGAACACATTGATGAATTGTGGAATGTAACTGATGAAATAGATGTATACATAGTTGGATAGGGAATGAGAGGGAGAAGAATGAGTGAGAGAAGAAACGAAGCAGTAGAGGAGAAGGAGGGAATCAGGAGGTTAGAAGTGTGTGAAGATGGATAAAGCATAAGGGATATATGGAGTGTGTTGCGAGAAGCTGAAGTAAGAGGGGAGGTAGTAATTGAATACATACATACATACAAGTTTAAATACCGTTTTGTCCACAGAGAATGTGGTTACAGTCTCACATCCTAAATGGCAGCTTTCCAGGCGGCCCTGTCAAAGGCTGCCTCTGTTGTCAAGTTCTTTATTTTGAGATCGGACTGGAGTACTGTACTTGATCCCACATCATTCTAAGTCTACCCCTACGCGCAGCTCCCCCTACGTTCATAGTCCAATATTTCTTCACCCAGTTCTGATCATCCATTCTCTCCACATGTCCAAACCAACCAAGTCGGCTTGTGCGCATCACTTCACTGACACTCCTAATGCCCAGACACCTTCTCAATTCCTCACTCGATACCCAATCCCTGAGGTTAACCCCACATATCCATCTCACCATTATCTTCTCATTCCGTTCCATTCTACTGTATTGATATCCTCCGCTTTAACCGGCCATGTCTCCGAGGCATAGGTCATCGTAATCCTAACACACAAGGTATATACACCTTCCCTCTCATGGTCAGGAGTGGCAACAGGTCTAAACTTCCCCCAGCCACTTAATTCTGACTCTAGCAATGGAGCCAGCTTCAGCACCACCTCTGGCGGAAACCGTATCGCCAAAATAGCAGAATTTATGGAATGAATCTGGAAAATAGGTAGACATGCATGGGAGAAGGGAAGGGTATACGTGTCAGAAGAATGGAGAACAGGTATAATAGGACTCTTGTATTAGGGGAAAGGGGAGAAAGAAGTGTGTGTGGTAACCACATGTCTCTTAACAATAGTAGGTAGCATACTGTATAGTGTAGGATAGTGATAGAGACAGTGAGAGATATACGGTACCGGTCACAGAGCAATGGATAGGTGAGGAGAAGGGTAGGCTTAGAAAGGGAAAAGGATGTGTAAATCAGATCTTCTTGAGGTGTATTGTGGAGATTTGGAGAAGTGTCTGGAGAACGGAAGGAAATCATATGCTGCCTTCATGGACTTGGAAGAAGTCTATACTAAGAATATATGGAGTAGATGGCAAGTTGCTGGAACCAGCAAAGAGCATGTTTAAGGGTGCAAGGGCGGCAGTGTGTGTAGAGGTTGAACAGAGCGAGTTCAATAACCTGAATGTCGGGTTACAGCAGAGGTGTGTAATGTCCCCATGGTTGATCAGTATATGGAAGAAGTCATGAAAGAAAATACACAAAAGAGTAGTGAATGTTGGAGTATCCCTGGCAAGGGAATGAAGTAAGTGGAAGTTGCCTGTGTTGCTGTTTTCTGATGATACAGTTCTATTGAGTGAAGATGAGTGGCATTGCAATATTTGGTGAATACGTTTGGTACTGTGTGTGAAAAAAGGAAGCTAAAGGTCTTAAAGAGTAAGGTATTGGAGAGTACTGTAATGCAGTTGGTGATGGGCTGGTCTATCAGAGTGAGAACTGAGCGATCTCTGCCATACCCATAGCTTACTCTGACTGTTCCTTTTACTTATATATTTTCTAGATCTCAAGTGACGGCGTCTCTTGCGTGGATTGACCTCCTAATCTACCAAGATTGGAAGCCAAAGCGTCACATCTTTCCTTTGCCCCTCAAATTTCTCTTCATAATTGCTGAGGGGCACAGGGGCCTGGGTGGGGCTTTGGTTTAGAACATAAGAACATAAGAACATAAGAAAATGGGAGTCTGCAGAAAGCCGATTGGCCTAAGCAAGGCAGATCCCTGTCCCACACAACCCCAATTACAAAGCCCAATTATAGGCTCAACACTCTAATACCCTGAGGATCATCTTACCAAAACGGTTAGAGATTAACGCAGGATTACGGGGGTCTGCAGAGCGCTGATTGGCCCAACCCTGCTGATCCCCCTTCACACCCAACCCTTCTCGTCCATATGCTTATCCAATTTTATCTTAAAGCTCCCTATCGTTTTTAATCCCACTATAGCACTTGGTAGTCCATTCCACCCATCTACAACTCTGTTACCAAACCAATATTTGCCTATATCTTTTCTGAAACGAAATTTATCTAATTTGAAACCATTGGTACGAGTTCTTTCGCTATCACTGAGCTTTAGTACATTTGTCATGTCCCCTTTGTTAATCCCACTAACCCACTTGAACACCTCTATCATATCCCCTCTAACTCTGCGTCTCTCTAACGAATGTAAGCCTAATTTCTTCAACCTTTCTTTATACGGAAGATTTCTAATATTATGGATCATTTTTGTCATTCTACGTTGTACTCTCTCCAATGAATCTATGTCCATTCTGTAATAAGGACACCAAAATTGAACAGCATAATCCATATGGGGTCTCACTAATGACAAGTAAAGTTTTAAGATAACATCAGCAGTTCTGTTACTCACACTCCTTGAGATGAACCCGAGAATCCTGTTTGCCTTGTTTCGAACGCTTATACACTGTTGTCTAGGCTTCAAATCATTGCTAACAAACACACCTAGATCTTTCTCACAATTCGAGTTTTCTAATTCCACATTAGCTAGTTTATATTTAACATTTGTATGCATCTTCCCTATCTTTAATACCTTGCATTTGTCAATGTTAAACTTCATCTGCCAATTTACTGACCATTCGTGTAAGGTATCTAGATCCCTTTGGAGGCACTCTATATCTCTATCTGAATCAATTGTTCTCCCCATCTTGGTATCGTCTGCAAATTTACTTATCCTACTAGTTATACCTAAATCAAGGTCATTTATGTATATAACAAACAACAGAGGACCTAATACAGATCCCTGGGGGACACCACTTTTGACTGCTCCCCATTCTGACTTCGTACCATTTATGCTGACTCTCTGCTTCCTACCAATTAGCCATGACCTAATCCATCCCAACAACGCCCCACCTATTCCATGCGCCTCAACCTTTCTCATCAATCTCTCGTGGGGGACTCTGTCGAAAGCTTTACTGAAATCTAAATATATTATATCATATGACTTGTCATTATCTACTGCTTCATATACCTCTGAGAAAAAACTAAGCAAATTAGTAAGGCAAGAACGTCCCTGAGTGAATCCATGCTGAGAAGAATTTATTAAATTAAATGTATCTAAGTGGTTTCTAATTTTACTAGCAATAATTGACTCTAGTAGCTTTCCTATGATTGATGTAAGACTAATGGGACGGTAATTGGATGCTATTGATTTGTCACCTTTTTTGAAGATCGGAACTACGTTTGCAAGCTTCCAAGCTTCTGGAACTATACCTGTCTCCAATGACTTGTTAAATAAAAATGTTAATGGGTAACTTAACTCATCCCTACATTCTTTTAATACTCTAGCATATACCTCATCAGGACCAGGCGATTTATGAGGTTTCAGTCTGTCAATTTCCTTAAGCACATCATTTCTACTTATAGTAACCGTACTTAACCTATTTTCTATACTATCGCTATATACCTTACGGACTTCTGGAAACTGTGCCAAATTTTCATTAGTGAAAACGGAAAGAAATTGACCATTTAATGTACTGCACATTTCTAAATCATTTTCTGTCATTTCTCCTATCGAAGTTTTAAGGGGACCAATTACATCTCTAACCTTGGATTTATATAGTTGGTAAAAAGCTTTAGGATTTTTTGAGTCATTGGCAACCTTAATTTCATAATTTCTTTTTTCTTTCCTAATATCCTTTTTTACCTGTCTTGATAGATTCTGATAGTAAGCAAGTAGGTGAATTTCGCCTTTTCTAATTTTTCTATATATTCCTCTCTTTTGTCCTAGAAGATCTAATAGTCTATTATTCATCCATTTGGGTTGGTTCTGTGTTGATCTAAATTTTCTTTTGGGGATGTATTTATTTTGTGCATTGAATACTGACTTGATAAAATTATCGTATGTATCTACCAAGGTTGACGTCTCTTCCTGACTTAAGATGACAGGTGCCTGAGAAGGGGTACACTCATTTGGACACCTGGATCGACTTAATTTTTTGACCATAGGGTCCGCTAATAGGGCTCTTCTTAACCCACCATAATTGGCTTTTCTAAAGTCAGGTATTAATGTTGTATTCTCTCTGGTATTACCTTTCCATTGTATATTAAAATACACAGAATTGTGGTCACTATTTCCTAGGTGGTCCCCTATCTCTACATTATTTACCATATGTTCATTGTTACTGAAAACTAAATCGAGAATATTATTACCTCTAGTCGGCGTATCTATGAATTGAAATAAAAAACTATCTTGTACTACCTCTATAAACTCCTCAGAATCAGAGTCTCCTATTTGATGCTGCCAATCTATATTCGGAAAATTAAAATCCCCCATAATGCACACATTGCTAAACCTTGATGCCATTTTAATTTCCTCCCATAATGACGTTCCGTCATTTCTACTCATATTTGGCGGTCTATACATAACTCCAATAACTATGGTCTCACTACCTTCGTTAACCTCTACCCAAACACTTTCATTATCGTTATTTAGTCTAATACCTGATTTAATACAGCTTTTTAATGTACTCCTGACAAACACTGCTATACCGCCACCCCTCTTACTTGTTCGGTCATATTTAAACAAACTATATCCTGGTATATCAAATTCTGCTAAAAAATGCCTGGTTTCTGTATTAATCCACGTTTCAGTTAGCGCTATTATGTCTATATTTTCTTTGCTAACAAGGGCTCTAAGTTCGTTCATTTTGTTACATAGACTCCTACAGTTTGTGTAATATACTCTCAATTTACTTCTTTTCTTTATACCTAATTTACCTTTGTTTTTAGCGACATTTCCATCTTCTGTTGCACCATCACTACTATTATTTGCATTATAGTCATCATTTTTAGCATGAGACTGAATATCCTTATCGCTTTCGCCTGACGCTAAAATTGTTCCAATTAACCTCTCATTTACACTCTCAATATTTCTGTTCAAAACCCCACAACCACCCTATCTAAAGAACTAGCTAATGTAGAAACCCCTAACCGTGAAAGATGAACCCCATCCCTTGCGTACATCCCATCTCTCCCATAGAAACTATCCCAGTTATCAATGAATGGTATTGCTTTTTCTTTGCAATATTTCTCCAAACGGCAATTGACACCAATCGCCCTGGATGTCCATTCCTTGGGAACTCCTCTTCTGGGTAGGATACAATGTACTACAGGGATCCCTCCCTTCATCCTAACTTTATCTAACACATCCCGATACTGCTGCAGCAGTTCCTCACTTCTACCCTTACCAACATCGTTACTCCCGGCACTGAGACAGATAATGGGGTTATCTCCACTATCTTCCAAGATGTGGTCCATCTTCTCTAAAACCCTCCCAACTCCATGGCCAGGCAGACACACAACCTTCCTAAGTTTAGTGCGGGTAGCCCTAACTAAATGTCTTACCATGGAGTCGCCCACAATCGACACAGACTTACCTTCTCGGGACACAGACTTACCTTTCCCTCGGGAGGATCCAGCAGCTGCAGTTGGAGAACCCCCGGTGGTGGCAGAAGGTCCCTTGGTGGTGGTGGTGGTGGGGGTAGTGGTGGTGGTAGGTAGCACAGCGTCAGAGGTTGGAGCTGAGTCGGCGGCAGGCACTTCGGTTATCCCTCCCTTATCCTGACTATCTTTTCCCTCACATTCGTCTCGCAAAGGAGAGAATGTATTTGTCACACTCATACCTATTCTACTATCCTGCTTCTTGAGTGTGACTTTCCCACCCGTATTTTTAACAACCTGCCATGAATACAATTTTTCATCAACTTCCTCCCTTTTCCCCTTACTTGACTTTATTTCCTCTTGGCTAAGCTTGAAAGCTAGATTTTCGTCTTTAATCAAATCCACTTCCCTCTGAAGTTTAACATTAACCTCCCTTAGAGCCAAGACCTCTTCCTTCACCACAACCATCTCCTCTCTTACCTGGAGAATAAGATGATGCAGATCAGTTAGAGACTCGCACTCCATACCTGCCATGATCCCAATAAGCTTAGCGAGGAACAAGAAACTAAGTACAGAAAAACAAAAACAAGTAAACTAACAGCTAAAAACTGAGCTATAACACTTTTATATAACACGAGTGCACTGCCCCCAAACACAGGTAGGTGTAATGGTCACTAAAGGTCACTGGTAAGTGGTCCGGGCAGGAGCTCAGATTAACACAACCTTCTCTGTCACTCACTGAACTGAACCGGTTTCCCGGGCGTTTCCGCACCCTCCTCAGCTCTCCGCCATGGAGTGGCTTCGGTCACCCAGGCTTTATTGTGGTCGGCGGGGGGGGGGGTTCTGTGGGGGCGCTCGGTTATGGCCTTGGCCTTGCTCGGGGCCTTGGGGCTGTTCGGCCAGGCAGCTTGGGGAATAACAACAACAACAACAACTGTAATGCAGTTACAGTATGTAAAATACCCCGACAAACGATGTCTGCAGAGTCAACACAAGTCTGCCACCAAAGACACATTCTATCACCATCCAACCAAAGAAACCAAAAATAGCAAGGGAGACAAAAACAACCAATACTATCCGTACCATGATGCCTTCAACTTACGAAGTTATTATTTCCTTAGCTTCTCACTATTTTCATGAGGTCCATATCCACTATGATTGCACTATGATGTTTCCATGATCAGTTCGCTTATTATTGTTAAGAACGCATGATCCAGATACGATGTTATTGTTTACCTTAGCAGATGCTCCCTTCTACCAAAGCATCAACATATAATCTCCTTGCTTATTATAAGTGTTATGCCCTGATTTTATACCGGATTAACTTGGTATAAGTGAGTTCTGCAAGACTGGGTTATTGGATTTCTTGCAAAATACATAAAGAGAATCAACAGAGGACATAGATAATCTCGGATAAATGGTTTGTAATACAGCTTTATTCTCAATAGCACTCAGGTAGAAGGTACGTAATAGGATTCCACGAACATTAGATGTTGGAGCACTCAGGTAGGTTATTGGACTTATTACAATCTCCCAGCACTTATCGCGGATTTGGATAGAGACATACTTCCCGCTTCCAACGTTCAGGCATTATTCTTCTGATCACATTGCTTTATGATACGTAGGGTACATGAATCACACAGGTTAGGAATTTCGCTTTGTTAACTCTCTCTGGTAATATGACTTAATCAAGGATGAAAGTATAAGTAATGTGGTTATTGCCCAAGAATTAACGTAAAGGGATAACTGTAACTAGTTGTACTGGTCTAGGATGTTCACTTGTCTAGGTGATACTTCGGACCGAAAAATATCAGTGAGGGCGAATCAGGTTAAACCTGATGGCAAGAATAATTATGGGAGTCAGTTCGCCTAAGCTAAATTTCACTGATATATATTAATGCGTACTAGCATAATCACTTGTTATAACATCAGAGAAAGTTGAGACACAATCGAATACACTGGATGGTTGATAGTTAATAGCACCGTAACACTGGTACTCTGTGAAGTAACACTGTGATGGAGTTTTCCTGGTTATCTTGCGTTAGTGATGTTGGGGGTTAACAGTAGCTCTGGGGCCGTCCAAGCTGTCCGGCAGTGTAGAGAAGGTTTGCAGATGGGCTTCTTGCGGGTGGTTGTGCACCTTTTTGGCAACAATTGCTGATGGGTTAAGACAGTCGATTGTTGCCAAGGAGTTATTCTTGCCGAGTCCTCACTCAAGAGTTTCTCACATAATCCCTTCTAACATAACAAGATCTTTCTGCCTTAGATCAGTTATGAGTTATGATCGTTCGTAGCTCAAGTAGCGGAAGGTGCACTAGCAGAAGTTAATGAAACAATCAATAATTTGTGAATTTGTTGTCTACAAATATAATATTACTGCCGGTAGTCCCGATCGCAATAAAACATTCGTAAAGGGGTAAATCACTTCCTCACAGAGTTGCACAGATTACGGAACGCCGAACTATCGTGAATCTTGAGGGGGGGAGGGGGTATTAGAAAGCCACCGCAGTGTGGACAACCATTGCTTTGGGCTCTAATATTCAACTTCCCGACTGTTGTCTCTGTGTCTTATTTATAGGCAGGTCAAGGAAGCTTCAGGAATGTTCTAGAAGTATTGGATGTCGGTGCTATGAAAGTAGTTAATTTATTCTGGTGAACTTAGGGGGTTAGGGAGGGGGGTCTTTAATGTGGCGGTAAGTAACTTGTTATCTGATTTATGATCGTGGATATCTTAACTCTAGTATGAGGTACTAGTAGAGCTATTTAGGCGGATTTGGTGAAGGAATTTAGGGACTACTCTGCTGGCGCCCTACGTGAATAGGCTGGGAGGTATTATTCATCAATTCACCTAAATATCCTTCTCTGGTCTAGCTGACATGCTATTCGTAATCTAGGATGGGATAAGGAAGATTTTGGTTTTGGTTAAGGATGGGATAGGATGGTATTTGAATAGGTATTTAGATTTGTAGGTCATAACCTGTTGGAAACTCACCTGTTGTCTGGCAAGAATTTGCTGGCTTGCGGGTCAGGGTAATTCTTCGCGGGGCTCGGTGGGGTCCCCGTGGGGTCGGGGGGACAGGCCGCTCCCTGAATATGGTTATCGAGAGTTCTTACGTTAATTGGTTTGAGATATGAGTTCAGGTTGTCAGGAGGTATCTTCCTAGTTAGGGTTGATCACTACATCTAGTTTTCATGTACGAGGATCACTCGTGGGTGTTAAGAATAGTGGTTTTGTGAAAATGCAAGTCATGGGGAAATTTACATTTTTAGGGGGGGACGAGACGGGGTCGTTCTAGTCTCGCGCCGGCTATTGTTCTGGTTCAGGTTGTGAGTGGGGCTAGGGAGTTAGAGGATAGTGAAGGGGGGGGTACAAGGATAGGTCCTTACCTTCCATTTGTTGAGGTTAGTGAACGAACTGAGTCGGAATGTTATAACGTTCTTATGGCGTCTTTACAGGGGGAGGGTTGTAAATTGTAAAGGGGGTGGTTTGAGGCTAGGCGCCGCGCCGCTCATGACCTAGGGCAGTGACCCTTAATGCGCTGGACATAGGGGTGGCATTTCCCTACGATCGAACAGGTAGGGTGGTGTGTGCAGCGGGGCGTGAAGGATAAGAGGACAGGATGACCCAAAACAGGGTACCACTGAGCATAGGGTCACGAAGCAAAACAGAGTAGTGTGGATTGTGGATACGGAGGAGGTGATTGGAAGACGTATAACAATTGTGGAAAAGTCAATGGAAGAGAGGAACACTATGGCGGATAAAAGATAATTAACCTAAGGATTGAATACATGCATAAACGACGGCATTATAGACGTCGTCCTAATAAGATGATGAAAACCGGTTTGGTATGCACGTGGCACAATACGACACAAGGACAGTGCCGCTATGTCGTATCAATACTGGTGGCATACTCCGGTTAATATTATATATACACTTAGTTACTAGAAGAACAAGGCAAGGGGGGCGACTGAGCACGGGGGTACATATATCTATACTCTTCATGGAGAGAGATACGAGGTAGCTTTCCTGCATCTCCTGATAATCGTCTGCAGATTGGTCATAGTGAGTTTATCCGAATTAACAGGCCTAAATCAATACAATAACTGGCATAGGGTTATCGGGTGTATTGAGTCGTGGTTAAAGGTTGTTACATAACTCGTAATTAAATTATCTAAATCAACAGGCATAAATCAATACAAGAACTGGCAAGGGACACAAATTGACAGACGAACAATGCAACGTGAGGTTATGTATAGCTAACTGCTAAAAATGGGGGAACGAAGATAGGTGTCTTCTCTGTTTACAAGTTCCCTAAATTATGTTAACATTAGGGAGTTGGTACATCAATAAAATAGCAATGTGGATCTCAGTGAGTTATGGGGCTGTCTAGTGTAATTTCATAATTAATCTCGAAATTACTCCTAGGTATTTTGTCTAGTGAAATGGAGGTGGTATTAGGAAGGTTGGGAATATATATAGTTAGTGGATAAAACAACGGGAGGTTAGAGACATATAATTGCTAGAATTGGGGGGGACTATGATTGTTATATAACTAAATACAGGGCTGACGTAATCACGATCTGATTTGGTGTGAAATGGAAGCTAAGGTGTCTTAGATCGCCTCGAACCTACACAATGAAAGTATTATAGCCTGTATGGTGGTTACATAATTAAATACATACTTAGGTGGTACATCAAGAATATCAGTGAGTAGAGTATTGTGGTTTGTATATTAGAAGACTGTGATTGAGAGACGTATAATATGTGGAATGAATTGGGAGAGAGAGAGAGACCAAATCGGGGATGGAAAAGGGACCTGGGATCTCGTTGGGGATGGGGATTTCGCTCTCAAGATTTTCGTTCCTGTGGCTCGTTAGGGGTGGAGGTTTCGCTCTCAGGTTTTTCGTTCCTGTGGTATTTTACTTCCGTCGCCTTTATATGAGGTATGACCTCGTACCTCAAGGTTGGAGTATGTAGGTTTGTTTAGGGGGGCCAGGTCAGGTCGGTGAGGGGGTTAGGTTGGAGGGAAATGGCAGCCTGTAGCTGAGGACGAAGATTACTCTCATCCCGACTAGCAACAGACTGTTCAGAAGAGAGAGACAAAAACTTAAAACATTTTATCCTGGAATGTGAATAATATAATGAAATTAGGAAAAAAAAATAACAAGATTACTCAGGCCATATATCCAAGACACTGAAAACTAGTAGGAGAGTTACTATTCAAGAAAGAAGGGAACGAGGGAAGAAAATACATAGATGTTGGAAAAGGAGAGAAAAGAGGTAAAAGAACTTGACGAAAGAACAGATAATTAAGAACACAGGAAAATTAAGAAGAGCTAAAGTTTTTAACAATGTATAAAACAAATTTAAAAGATAGTAAGAAAAGTGTAGGCTAACAAGAAAGGGAGTACTACTAAGGAAAACAAATATATAATATATACAGTACCTGTATATGGAAAACATGTACATTTATAGAATCATGCCCAATCGCTTAGGAATTGAGAACAATACAAAACAAAATCCCATGGAAAATCCAGTACAATAAAACAGCATCATCATCATCAGGAGGGGCTGGATTAGTTAGGGGCGCCGTTAGTCTTGGTGAAGGTCTGGTTTATTGGTAGGGGTGGTGGTGGTGGTTGTGGCTTTGACCTAGGGGGTTCGCTTTCACTTTGGGAAGGATGGGGTGGATATACCGTTAGGTCTGCCGTTAGGAATGTGGGTCTGGGTGAGAGCTGGCCCGGGGCAGTTTTGGATGAGTTTTGTGGGCGTGAATGGTGGGTCTGTGGAGGTTGGAAAAGCAGAGAGTGGTTGGTCGGTGGGGGAAGAGATTTTGGCTGGAGAGGGGTTGATGTTGGATGATGGTTTGATATGGATGGTGGCTTGAAAGGTTGCGGTCGGGGGTAGTGATAGGGGGGGGTTAAAGGTGAAATGGGCAGGTCGAGTCGGGGTTGTTGTTGTGGAAGAGGTTGGTGCTGGGGAGGGGTTGAATTGTGTAGAGACTTGTGGTCGCGAGTGGGGTTGTGGGAAGGGTGAGTTTGGCTGGAGGTTGAGAGGTTACGATGATCGGGTGGTTTGGAGGGTTGGAGTGTGGGGATTTGATAGGGAGATGGTGGGGGGGGGGGGGGTCTGGGCAGGCAGGGTTGTGGTTTGAGAAGGGTTGAATTTGGACTGATTTTATTGTCGGGAGAGACGTGGATGGGATTTCGAGGAGTGGTTGAGGTTGAGAGGTTGATTATGTTGTTTGGGGTGAGAGAGAGAGTAGTATTTTGGGGTTTAGTCAAGGTGGAAAAAGTTTTGTGGTTGGATTTGGATGGGCGTGGTATTTTGTCGAGCGGGAGCTTTGGGGGTGGAATTTGGGGCGGATGGGGTAACGGTGAAGAGGGGGTTAAGGTAGGGGGGGAAGAGGAGGTAGGGGTTATGTACGGGGGTGATTTTGCGTTCTGAATGTGGTCGTGAGAGGGTAGGCTGGCACGGTGAGAATTGGTGGAGGTTGAGAATTTAGGATGATCTGGGGTTTTGGAGAGTGGGGGTGTGGGAGATCGACAGGTAAATTGTGGAGATCGGGTGAGTAGGTAAGTTTGGAGAGATTGTTGCGGAAGAGATTTGTCCCGGAAAATAATGGAATTTGGTAGGATGGATGAAGGAGACATTGATGGAGATTTTGGTTCTGGTGCTGGATTATGGGGCAGAGGTAGGTTGGCGAGCGGGGGTGTTACTGGAGGTGGATTCAGGAGCGGTTCGGGTAATGTTGGAGAGGGTGACAAGGGAGGGGGGAATAGGAGGTAGGCAGAGCTGTAGAATTCTTGGATGATGTGGGTGTTTGAAGGGTTTCACCGAGGTTGGGCATGTGGGGAGATGATGGTTGGGGGGGGTGAGGTTGACAGTTTTGAGCGGGGGACAGGTGATGAATCTGAGGAAGTGAGAGGCGTGACAGGTTGTTGAGGGATTGACGGGGGTGAAGGTTGGTCTTGGGTGACAGGGGCATGTGAGAGAGTGGAGGGGGGGCTCATTTTCTGACCAGCATTTTTCAGGGGTGACATTGAAAGATAATTGGTTATGGTGGGGGTGACCATTTCTGCGTTCTGTGGTTTGTTGGCAGGCATAGAAAAAAGAGGGGGTTCATGGGGTAACACAATTGATGGAAGATTATCGTTGGTGGATGGCTGGGCAGGGGAAAATTTAGGGATGGTCAGAGAGGATAGAGGCAAGGAAGAGTGCTCTGGGGTTGGACTTTCATCAGGAGTCATTTTGGAAGGGTGCACAGAGTTTGATTCCTTAGGGGAATGGAGGGAATTATTGATGATAGTGTTAAGTGGAGGAATACATTTACTTTCTTGGATAGGGGCTGAAGGGGTGGATAGGGGATTCACAGGGTGTTTAGACATGGCTGGGGGTGAACAAAATTCAAGAGCTTCATTTACTAAGGGGGAATGTGAGGGAATGGATGGATGTGGGTGAACAGACCTCGGACTCGAGTTGGTAATGGTGAAGGGTTGTTCCTCATTTGTCATAGCTGGCGAGTTGTTTGGAGTGGTGGGTGTCCGTAGAAGTTTCCGTATTTCTCAGATGTTCTGGTGGAAACTCGCTGTCCCATGGTCCATGAAATGTTGGTAGATGTCTACCGGAAGGAGGTTCACCAGGGAGAGGAACACCTGTTGTTCTTGGTATTCAAGGGTTCGCGAGGGACATGCGGATTTGATGTGCCCCCATACCTTGGTTAGGGTGACGTCCAGGCGTCCTTCATATACCACTTGATCGAGTTGGCACATTTCTCTGATGGAGAGCATATGTTCTTCGAATGAGCCGTACAGGTCGAGATGGGCGGTGATGTGGGGTGGGAGGATGTCGAACAATGCGGTGAATAAGTGTTCATTTTGTTGCTCGTCATCTTGAGAGCTATACGTGGTCCTCACGTATCTGTAGAGTTGTACGAGGGTCACATTGATATCCCCTTCATACTTGATCTCGTCGACTTTTATTATTTTTGGGGCGACGAGGGAACCCAAAAGTGGCCCTAAGGTCTGGATCACGAGGGATCGAAACTGGTTCCAGGTAAGCTTTGGCGTTACCTGTTTAGAAATTTGGGAAATGGCTTTTCCCAACTGCATAATGTGCAATAATGCAACAGCGATTTTCTCGCGGTCATTTTGAAGTGCCAAATCTAACACTGGCTTTACTATGTCTAAGTAAGTGGCGATATCATACATGTTTACATCATACTTGGGAATGTGAGTGTAATAGCGAGCTGCCATTTTTGCGATGTTACCATGCTTCTATTGTTTCAAAAAATGTAATGCAATGAAATCTTCTATCCGAATCAAGAACCACCGCTGCCGCCAATGTTATGCCCTGATTTTATACAGGATTAACTTGGTATAGGTGAGTTCTGCAAGACTGGGTTATTGGATTTCTTGCAAAATACATAAAGAGAATCAACAGAGGACATAGATAATCTCGGATAAATGGTTTGTAATACAGCTTTATTCTCAATAGCACTCAGGTAGAAGGTACGTAATAGAATTCCACGAACATTAGATGTTGGAGCACTCAGGTAGGTTATTGGACTTATTACAATCTCCCAGCACTTATCGCAGATTTGGATAGAGACATACTTCCCACTTCCAACGTTCAGGCATTATTCTTCTGATCACATTGCTATATGATACGTAGGGTACATGAATCACACAGGTTAGGTATTTCGCTTTGTTAACTCTCTCTGGTAATATGACTCTTAATCAAGGATGAAAGTATAAGTAATGTGGTTATTACCCAAGAATTAACGTAAAGGGATAACTGTAACTAGTTGCACTGGTCTAGGATGTTCACTTGTCTAGGTGATACTTCGGACCAAAAAATATCAGTGAGGGCGAATCAGGTTAAACCTGATGGCAAGAATAATTACGGGAGTCAGTTCGCCTAATCTAAATTTCACTGATATATATTAATGCGTACTAGCATAATCACTTGTTATAACATCAGAGAAAGTTGAGACACAATCGAATACACTGGATGGTTGATAGTTAATAGCACCGTAACACTGGTACTCTGTGAAGTAACACTGTGATGGAGTTTTCCTGGTTATCTTGCGTTAGTGATGTTGGGGGTTAACAGTAGCTCTGGGGCCGTCCAAGCTGTCCGGCAGTGTAGAGAAGGTTTGCAGATGGGCTTCTTGCGGGCGGTTGTGCACCTTTTTGGCAACAATTGCTGATGGGTTAAGACAGTCGATTGTTGCCAAGGAGTTATTCTTGCCGAGTCCTCACTCAAGAGTTTCTCACATAATCCCTTCTAACATAACAAGATCTTTCTGCCTTAGATCAGTTATGAGTTATGATCGTTCGTAGCTCAAGTAGCGGAAGGTGCACTAGCAGAAGTTAATGAAACAATCAATAATTTGTGAATTTGTTGTCTACAAATATAATATTACTGCCGGTAGTCCCGATCGCAATAAAACATTCGTAAAGGGGTAAATCACTTCCTCACAGAGTTGCACAGATTACGGAACGCCGAACTATCGTGAATCTTGAGGGGGGTAGGGGGTATTAGAAAGCCACCGCAGTGTGGACAACCGTTGCTTTGGGCTCTAATATTCAACTGCCCGACTGTTGTCTCTGTGTCTTATTTATAGGCAGGTCAAGGAAGCTTCAGGAATGTTCTAGAAGTATTGGATGTCGGTGCTATGAAAGTAGTTAATTTATTCTGGTGAACTTAGGGGGTTAGGGAGGGGGTCTTTAATGTGGTGGTAAGTAACTTGTTATCTGATTTATGATCGTGGATATCTTAACTCTAGTATGAGGTACTAGTAGAGCTATTTAGGCAGATTTGGTGAAGGATTTTAGGGACTACTTTGCTGGCACCCTACGTGAATAGGCTGGGAGGTATTATTCATCAATTCACCTAAATATCCTTCTCTGGTCTAGCTGACATGCTATTCGTAATCTAGGATGGGATAAGGAAGATTTTGGTTTTGGTTAAGGATGGGATAGGATGGTATTTGGATAGGTATTTAGATTTGTAGGTCATAACCTGTTGGAAACTCACCTGTTGTCTGGCAAGAATTTGCTGGATTGCGGGTCAGGGTAATTCTCCGCGGGGGTCGGTGGGGTCCCCGTCGGGTCGGGGGGATAGGCCGCTCCCTGAATATGGTTATCGAGAGTTCGTATGTTAATTGGTTTGAGATATGAGTTCAGGTTGTCAGGAGGTATCTTCCTAGTTAGGGTTGATCACTACATCTAGTTTTCATGTACGAGGATCACTCGTGGGTGTTAAGAATAGTGGTTTTGTGAAAATGCAAGTCATGGGGAAATTTACATTTTTAAGGGGGGACGAGAGGGGGTCGTTCTAGTCTCGCGCCGGCTATTGTTCTGGTTCAGGTTGTGAGTGGGGCTAGGGAGTTAGAGGATAGTGAAGGGGGATACAAGGATAGGTCCTTACCTTCCATTTGTTGAGGTTAGTGAACGAACTGAGTCGGCATGTTATAACGTTCTTATGGCGTCTTTACAGGGGGAGGGTTGTGAATTGTAAAGGGGGTGGTTTGAGGCTAGGCGCCGCGCCGCTCGTGACCTAGGGCAGTGATCCTTAATGCGCTGGACATAGGGGTGGCATTTCCCTACGATCGAACAGCTAGGGTGGTGTGTGCAGCGGGGCGTGAAGGATAAGAGGACAGGATGACCCAAAACAGGGTACCACTGAGCATAGGGTCACGAAGCAAAACAGAGTAGTGTGGATTGTGGATACGGAGGAGGTGATTGGAAGACGTATAACAATTGTGGAAAAGTCAATGGAAGAGAGGAACACAATGGCGGATAAAAGATAATTAACCTAAGGATTGAATACATGCATAAACGACGGCATTATAGACGTCGTCCTAATAAGATGATGAAAACCGGTTTGCTATGCACGTGGCACAATACGACACAAGGACAGTGCCGCTATGTCGTATCAATACTGGTGGCATACTCCGGTTAATATTATATATACACTTAGTTACTAGAAGAACAAGGCAAGGGGGGCGACTGAGCACGGGGGTACATATATCTATACTCGTCATGGAGAGAGAGATACGAGGTAGCTTTCCTGCATCTCTCCTAATAATCGTCTGCAGATTGGTCATAGTGAGTTTATCCGAATTAACAGGCCTAAATCAATACAATAACTGGCATAGGGTTATCGGGTGTATAGAGTCGTGGTTAAAGGTTGTTACATAACTCGTAATTAACTTATCTAAATCAACAGGCATAAATCAATACAAGAACTGGCAAGGGACACAAATTGACAGACGAACAATGCAATGTGAGGTTATGTATAGCTAACTGCTAAAAATGGGGGAACGAAGATAGATGTCTTCTCTGTTTACAAGTTCCCTAAATTATGTTAACATTAGGGAGTTGGTACATCAATAAATTAGCAATGTGGATCTCAGTGAGTTATGGGGCTGTCTAGTGTAATTTCATAATTAATCGCGGAATTACTCCTAGGTATTTTGTCTAGTGAAATGGAGGTGGTATTAGGAAGGTTGGGAATATATATAGTTAGTGGATAAAACAACGGGAGGTTAGAGACATAGAATTGCTAGAATTGGGGGGGGACTATGATTGTTATATAACTAAATACAGGGCTGACGTAATCACGATCTGATTTGGTGTGAAATGGAAGCTAAGGTGTCTTAGATCGCCTTGAACCTACACAATGAAAGTATTATAGCCTGTATGGTGGTTACATAATTAAATACATACTTAGGTGGTACATCAAGAATATCAGTGAGTAGAGTATTCTATCTATCTATCTATTGCCTGACGCCGTGATCCCCGAAGGGGTGGCCACGAACGAACCGCCCCCATGCACCTCTGTCCCCAGTCAGTCGACGCCCCTCCCCCCAACCAGCACCGCCTTCGTTCATGTACTTCCTCACTCCATCCTTCCACCTCATATTCGGTCTACCTCTCCCCCTCTGTCCCTCCACCTCGCTCTCGTACACCCTCTTAGTCATTCTCTCGCTTTCCATACATTCCATATGGCCGAACCATCTCAAGTTGTTCCTTTTCACACTTTCCAGCACATCTACCTCCACACCACACCTCCTTCTTACTTCCTCATTAGTCTGTCTATCCCTCCATGTAACTCCGCACGCACTCCTTAAGTAATTCATTTCCACTGCTCTCACTCTTGGTCTGAGTCTCTCAACCAACGTCCATGCTTCGCTTCCGTAAGTCAGTGTCGGGATTACCACACTGTCATGCAAGGACTTCTTCACTTCCATACTGACCACCCTATTTCTTGTTACTGCTTTTAGCGTTCCTACAACCCTCTTCCCCTGTTGTACCCTCTCCCGCACCTCTTCATCCATAGTCCCATCTTTACTCAACACACTGCCCAGATACTTAAAAGAGTTGACGATCTCCATAGCCTGACCGTTCAGCTTCACCTCACACTCTGTGACTTCACCCCTTTCGAAGACCATAACCTTGCTCTTCCCCGTATTTACCTTCAAATTCCGTTTTTTGCACACTGTTCCAAACTCATTTACCAGACCCTGCAACTCCCATTCATTATCACTCATCAGAACTGTATCATCCGCAAACAGCAGTATAGGTAGCTTCCACTCAATTCCCTCCCTTTTCAGCGATACACCAACATCCACTGCTCTTGATAGTATTTCTTTCATAACTCCATCCATATATACAGTAAACAACCACGGGGACATCACACACCCCTGTTTCAAACCAATTGTGGTTTGTATATTAGAAGACTGTGATTGAGAGACGTATAATATGTGGAATGAATTGGGAGAGAGAGAGAGAGACCAAATCGGGAATGGAAAAGGGACCTGGGATCTCGTTGGGGATGGGGGTTTCGCTCTCAGGATTTTCGTTCCTGTGGCTCGTTAGGGGTGGAGGTTTCGCTCTCAGGTTTTTCGTTCCTGTGGTATTTTACTAAGAATATTATTACTAATTAGTTTTCACAATATTATTCATGATCAAGACTATTGCTATAGTCACGAATAATTGAACTAACCATATTATAGGTTTGATTCCCGGAGGGAAGTAAAGAAAACCTAATATTTAGTAGGGGCCCCGTGATCATTGACGATATGCCTTGTTATGCCCTGATATTATACAGGATTAACTATCGGTACAGGTAAATTCTACGAGACGGGGTTATTGGATTTCATGCAAATACACAAAGGGAATCAATAGAGGGCATAATATAATCTCGGAAGATGGTTTATAACACAGCTTTATTTTCACTTAACACTTATGCAGACTAGTAATAAATTAATTCACACGAAATAGTATGGATAAGAGTGGGCATTAATGTTGTTGGACTTTTTATAATCTTCAGCACTGTCACGGGTGTGGATAGAGCGCACTTCCCACTTCTAACTATCAGGTGTTCGCTTCTGATATATGGCCTACAATAAGTCTAAAGACTTCACTCGTAACTCAGGCTAGTAATTCTTATGTAATCTTGATAATGTCCTGTGCGACTCACTGGTGATGATTCAAAATTAAGTAATATATATATCTCCAAGAATAATACGTAAAGGAGATATAGATAGCTAGCTTCAACTCGTATTATATAATCACTTGTCTTAATAACACTTAAGACAGATATCAGTTACGGGGCGATATCGGCTTTATGAACAATCGCAAATACTCATTAGATTAATCACACATCGGCCGTAGTCTCAATATATAAGACTTTATCACTTCGGCAACACGAAACACTGTAGCAATAATTATGGTATGAGTATGGATGCCTGGTATTATCTTCACTGATATACAGTATATGGTAACACGTTAGCATAGCAATCACTTTGGTCATCAAATAATATGAATTATGAGGCACAGGGAAAACACTTGATCATGTCGTATAGTATCGAGGCACTGATACAATTAAAGAGTTAAGCACTGTCGAGGTATCTTCTGGTTATCTTGAGGCGCGGTGTTAGGGGTCCTTAGCTGCTCCGTGGGCCGTCCAATGTGTCCGGTAGTGTGAAGAAGGTTACAGATGGGATAATGGGTGTAGGGTCTTAAATATTGTTCCGTAACTATCAGGAGTACAGTTGGTCACCATATCGAACTAAGTATTCTCAGCCTGTAGCTTTAGGCAAATACTTGACTATTCTGACCTTTAATTAAGCGGTGATGAAGTTCGTTAAGGTACTCTTGGACTGGGATCTTAAATTATAGGTTTGAGTCCCGAAGGGAAGAAGGAAAACCTAATATTTAGTAGTGGCCCCGGAATCATTGACGATGCGCCTTACGTAGGTAACGGCCAATCTTTGAAATCTAGCTTGCTGTTCAAACCACCCGCCCAGGGAGAACTCAAAATATGATTGCCTTACATCGTGAGCGAAACACTCTTAATAACCACTCACGGACTCGTCCTTATGATGTGGGTACCACTACTAGAAAAACTAGTAAAATAAATAAAGAATAAAAATAAAAATTAAACTTGACCTAGCATTGCGCTTCCCGTGCGTCTGCTCTTGGGTACAGCTCGCCATCTGGTTCACAGCGAGTGTTCACTCTTAATCTGACATATCGAGACTCTCAAAAATGTAGCAGATGAATGGGAAGGGGACGGAAGGGAGGGCCAAAATCGTCAATGATTCCGGGGCCACTACTAAATATTAGGTTTTCCTTCTTCCCTTCGGGACTCAAACCTATAATTTATTAGTGGCCCCTTCATCATTGACGATGTGCCTGAATTCTCAAGACTGGAGGGGGACATTCATCATAAACATCTAATACCACTAATAAACCAGGTAAGGTCCAAGTAAACATGTACTAATCAGATCAGTTTAATATCAAAGAAAATATAAAAGAGGGTTACAGGCGGCGTTTCTTAAAGGAAGCCTGTGGTGTTAGCACCTTTAAGTTTGATAGAACAGTTGGTGTAACACAAGAATAAACGATTAATTTAGCTTATATATCCCAGGGTAAATGAAACATTCATTATCACCCAAATTTGTTAATATGTAGGCCTACATATTCATGGCCTCAGGTACTGTATTACCAAAATATTTGTACTCTTACTCTAATTCTAATCCCTGAGATTATTGAGTATATTGGAAACCCTATTGCATCCATAGTGTTTAACCTAAAAAATAAGAAATGTTCCTGAGTAGGTTTACTTTAGCCTAAGGAACGGATTATCACATGACCTTAATACTTGTTACATTTTGTCTCACTTCAGAGGCAGGTTGAGTCCTTAGCTAGGATACTCCCCCCCCCCCCCTTTTTTTACATCATCACAAAATTAGCTTAAAACTAGACTTTCTGCCTTAATGCTACACATGTACGAGAAGGTTTCATGAGATTGACGGACAGGTAACGTGTGAGAAAGGTATGATTTGATGACCACAATTGGGTCTGCTGAATATCTGCTAGGGAGTAATTATGGAGGAATCGAAGTGATGCCGCCCATTTACGGATATCGTGTGATCTCGCCAACACGCCCGGATTACTCTCTCGAATGACTTCCACTAATAACGCAGCTAGCCGGCGTTTTTGTAAGCGAATACCTGTCCGTGAAACCCAGTGGGCTCCCGCCTGTGAGGGCCGGGAAGCCCGCATAAATAGTATGAGTGACTGCACTGGACACAGTAAATGGTGCCTGTCACCCTGTTTCAGAGCCGGAATTTCGAACTCTGTAAATACATGATTATAATGTTCGTCCTTAGCAATGAAGTTAGGAGCAGGAGCAATATGTACACCCATGTTGCGCCTTGAAAATCTTAGATAGTTTGGCTCCGAATTCATCGCCGCCAACTCAGACACCCTGTCACCCATAGCCAGTGACATCAGAAAAATGGCCTTTTTAAGTATTAGTTCGCAGGGAGGATCCTTGCAATATTTACGGGATTGTAACATCTCAAGGGCCAGATCAAGAGACCAGGTGGGTATGAATTGACGAGGAGGAGGGCGAAGCTTGAAGCAAGACCTCATGAAACCCTTTTCCTCCACCTCCGGTACAGACAAACCAGTTAAATCTAAAAATTGTGTCCTAATTGCTGTGAGGTGATTCCTTAATGTGACAACTGACAAGTTTTGAACATCGAATAGGTAATTTAAATAATTAAACACCAGAGCCACCGAGGACTGTTGTTGACCAGTTTCTACAATCCAGGTAGTAAATGACTTCCAGTGTGATTGGTACTGTCGTCGTGTTGATGGAGCATACTGATTAATCAACTTGTGAGTCACGGTTTCCCCAAACTGGCCTAGCCTTCTGAATATCCACAAGGCAAAAGTCAGCGAGGTCTTGAGGTATCCAATTGTCTCTAAGTGGAAGTACGAGATCGGGAGCGACACCTGGTTCTCGCACCATATCTTTAATTGGTTGTACCACACTTGAGCCGGCCACAAGGGCGCGATCATCGAGACCATGCCCCGATAATCCCGTAGTTTGTGAACTACTTTGCACATTAAGGATGCGTCTGGAGGTGGAAACAGATAAATGGAGCTCCATTTGTTCCACTCTACCAGAAATGCGTCCGGATCCCCCGCCGGAGTGAGATTCCGGCGTGTGAGGTACTGGGGCAGTCTGTGGCATGCTTCTGACGCGAACAAGTCCACTTGTGGATGGTAGGGCTCTGCAATCAGCTTTTGAAAGATGTTTTGTCTGAGAGCCCATTCTACTGGAGTGCTCTGTCTCCGGGACAGAGCATCCGCCCATACATTCGCCATGCCAGGCAGATACGTTGCGTGAAGATAAATCCCGAGCCTCGTCGTGGCTAGACGAAATATCTTTTCCGACAACCCTTGTAACACTCTTGATCTTACTGACCCTTGCTTTTGAATGCATGTCACTGCAGTCAAATTGTCCATTCTGAAGGCTAGGGACTTTCCCGCCTGGCTCATGCCGTGCTTCTGTAAAAAGAATAGTGGGACTAGCAACTCCTTGGCATTGATATGATGATTTGAAGTTGACCATCGACGCTGACCCTGATGGCCTAAGTTCGATTGGTAACTCCATCCCAGGGTTCCTGACGCATTTGTATCTACCCAAACCGTCGGAGGTGGAGCTGTCAAAGTCAAGGAGGAGTGAATTACTTCTGGCTTCGCCCAAGCCGCCAGGAGGTTGTGGATTAAAGTTGGAATTGTCCTCAGTGTTTCCGCCGGTGAAAGTGGAAAACACCTGTTTCCTTCCAAGATAATTCTTTTGACCTTCAGACGACCTAACGGTACCGTCAGCTGTATCCAATTGAGTGAGCCCACCAGAGATTCCCAGAACTTCCTCGTTGTCGTCCGCGAATGTAGAAACCGGAAGAGTTTCCTGCGAAATATCTGACGGTTGTCCACACTCTGACTCAGAGTTAGTAATTCGGTATCCCAGATAAGGCCCACCCACTGGATTTGCTTGGTGGGGAGGAGAGATGACTTTCCTAAGTTTACCCTGAACCCTAGGGTCTTTACATGGTCTAATTCTAGTTGAACATGATGAAGGCACGTTATCTTGGATTGGGCTACCACTAGCCAATCGTCTAGGTACCTTAAAATCATGATTCCCTGTTTGAGCAATGGTAGCAACGCCTGTCGAACTAATTTTGTGAAAAACTCGGGGTGCTAGATATAATCCAAAGGGCATTTTTTGGCAGACAAACATTTGATTCCCGTTGCATAAGGCTAGAAACCTCTGAAAACGTTTGTTAATTGGGACATGCCAATAGGCATCTTTCAGATCTATTGAGCACATCCAGCCCTGCAGCGGGAGTGACTACCTGATCTGATTCACTGTCAGCATCCTGAATGACTGATTGTGAATGTGGGTGTTGAGATATGAGAGGTCGATCACAGGCCTCATCTGAACACTGTCCCTCTTTGGCACCAAAAACAACCGGGATATGAACACTGGCATTGACGTCGGACTGGAGATTATGATCTGCTTTTGTGCCATCTCTTTGATATTGGATCCCACCTTCAATGAAACATGATTGAATTCTGTGGGGAAACGTAAACGGGGTCGCCGGGACCACCGCCACGAGAGACCTTTGCGGACCACTGTCCTTGCCCATGTTCGCCGGGGCCATGCCCGGAAATAATCTCGGAAGTTACCAGTCACATGACTGGTCTTGTCCGGCAGTACTACTCTCGGATCCGTCTCGCCTAGCCTTGGCACTGGGAGTGAGAGAGTCCTGTGGTGTGTCTCAGATCTTGGAGGAGGAATGCGACTCTGACTTTGGCACGGGGGGATGAGAGGTCTTGCTACCATCGCTACTGGGTTTACCCCTATGTTGGCCCCGAAACCACCTCCTTCTACCCCTGAGGTTACCGCGCCCTTTAGGTGCCCCGGTATGAGCAGGGGTTGTGAAAGTCTTGGCTGACTGATTGAACTGTGACTGACCACGAAAGGAACTCTTAGTTCTGAAATTTTGTTTAGCTGCCTGCTCACCCTTGAATTTAGTAGTGGTGGCAGGTTGTTGGTCTAGGAGGAAAGTAACTGTTCTCCATGCTTCGTTAGAGACTAAGGTAGCTATATTTGGATAAGAGCAATCTTCTACCAATCTCCACCGGAAGTCTCCTCACCAAATACACTCTTATATCTTGGCGCACCCGTACAGCTTCGAAGATAGCTGTCCGGATGTCGCTGAGAGATTGAATCGAGTTTTGGAGGAGGAAGCGTCTGGTCAGAGAAAGAGCCCTCTGGGTTCCGGCATCCCTCACCGAAAGCCAGAGAGGCTCCAAGTTGGTGGCTGAGAAGGTATTGAGACGCCAGTCTCCAGGCTTTCTGTCTCATTTTGTAATCTTTGTCGATCTGAGCCTGTGTGGGGGGACAAAATGGTTCAGGTATCTGGCACAAAGATAATTTCGGGGCCCCAATAAAATCAAACATATGTTGGGGAATCCCGTCCGCCTTGCCTACTGGCATAGAAAACCAATGATTGTCTTCTGACGGAATTTGATGACTACTTTTGTTGTTAATGGTGCTGGCAAACAGCTGGGCCTCATGTCCCCAAGCAACCCACTGCCCATACTCCCCTCCCTTAACATGAACTAATGATGCCCCATGAGAGTCCCTGAAAGGAATGGAATTTAGTTCCGGGGTCAAACCCTGCAACACTTTTAAATCATTCATCCCATCAGTTTTAGTCCAGTCCGAAAATAGTTTTCCGGCGGAAGTAGGAGGCAAGGCGGGGGATTGAGAGTACACAAAATATTCAGGATTGAAAAATGTTGGGATGGCCTTGATAACAACATCAAGTACCTCTCCCGACTGGTTCTTGGCCCTTAATTTCTTCTTTTCACTTGCCTTTATAACCCAGTTACTCGGGACAGGTGACTCACCTGTAACCGTGGGTTGTGCGAGGTTGGGGCGCAGAGGGTGACTTACTGACCAAGAAGTATCCGGTTCATACAAGAGTGGCATAGGGCCTTTTTTGCTAGGGATGGACTTGTCTAGTGGGGGGGGGGGGGGGGTAACAATTCCGAAAACAATTTCAAGTTAGATTGCAAGAGAGCCGAGATACCTGGAGTCGGAACCACGGGGTTGACAGTGAGGGCAGGGGGAGGAGAAGTTACGGTAACTTGAGGATGTACTAACACTTGCCCCAGAGGTCGCACCGCCGGGGTTACTAGTGTTGGGTTAACAGCCTGTCGCTCAATCTTAATCTGCCTCCTCAAATCAAACAGCTCTTGCAACTGATCTTTTACTACAAAAACCCCACTATCCTGATCATCCTGGGACGCGGACTGTGACATCTCCAAGCCCTGCGTTCCAGATAGTTGAGAGACTGGTCGTTGGCTATGCGCCAGTTCCTCAGTATATACCCCTTGTTGGTATATGTGTGACCCCATTGACCGGGCTGAGGGGGCTGGTACAGTCTCCGACCGAGACTCATCAACCCGGGCAACGGTTTCATATGTATCTGTTTGTGATTGGTCGGAATCGCCGGGCCCAGATATATCAGTAACATTTTAAATCTGGGATCTCAAACATGGTGGTTTCCTGAACAGGTGAACGCCGGTCTGGGGAGCTTTCATGTCTCCGCCGGTGAGAAACTACACTGCTACTTCTTTCCCTCCCTAACACAGGTAAAATAATAGGTTCCGGTGCAGGATTAAGGGGAATAGTAAATTGGGGGGGAATAGCCTGAGACAGAACTAGATGTGTCTCTTGATGCCTCTCTCCTAGAGGAAGATTTCTTTCTCAATTTTGATGGATCCTCAGCCGTCTTCTTTCTTGATGAGGAGGACTTCCTATGCCGGCTCGACTTTGGTTTGTCCCCGGCGGATAATGCGGAGTCAAAGTTCGAGCGGGACCTCTTAGCCTCCTGGTCATCTTAGCCTCCTGGTTTGTGGCAAAGGTGATCTTGACCTATCTCACCGGCTGGCTGAAGATAGTTTCTCCGGCGGATCTTTGGTCCGAGGTCTCTTTTGGTGGCGGGGGTGAAGTGTCATCCGAAGAAGATCCCGGAGGGGGTGAAGTAACAACTGAACTCTTTAATGAATCCTCAAGAATTTGGTCATCCAATTGAAGGGATTTATGAGCAACTGTCTTGCAGTACGTTACAAATTCAGATTTAATGTGTAGGAGGGTAGTCTTGGGACAAGATTTTGATAACCAACGACCTCTCGAACGGTCTAGGCAAGGGACACATTTTACACAGAGTAAGTCACCAATAATTGCTAATCTTTAACAACCCAGAGCCGAACAGAAAGAGTAAATACTCTTATCCATGATTACACTCCCCACTGCCACTGAGATATTAACCTTCCTAGGTGTCCCACTTTCAAACCTGTGTGAGAGAAAATTCCAAGAATCAATGCTCATAAGGACACGCTAGGCTGGAAAAATTAATATAAATATATATCTCCACGTATAAAAGAATAAAGTTTGAATAACACTTAAACAATCTTAATTCCCTTTACGTTAAACATTCCTCAGACATGTAATTGAGTATTGTGTAGCCTACTATGTGCTACTAATTTGTAAACTTCTTACCCAAGTGAATAACACCGACCTCATTCGTCTTGTGATGCATGAATCAACCCCGGCGATCATCGCTAAAACAGAATTTTGATTCTAAATCCGGCGGACAAATCGCCAATGATAAAGCAAAACAGTTTAACTGGAAGCTACAAGATCGAAAAAGGTGAGTTTATTTCCCGGCTCAGCCGTGATTCGCGCGGCGATTGTGGCTTCCCACTTTTAAATATCGGCCGGCGTAATGTTCGTCTGTTTCAAGCCAACAGAACGTTTGTTTTGTGTTATTTATTGGCGGCGTAAAACGCGATTACGAGGGAAAGCTTCACCGTTACCCTTCGAAACCCGAATGATCTTAGTAACATGCCGGTGCATCTGGAATCATACTATATGCCTTAAATAACACAAACCAAATTCATTGCAAACCCGTACCAGTCGGGGAATATTGAATTTGTCTGTCTCAGGCCAGAAGAACGTTTGTTTTGTGTTATTTGTTGGCGGCGGAAGACGTGATTACGAGGGAAGGCTTCGCCGTTACCCTTCGAAACCCGAATTATTTTAGTAACATGCCGGAACATCCGGAATCATACTATATGCCTTAAATAACACAAACCAAATTCACCAGTCGGTGAATACTGAATTTTAATATAGCTCAGAGTGTTTCCCGGCGGGGAAACCCCATGGAACACCCTGAGAGACGTTGTTATGTAATGTTAAGTCTTACTTGAACCATAACAAATCTCGCCGGAAGGGCCAACCCTTCAGTATATATAGTGATGGACAACGTGTACATACATGGCATGGTTATACATCATGAACAATCAATAATCAATGATAACACTCCCTAACCATATATATATGCAACCTAAAGAGGCCAACTAGATGGGAGCCCTTGGCGATGAGTTCGTCAATAGCACAAACCTGCGATCCAGCGTCGACCCCGCTACCTGTAGAACACATGATGATAAAGTTGCAGAGTAGTATGGCTCCATGCCGGATCCCTCAACTAAGTGAGAAAATCCAATGGCACTAGCCCACAAAGCATACTTGTTGCACACCCTGAAGGGACTGAGCAACAGGCTCCAGTTCACCCTAAAAGAAGCCTCATGACTAATCAGTGAACTAATAGTGGGCTAGGATAATAAAACAACACACGAGGGGCGACTTGCCTTATCACAACAAGAACACCACCTAACACGAATGCTTAAACCCAGAAAAACAATCTCCAGGGCCCGTATTTAACACTTCAGCCTACACCTAGTCGATAATCTAACCTAACTTCAGCACTGTCATGGACAAATAAGCAAGGACTCCTAGTGTCAAGGAAGGTGACGAACGAGATGCAGGCAGGAGTTTCGGGGACATACGCCTTTACTATGCGGGCCCGACGAGAATAAGCGTGAACACTCGCTGTGAACAAGATGGCGAGCTGTACCCAAGAGCAGACGCACGGAAAGCGCAATGCTAGGTCAAGTTTAATTTTTATTTTTATTCTTTATTTATTTTACTAGTTTTTCTAGTAGTGGTACCCACATCATAAGGACGAGTCCATGAGTGATTATTAAGAGCGTTTCGCTCACGATGTAAGGCAATCGTATTTTGAGTTCTCCCCGGGCGGGTGGTTTGAACAGCAAGCTAGAGTTCAAAGATTGGCCATTACCTACGTAAGGCAATGATGAAGGGGCCACTAATAAATATACTGTTTCAGGTAATGCCGGACTAACAATATATCGGAAGAACGCAAGAGAAATCGAATTTGGTAAATTCTCTTGTCTGTCATTGATCTTTGAAAGAGGTTCAAGAACTCGGGTGGTGTATAAACCTTTTAGTTACCAATCCTGGATGGGAGGCCACAGACAATTGGTACCAAGGACTTATATGTGCTAAGTGCTCAATTAAGAGTATCTCGCATAATCCCTTCTAACACAAAAGATCTTTCTGTCCTAGATCGATGTGAGCCAAGTGGTTAGTATAATCTAACTAGTAAAGATACCGGTAGGAAGGGATTCCTGCTACTGCCAATATTTTGACTATAATAGAAAATGTACTAATATGGATAACTATTAAATTCTGGGATGCCAGAAGTAATGGGTTATGCGTATGTAGCTACTGTCGCACTCTATAACTGGTTATAAACTAAAGTAGCAGAGGACATACCACTATTAGTTTGTAATACAGTTAATGTTTATATATAACTAGGTTGTCTATGTTTCCAATATTACCTAACAGGATGCCGTAAGTAATGGAGAATTCACAAAAGGTTTAGCTATAGCTCACAGATATATTAAAGACTACGGGATGCCGTTTATCAGTAACTATTCTTGAGGTTGGGAGTATAACTAGACTTTCTACAGAGCGGGAGGCCGCTGATTGAAAGCTAATTTATAACTGCCGAGTTTGGTCCTTGCAGAAGCATTTATAGGGGTGATCAGGGAGGTGATGGCGAACTATGGTACTAGTGGATGTCAGAGTTATGAAGGGGTTTATTTATTCTAGTAAACTTCTGGGGACATTGAGGGGATTCTGAGTACTTTCAACATATGAGTCTTTATCAGGGTCGTGGTTCTTAGTTGTTTAGTTTTTAATGAGAGCTAGTAGCCTCTTCTTTGAGAGATGAATATACTCGAGGAGGGTACTACTTTTTGTGGCGCTGAGGCAGGTCAGTGTGACGGCATTGTCGGCGTTCTACAATTGTTTTAGTTACTTTTTAGCTGGCAAGCTAGTATGACCGAAGTCTGTGGTTTTATGTATGGTTCTGGATATTGCTAATGTCAAGGGAGTATAGCAGAGTTAGATCAACAAGGAGTGTATACGTACAAAGATAAAAATTCACCTGTTGGTTGGCAAGAATGGTGGCGGGGTCTTTCTCTGGGTCAAGGGTTATTACTACGCGTGGCTGGCGCGTGTATTGGGGGTTGGGGGTCCCTCTGGGTATGGGGGTTGGCCGCACCCTAGTAATACTGGGCATCAAATTTTCTAGACTAAATCGGTCTAGTTAGGGATCCCTTTTTGGATCTATGGATGCTCCTAGTTGAGGTTAATAGGATTTACTACCTAGTACTGTTGAGGTTGACTAGGGTTGGTGGTGGGGGTTGATTTCTTTCAGTGTCAAGGTCAAGGGGGGAGCAGTGTTTTTAGGGGGTCAAGAGGTTGTTGTGCTAGCCTCGCACGGCCCGTCATTCTTGGGTCGGGTTAGATGGTAGGGGGGGGTTGTCATTGTTAGTTGATAGCATGCTATTGACAATCATAGTATGGCAAGGTGATATAATGGGTTCGGGACATTGAGAAATTAGTTTTAATAGGGAAAATAATGCAGGGAAGGGGGGTTCTTAGGTTGGGCTGAGGGAACCTCGAGCGAGGCTATCTGGTGCATGTCACTGGTGTTTTTAGGGAAGGTGGAAAGTGACCTTTATGAACTGGCAATGGTATACTGAACATAGGTTAGATTTGTAATCATGTTTATGGGGGAATTTGCCTCTCTTTATTTTGTTCTATCAGAGTGAGTGACGTAGACTGTTCTTGGATGTTGATTGTTTCTGAGGGGGTATAAGTATGCCGGGTGGCCAGGTTATGGCTGTAGATTTCTTAAGTACAGACGTAGGGGTGAGATTCGTCTATCAGTGGGAAAACAGGGACAGGTGTGTGGGTTGTCTGAGTTTTTATGGGAGAAGGGGATACAGGGTGATCAAAAAGGAAGGCATGTACATGTGTGTATAGATATAAGACTGATCCATCAGGTGATCAATAAGAAACGTGCATGGTGGATGTATTCTTTTTCTCATCTCTCGGAGATATGGTTATTGTAGAGTCTCGTAATTTACAGGCTCTTTTACTTTGTTACTTTTACTCTGTATATATTCTCTTATTCTTTTTGGGGTTTATTTTATATCTTCAAGACAGGTTATGGTTGCATAGTGTTTACTTATGTTGTGTATATTATATCTTCAAGACAGGTTATGGTTGCATAGTGTTTACTTATGTCGTGTATATTATATCTTCAAGACAGGTTATGGTTGTATAGTGTTTATTTACGTCAGGTATATACATATATGGTAGGTTATGTGTGCAAGTTTTAAAAGGGTTGGGAGAATAGTATTTTTCGGCTGTGGGTTTTCTGCCTTTTGTTTTCTGTCTGGTTGGTGGGGCTTCCTGGAGTGATAGCCGTGATCCTGCGGTGTTCCTTTGAGGGGTGAGGTCCTACCCTTGACCCGGTGACAGGCGCGGTCGGTTTGTTGACTCTCGGGTGTCGTATTTCTTTCTTCCTTCTCTGTTTCTTACTCTTCGGTCCTTCCTCTGTAGGTACTTTCTCCTCGTGTGTGGGTGTTCTTTTCTCTCTGTGGGCTGTTGTCTCTTTTGTAGGGATGTATTCTTTTCGGGGTATTTTATGCCTATTAACATAATAGTCTCTATTCAAGCGCCCGCGGTCGCAAGTTTTGAATCTGCCTTGCGTGAAAGAACAGAGTACTCGTCATAATAGTGTAATGCCTATTCTCTTATGCCAGCTATGTCGTTGGAAAACTACTAAGGTCCTTAAAAAGGTAAGATACCTTGTCGTAAAATTACTTAAGATTTGTTTAAACCTTTTAGTTACCAATCCTGGATGGGAGGCCACAGACAATTGGTACCAAGGACTTATATGTGCTAAGTGCTCAATTAAGAGTATCTCGCATAATCCCTTCTAACACAAAAGATCTTTCTGTCCTAGATCGATGTGAGCCAAGTGGTTAGTATAATCTAACTAGTAAAGATACCGGTAGGAAGGGATTCCTGCTACTGCCAATATTTTGACTATAATAGAAAACGTACTAATATGGATAACTATTAAATTCTGGGATGCCAGAAGTAATGGGTTATGCGTATGTAGCTACTGTCGCACTCTATAACTGGTTATAAACTAAAGTAGCAGAGGACATACCACTATTAGTTTGTAATACAGTTAATGTTTATATATATAACTAGGTTGTCTATGTTTCCAATATTACCTAACAGGATGCCGTAAGTAATGGAGAATTCACAAAAGGTTTAGCTATAGCTCACAGATATATTAAAGACTACGGGATGCCGTTTATCAGTAACTATTCTTGAGGTTGGGAGTATAACTAGACTTTCTACAGAGCGGGAGGCCGCTGATTGAAAGCTAATTTATAACTGCCGAGTTTGGTCCTTGCGGAAGCATTTATAGGGGTGGTCAGGGAGGTGGTGGCGAACTATGGTACTAGTGGATGTCAGAGTTATGAAGGGGTTTATTTATTCTAGTAAACTTCTGGGGACATTGAGGGGATTCTGAGTACTTTCAACATATGAGTCTTTATCAGGGTCGTGGTTCTTAGTTGTTTAGTTTTTAATGAGAGCTAGTAGCCTCTTCTTTGAGAGATGAATACACTCGAGGAGGGTACTACTTTTTGTGGCGCTGAGGCAGGTCAGTGTGACGGCATTGTCGGCGTTCTACAATTGTTTTAGTTACTTTTTAGCTGGCAAGCTAGTATGACCGAAGTCTGTGGTTTTATGTATGGTTCTGGATATTGCTAATGTCAAGGGAGTATAGCAGAGTTAGATCAACAAGGGGTGTATACGTACAAAGATAAAAATTCACCTGTTGGTTGGCAAGAATGGTGGCGGGGTCTTTCTCTGGGTCAAGGGTTATTACTACGCGTGGCTGGCGCGTGTATTGGGGGTTGGGGGTCCCTCTGGGTATGGGGGTTGGCCGCACCCTAGTAATACTGGGCATCAAATTTTCTAGACTAAATCGGTCTAGTTAGGGATCCCTTTTTGGATCTATGGATGCTCCTAGTTGAGGTTAATAGGATTTACTACCTAGTACTGTTGAGGTTGACTAGGGTTGGTGGTGGGGGTTGATTTCTTTCAGTGTCAAGGTCAAGGGGGGAGCAGTCTTTTTAGGGGGTCAAGAGGTTGTTGTGCTAGCCTCGCACGGCCCGTCATTCTCGGGTCGGGTTAGATGGTAGGGGGGGGTTGTCATTGTTAGTTGATAGCATGCTATTGACAATCATAGTATGGCAAGGTGATATAATGGGTTCGGGACATTGAGAAATTAGTTTTAATAGGGAAAATAATAATAGGTTGAGCTGAGGGAACCTCGAGCGAGACTATCTGGGGCATGTCACTGGTGTTTTTAGGGAAGGTGGAAAGTGACCTTTATGAACTGGCAATGGTATACTGAACATAGGTTAGATTTGTAATCATGTTTATGGGGGAATTTGCCTCTCTTTATTTTGTTCTATCAGAGTGAGTGACGTAGACTGTTCTTGGATGTTGATTGTTTCTGAGGGGGTATAAGTATGCCGGGTGGCCAGGTTATGGCTGTTGTTTGGGTTGATTTCTTAAGTACAGACGTAGGGGTGAGATTCGTCTATCAGTGGGAAAACAGGGACAGGTGTGTGGGTTGTCTGAGTTTTTATGGGAGAAGGGGATACAGGGTGATCAAAAAGGAAGGCATGTACATGTGTGTATAGATATAAGACTGATCCATCAGGTGATCAATAAGAAACGTGCATGGTGGATGTATTCTTTTTCTCATCTCTCGGAGATATGGTTATTGTAGAGTCTCGTAATTTACAGGCTCTTTTACTTTGTTACTTTTACTCTGTATATATTCTCTTATTCTTTTTGGGGTTTATTTTATATCTTCAAGACAGGTTATGGTTGCATAGTGTTTACTTATGTTGTGTATATTATATCTTCAAGACAGGTTATGGTTGCATAGTGTTTTACTTATGTCGTGTATATTATATCTTCAAGACAGGTTATGGTTGTATAGTGTTTATTTACGTCAGGTATATACATATATGGTAGGTTATGTGTGCAAGTTTTAAAAGGGTTGGGAGAATAGTATTTTTCGGCTGTGGGTTTTCTGCCTTTTGTTTTCTGTCTGGTTGGTGGGGCTTCCTGGAGTGATAGCCGTGATCCTGCGGTGTTCCTTTGAGGGGTGAGGTCCTACCCTTGACCCGGTGACAGGCGCGGTCGGTTTGTTGACTCTCGGGTGTCGTATTTCTTTCTTCCTTCTCTGTTTCTTACTCTTCGGTCCTTCCTCTGTAGGTACTTTCTCCTCGTGTGTGGGTGTTCTTTTCTCTCTGTGGGCTGTTGTCTCTTTTGTAGGCATGTGTTCTTTTCGGGGTATTTTACTTCCCTCCCCTTCATGGTAGGCGCGTCCCCGAGCCTCAAGGGTGAAGGAGAGAGAGGTTCCTTGGTGGTGTGACATGGGTAGGGTGTGTAAAAAGGTCCACCAATCAATGGAGCATTGGTCAGGTGTTTTGCAGGGGTCAATGGTGACTTGGAGGGATGATGCTGTAGAGTTAATGATGGCTGCTGTTAGTGCTTCATGGGTATACCGTATTCGTACTTGTTGTCCGGAATCTGTGGAAATTTTGATTCGTTGGTGGGAGCTGGTAAGCAAGTAACTCTTTTGGCTGTGCTGGTCGGCAGGTCATACCTTTTTGCGGACGTAGGTGTACCAGGATTAGTTTTACATGGGCGGGATGTTGTCTTTAGTACTTGGTGGTATTCTGGGCTGTGGATTTCTGCAATTCTGATGGTGTGTTTTTGTAGTGTGTGTTGGTTGGATTGTTTGATGATTGTTATTGTCTTCTTCTATCATGGTTAAGATTGGGGAGAATCGTACAGGTCTTGTCACTAGTCTTCCTAATTTTGTTCGAATGTTGTGTCTGATTGGTGGTTCAGGGCTAGAATTGCTAGATGACGTTTAGTACTGTGGGGGTTTTGGGTTAGGGGTGGGTGTAGGGGAGGATTTCAGACTGGTGGGGGAAGGGCTTACGTTAGGAGAACTGGATGGTTGGGAGTTATCTTTTGGCTTGGGAGATAGGGTGGATGGAAAAGGGGATAGAGACGGAGGTGCAAGCCGGGTAGGTAAGGTGAATGGAGTTAGGTTGGTGGTCATTGTTGAAGTGCCAGGGGTTTGTTTACTGAAAGCTGAACTGGGTTGATTGATGATTGGGGCTCGTTGTTGCGGAACTGTAGTAGCATAATCGTGATCGATATTAGGGGGGCTTCTTTCTGGTGCAGAGGAGAGTGGGGAGGTTGAATTTGTTGAGGTATGTCTGGGACTGGGGGTGGAGTTGGGTGGTGAGGTGGAGCATGAGGAGGGTTTAGGTTTACTTTGTTGGGGTGTAGAGTGGGTGGAGGAGGGGGACAAGGGTCTGGGCAAGGAGCGATTATGGATTAAGGGGGAAGTAGTGGGAGAGGAAGACTTTGTGTTTGTTGGTATGTTTCTTTGCAGGCGTTTTGTTTTTCGTGTGGTGGTAAATTTGAATTTAGAAGAGGTTTTTGGTCGAAGAGTATAACGATTTGAGGGCTGTGGGCGGTGGAGGGGTTTGTTTGGGGTTTTGACTGAGGTGGTGTCTGAAGGAGAAGAAGCGGGTAGGGTTGGGGGGGGTGTTACTCCGGGTGATAATTCGGAAGGTTGGGGCGTTCTCGGTGTGTGTTGGCGAAAAGTGTTTGTGGGGGGGGTATGGAGTTTCATCTTGGGAATGTTGGGGTTTTGTGTTTTGTCACTGGGATGACTTTGACTTGGGTCGATAGTGGGAGTTGGTAGGGAACATAGTGCGGTTAAAAGGGGATTGGTGGTTGATTGAGGGTGATTATTTTCATTGTTTAGGGGTTTGTAAATACGCACAAAACGGTTTCGGTAGGTTCGGGTTTCCCCATGGTAGTTTATGGGGGTTTGGTAGGGGTTTGGGATCTGGATGACGGTATAGGGACCTATGTATATTGGGCCTAATTAATTTACTACTGGCAGTTTGCCCACCATTGCGGTATCATGGATGGCAAATGGGTTTTTATTAGGGGTGACGCATGTTTTGTATCTTGGCAAGTTTGCGCGGGTTGGAGGGTGTTTTTTAGTTGTTGCAAGGGGTCGATTTTGAACTGAGTGGTGGAGGGCTTTGCTTGATGATGAAACGGAAGTAAGAGTGGGGCGACTCCGTACACTCTTTCATGAGGAGAAATACCATCTTCTTTTGGACAGGTATTCATCCCCCATTGTATAATTTTTATTTGGGATGGCCAGTCAGAGGTGTTTAAAGCTATCATTCTTGGGCTTAGTTGGTTATTTATTGTTCGATGGCTGCGCTCGCACACCGCATTTCCTTGAGGCCAGTAGGGGGAGGAGTGTGATTTTTATCCCACATTGCTTGGAAAATTCTTCCCAAACATGTTCACGGAATTCTGGGGCATTGTCTGTTACGGCTGGATCGGCAATACATATTCGGGATTCTTGATCGTAGGACAGAAATGGCTTAAGTGACAACGACACGCTCGATTCCAGTCCCAAATACTATATGCTCCAGACAACAAAAGCACCAACGCCCTACAGAGTTATCGTCTACGGTAACGAGGTACCTTAACTCGGCGAAAGTGTACAACAGGGGTAGGCTATGAGGCTAAACTCCCTCAGACATTTATAGGTTACGTTATTACTAAAGAAATGCAATACTCAAGAAACTACGTTAATATTAAGCCTCTAATAATGTAGAATAGAAGCAGGCTAAAGGTATGACAGTGAAATGCTAAATGACAAATGTACACGCCTACTTGAAAGCGCGTGCACTACACTAACTGTCCCCTACTAACATGCACTAGCATGTAGCATACAAGATGTTCATGATCCAGTAGATACCTAATAATACACACATGGGAGGAACATAAACAGTAGTCACTTATTATAATAATGAATCTATACTTGGAATAACTAAAAGGTTGCAGGCAACAGTACTGCGCCGGTAGCCTACTACCGCATAGGCTACTTCGCTTCTCTCACTCTGTCTCCCCTCCGAGTCCGTATGCGCCCTACGCAACAGAACTCCGGACACAGCAGCAAAACGACAGTGCAGTTAATTGATACATGAAAGTATTAATAGTGTTGTCTTGTGTGTGAGTAATGTGTATTGTAAAGTGTTATAGATATATACTTAAAGAGAGCTGCAATGCATAGTAAAATAAAGATATATCCCACTCATCATCCCCATGTGTACTAGCTAGCAGGCCAAGTCACAGGAACAATGAGTCCCAGCACCGAAAGCGAGAACCCAGGAAAAGACTGTAGAGAACACAAGGACAGATAAATTACGTTACTCTACTATACCGGCACTACGAGCGAGCTGTAGTCTCGGGTGCTACACTCGCTCCTGGCTCGGTATGCAAATCAAGGCTAAGTCCTCGTCCCTCTACAGACAACTCCTGGGCATGGTCGGGCTCTTACACATGGCACCAGTCTAGTCACAAATGGGATGATGAGCAGGGCATATAACTCGTGAACATGTAGAACGTTCACCAACTATCCTCATCAAGAAGATCGCTGTTCACATTAACCCCTTAAATCTAATACATGTAAATATATGCTTGTCCTAAGAGTAATACGAGAGGTGAGTGCTGAAACTCCTTTAGGACCTCAAGGGAAGGTTATGCATTTAAATAGAGAGAAGAATGAAATGAGAGTAATGTCGTCAGAGAGAAAGAGTGCAACCGTGAGAAGTGGGGAGAGAGAGCAAGGGATGTTAGAATCTCAAAGGTTCTAGGCAACCTGGTCATAGAACACACAGCCAGCCTCCAGGCAATGTGCTGTACGACAACATGGGCCCAGCCCAGGCAGGCAACAATGGACTACCAACCCTATCGCGCCTAGCTATAAGTGCAAGGCTGCCAACCAGTCCATACGTCTGGCAACCACCCGGCCGGCAGCGCGGCGCGTTGCTACCCTCTTGCTCTGAAGCCCAACTCACTCTCTCTCTCTGAACTCCCATGGTCTTCTATCAACTTCTCTATTGATACTACATATTAAATGGAAGGTCTCGACATGGCTTAAAACAAAACCCACCACTGGTTAGCACATGACGAGACCTTTGCAGAGATACAAAGAACATAGTTATAAGTTGTCACACTCAATATACATTGCGGCTGACGGTAGCCAGATCACGGGCGGTACAGTGGAGTACCAAGGAGTACAATCAGGTTGCGTTGCCCAGCACTGGGGTGCGTCACAGCCCCCCCAAGATTTTAGATAATCGACCTTAGAAGCATTATCAAAATCTGACAGGCAACCAACCGACCTGCTACCCTTAGCTGCCACTAATTGCAAAAGGTGCACAACAACTGAAGTGTGAATTATACATAAACACAATATCGCATGCATCATGCTACAACAATAAAGAGTTACAAAACTAAAAAAAGAAAGAGTTTTCTCGTTTATTTTATTGTTTTATAATCTTTTTGGACGGCGTTATGATAGCCTAATTTTACTCCTGCTCAACCCACACACCGTGCACGACAATCTTGGATCATCAACCCTTGATAGACAATCTGCTATCACGTTCTCACTCCCGGCAATATGCTGAATGTTGAGATTATACTCTTGGAGCATTAGGGACCACCTGGTCAACCGCATATTCCGATTGTGAAACTGATTTAGGAATTTCAAGGGATGATGGTCCGTATAAATCGTCACTACCGGGCCGTAGGCTGGAACATAAACTTCGAAATGTTTGAGCGACAAAACGATAGCCAGAAGCTCCTTCTCTATAGTCGAGTAATTCCTTTGTGCCGAATTAAACTTGCGAGAAAAGAAGCTCACTGGGTGTTCCAAGCCCTCGGAATCAGTCTGCAGTAACACTGCCCCGGCACCCACACCGCTGGCATCAGTCGCCAGCTGAAAACTCCTGGAGAAGTCTGGGGCCCTCAAAATCGGATGTGTACACAGCAGGTGCTTGACTAGGTCGAAAGCCCTCTGACACTCCGCAGCCCAACAGAACTTCACTGACTTCGACAGTAGATCAGTAAACGGTGCTAAGACAGTAGAGTATCCCCGGATGAAGCGCCTATAATAGCCTATCATACCTAGGAACCGCATGACCTGGCGCTTAATGGTGGGCCTGGGAAACATATTGATAGCCTGTATCTTGCTCAGGGGGGGGCACACCCGGCCTAACCCGACCACAAAGCCAAGATACTGCACAGTAGCCTTTACAAACTCGCACTTCCTCAGGTTCACCACCAGCCCAGCATCGTGCAACTTCCTAAACAGGGTCTCTAAGTGCCTTAGGTGATTTTCAAAATCGTCATCATATACTATCACGTCATCAAGGTAGACCGTGCAGTTAGGGATTTCGTCACAAATATCGTTCATCAGGTTCTGAAACGTGGCAGGTGCGTTCTTAAGCCCATAAGGCATTACGTTACATTGGTAGGTCTTGCCATCTACCACAAAACCACAAACTTGCTTAGCTCGGTCCGACAGGGGTACTTGCCAGTAGCCTTTTACAAGATCAATTTTAGTAAGGTACTTTGCATTCCCTATCTTGTCCACGCTGTCGTCAACTCGAGGCAAAGGGTAAGGGTTGGTAGTGGTCAAGCCATTTAACCTACGAAAATCTATGCAGAACCGCACCTTGCCGTCAGGTTTTGGCTGCAACGTGACGGGTGATGTCCACTTCACATAACCTTCAGTGATCATCCCTCTCTCAACCATGTACTTTAACTCCTCCCGTAAAGCTGGCAACTTTACCGGGGGCACACGGTAGGGCACTGACTTGAAGGGCACATTATCACCGACGTCCACGTCGTGCGTTACCTGAGTAGTGAGACCTGGGTGTTCGGCGAAAACAGAGGGGTATGACCTGAACAGGCCTAGGACAGCAGCACCCTGGTGCTCAGGCAGGTGACTTACAGCTTGCCTAGCCTCTTGTTCAGTATTCCCCGCCCACTGTTCCGCGGAAATGACACAGTCCCAGCTATCCTCCTCAGCAGCATGACTGTCCCCACCTCCTTCTCCACCCTGGCCGCTGCAGGCCAGCACAGGGACAGTGAGAGGCTCTGAGGGGCGTCTCACATACTCTTTCATGAGGTTAACATGACATAACTGATGTTTTTTCCTACGGTCAGGTGTTGCAACGAGATAATCAAGGTCGGACAGTTTCTTAGCCACCACATACGGCCCAATGAACTTGGCAGAAAGGGGGTGTCCAGGCAAAGGTAAAAGCAACATTACCTCCTGACCCACCGAAAACTCCCGAAGCTTCACCTTGGCGTCATACTGGTGCTTCATGACCGCCTGTGCATTAACCAAGTTATTACCTGCCGCTGCCATGCAACCTATAAGTCTCTCCCGGCTCGCATCCCCATCTTCCTCCAACTCTATGGCACCATTGCTATAACGAGCTAGGCTAGCGTCTTGCAGCTGCTGCTCACTAATGTCCCCGGGCGTCAATGCATCAAGATGGTTTTGTAATAAGACATTACCCCGGCTAGTAGGCTCTACTGCCTTAGTGGCTCTCGCTACAGCTCTTGCCTCACGCGAAGTCTTACCCAACTCTGCCTTGTTACACACCATCTCTGGGCCAGAGTCAACACCCGTGTTTATTATAGGTCCAAGTACCGAATCACCGAGAAGTGCAGCAGAATCAATGTCCCTTTTCCTGCCCTTAGCAACCTTCTCCTGATCCTTCCTCCACTGTCCCCGAGGTTGAGTGCTAGGCTGTGCAGGAGCCGCAGAGCGAGATCGGGTTACCACACAGGCCATCTCATCCTGTTGGCACCTCCCAACCCATTCCCGATTCTCACCATCCACGTCGGCCGCCCTCTCGGCAACGACTAAGGGTGGAGTCCCGGAAGTGGGCACCGCAAAGTCGTTGCCGAGAAGAAGGTCGACGCCCTCAACTGGCAAACACTCAACGATCCCTACATCCAGCTCCCTGCACACCTCTCCCACTCTCAACTCCAACCTCACAAGTGGGTATGACCTCGTAGCATTTATACCCTGCACCACAACAACTCTGGCCGCATTTATCGGTTTCCCTGTGAAGTTCCTCAACAAAGTTTGCGAAGCCCCCGTATCCCTCAGCAAGTCAACCCTCCGTAGTTCACTCCCCCAGCTCACAAACCCGTGTCCCCGATGGCTACAGCAAGTGTCCCGGACAGGTGTCGAGCCTTCCGTACGCTTCTTTACCGCGTGTGCCTCAGCTGCTGACAACCTACCCCGGGCAGTTGCTGCAGCCTTCAGAGACACACCGATACTGTGAACCAATGACACCGGCTTAGCGGGAGTGTTACTAGGGCACTCACGTGAATAATGGCCTAGCTTCTGACATTTGTAACATTTCACATCCCCAATGGGCTTCTTCCCTTGTGCGGGCGAAGAAGGGGCCTGACCTTTAGTAAACGGGAGAGGCTTGTGTTTGTAGGTGTTATTAGGTGCAATGCTTTTAGTGTGGTTATGTGTGTCATAGGATTTGTTATTATCGAAAACTCTGGTGGGTGGGGTATAGCGCCCCTTCTGCCCTGACTCAGCCCTCTGAGCGGCACCGCAACCACGAATCAATGATAATCTGAGGTCTGCCATCTTGGCAGCCTCCTCTACTGTCTTGGGACATTTTTCCTTAATGTTCAGCGTTAGATCGGTTCCAGTACATTTGTAAAACTGTTCCAGATAGAAAAGTTGCTTAATTTCCTCAGCCGACTCTGCGTGCTCGGACCGAAACCAGTTATTACATGCATCTGTTAAGTCCCGTGCGTGCTCCATAAAACTGACGTCGCTCTTCTTATTCACGCCACGGAACTTCAATCTATAAGTTTCGGGTTGCAGTTCGTAGGCCCGGAGCACAGCCTCCTTCACCAGTCCATACACGACACTCGTCCAGTGACAGTGCATCGTAGGCTCTCAACCCCTTACCCACTAGACGTGATGAAACTAATGCTGCCCATTTAACCTCCGGCCAGTCATACTCACGACACTTCTTTTCGAAACGAGCAAAAAACTCAGTCACTGCTGTCTCATCAAATGCGGGTACTAACTTAATTAAATGCGAAAGTGAGTCTGTAACCCGGTGCCCACCACCGAGATGACGCCCCGTGGTCTCTACTCTAGACTTCTCGACATCCATTTCAGCCTGGTACCTGGTTGCATCCTGATTGGCTTGGATTCTAGCAACCTCTATGCGTTCTATACTAGCCTGTTGTATCCGAGTCTCCTGCAGCTTAATCCGTTCTATACTAGCCTGTTGTATCTGAGTCTCCTGCAGCTTAATCCGTTCTATACTAGCCTGTTGACTCTCTCGCAACTTAAGCTTAGCTAGTTCTAGCTGAAATAACATCTCAGGAGACAGGCCTGGGGGGGGAGAGCACAAAATGGGGGATCCACACCGAGACGTGTTTACGGTAAGCCAGCTTGCCATTGAGAACCCTCCTGCTGCATCGTGCTAAGACTCGCTGGCTGAGGGCCCAGCTCAGGGGTAGAGTGGAATGGAGGCTTGGAGGGAACCCCCCAAGACCCCACTCCACCCACCGCCCCATCGCCATCACCCAACAAACATGCCACCAAATTCTTCTTGGGCCAACTGTCAGGACAGTCCCGCCCCAAAACCGTGGCTAAACAGCGAAGACCGTAACAATCAATAGCCTGCAGGCGCTGTTCGGTCAAAGGTGTCTGCAAAAATGCCCGGGCATCCCTCTCTCCACTTATAACACTCCCCTCCCTAAATATCTGCTGTACTTGCTGGTCACTAGGCTGTACCGTGTTATCCTCCCCCGTAAATGATGAGTCATTAGACATAGTGCTGGTTATACAATTGCTGTTCAAAAAAAAAAGTGCTTATTACTAATTGCAGTCTCGACTCACAAAATGTTAAAGATGCTTGAATGACTCTACTCTAGACACCTAACGAAACAATCTGCAAGTCCACCAATACAATAATGACACAATAAAAATTCCTCCAATATGCAAGAAAATTCTAGCCAGCTCTACTAGGTAGCATAGAATAGTTCTCCAAAAAACATGTGATAGGATACTACTGAATCTTGTGCAAGGTCGCCATTTTGTTACGGCTGGATCGGCAATACATATTCGGGATTCTTGATCGTAGGACAGAAATGGCTTAAGTGACAACGACACGCTCGATTCCAGTCCCAAATACTATATGCTCCAGACAACAAAAGCACCACCGCCCTACAGAGTTATCGTCTACGGTAACGAGGTACCTTAACTCGGCGAAAGTGTACAACAGGGGTAGGCTATGAGGCTAAACTCCCTCAGACATTTATAGGTTACGTTATTACTAAAGAAATGCAATACTCAAGAAACTACGTTAATATTAAGCCTCTAATAATGTAGAATAGAAGCAGGCTAAAGGTATGACAGTGAAATGCTAAATGACAAATGTACACGCCTACTTGAAAGCGCGTGCACTACACTAACTGTCCCCTACTAACATGCACTAGCATGTAGCATACAAGATGTTCATGATCCAGTAGATACCTAATAATACACATGGGAGGAACATAAACAGTAGTCACTTATTATAATAATGAATCTATACTTGGAATAACTAAAAGGTTGCAGGCAACAGTACTGCGCCGGTAGCCTACTACCGCATAGGCTACTTCGCTTCTCTCACTCTGTCTCCCCTCCGAGTCCGTATGCGCCCTACGCAACAGAACTCCGGACACAGCAGCAAAACGACAGTGCAGTTAATTGATACATGAAAGTATTAATAGTGTTGTCTTGTGTGTGAGTAATGTGTATTGTAAAGTGTTATAGATATATACTTAAAGAGAGCTGCAATGCATAGTAAAATAAAGATATATCCCACTCATCATCCCAATGTGTTCTAGCTAGCAGGCCAAGTCACAGGAACAACGAGTCCCAGCACCGAAAGCGAGAACCCAGGAAAAAACTGTAGAGAACACAAGGACAGATAAATTACGTTACTCTACTATACCGGCACTACGAGCGAGCTGTAGTCTCGGGTGCTACACTCGCTCCTGGCTCGGTATGCAAATCAAGGCTAAGTCCTCGTCCCTCTACAGACAACTCCTGGGCATGGTCGGGCTCTTACAAATGGCACCAGTCTAGTCACAAATGGGATGATGAGCAGGGCATATAACTCGTGAACATGTAGAACGTTCACCAACTATCCTCATCAAGAAGATCGCTGTTCACATTAACCCCTTAAATCTAATACATGTAAATATATGCTTGTCCTAAGAGTAATACGAGAGGTGAGTGCTGAAACTCCTTTAGGACCTCAAGGGAAGGTTATGCATTTAAATAGAGAGAAGAATGAAATGAGAGTAATGTCGTCAGAGAGAAAGAGTGCAACCGTGAGAAGTGGGGAGAGAGAGCAAGGGATGTTAGAATCTCAAAGGTTCTAGGCAACCTGGTCATAGAACACACAGCCAGCCTCCAGGCAATGTGCTGTACGACAACATGGGCCCAGCCCAGGCAGGCAACAATGGACTACCAACCCTATCGCGCCTAGCTATAAGCGCAAGGCTGCCAACCAGTCCATACGTCTGGCAACCACCCGGCCGGCAGCGCGGCGCGTTGCTACCCTCTTGCTCTGAAGCCCAACTCACTCTCTCTCTCTGAACTCCCATGGTCTTCTATCAACTTCTCTATTGATACTACATATTAAATGGAAGGTCTCGACATGGCTTAAAACAAAACCCACCACTGGTTAGCACATGACGAGACCTTTGCAGAGATACAAAGAACATAGTTATAAGTTGTCACACTCAATATACATTGCGGCTGACGGTAGCCAGATCACGGGCGGTACAGTGGAGTACCAAGGAGTACAATCAGGTTGCGTTGCCCAGCACTGGGGTGCGTCACATGTCGGATAACAGCAAAATCGGTAATCTGAAAATGGGGAAAATTTCTGTGGCGAGTAAAGTGGCAACTGTAGCGGCGCTATGATCTTTGGAGGAGCAGGCTATGAGAAACTTAGAATATACGTCGACAAACGTGACTATGTATCGTTTGCTGGTTGGGAAAGGTCCCATTACGTCAAGTGAGAGGATTTCAAAGGGTTTCTGGGCGGAAATGGTGCCAGCTGGTCCTGCTGTGCGACACCGGTCTTTTCCTAACGCACAAGGCTTGCAAGCCTCGGTTACTTGTTTGGCAATGCCGGAAGGATTTGGTGTCCAGTATTGGTCTTGGAAGATTTTTAACATCTTTCTTTGACCCAAATGTATCCCGTTTCCTTCATGAATTGCAATCATATATTCTTGAGCTATTGTCGGTTCGATGACGATGTGTCCGGATTCTGTGGTGAGTTGGTCTCCCCAACGTGTCAGTTGAGAGAATATATGTTTGGGAATCCATTTCGGTTTGAGTCTTGTTTCCCATGACTGGAGGAGGGTAAGTGAGGGGTTAGGCAAATTCTTGATAAAGGAGGTATTGATGAAATCAGTTTGCTGTAGTGCTGCTATATCGGTAGGGAGATTTTCTGGTACAGGTAGACGTGAGAGTGCATCGGCGTTGGTGTGTAGTTTTCCCGGCCGGTAATGGATGACGAAGTCATACTCTAGCGTTTCTCTCCATCGTACTAGTAAGGCGGAATTGGTTTCACATTTCCTGAGCCATTGTAAAGACTGGTGGTCGGTAATGATGTCCAACTTAGCTCCTAGTACAAATGAACGGAAATGGTTGAGGGCCCAAATGACTCCGAGACATTCTCGTTTGGTGGCGGCATAATTTTGTTGAGCAACACTTAAAGTAGAGCTAACGTATGCAATCACGTGTTCTTTTCCTTCTTGGACTTGGGTGAGAACTGCTCCAATGGCATACAGGGAGACGTCAGTGTAGAGACGAAAAGGCTGCTTGTAGTCTGGGAAGGATACGGTGGGGGTTTACACTAGTGTTTCTTTAAGTGTTTCGAATGCTGCATGACGTTCTGGGGTCCAGGAAAACTCGGTGTCCTTGTGAGTGAGTTGGTGTAAAGGTCTGGCTATTTCGGCAAAATGTGGGACGAACCGTCTGTAGTATGTGGCTAGTCCTAAAAATGATCGTACTCCTTTTACTGTGGTGGGGGCTGTTGGTTTTGGATGGCAGATAATTTCTTGGGGTCGGAAGAGATGCCTTTATCGGATATTACGTGTCCTAGAAATCCGACTGTGTTTCTAGCCATCTCACACTTGGAGGGTTTGAGTTTCAACCCTGCCTCTCGTATTCATTGCAAAACTTGTCGTAGCCGACGAAGGTGCTCGGGCCATGTTCCCGAGTAGATGATGACGTCGTCCAGGTAGGCGAGACAGGTTTCCCAAGTTAAACCTTTCAACACAGATTCCATCAGGCGGGAAAACGTGGCAGGACCGTTGCATAAGCCAAATGGTAATACATTGAACTCATATAAATGTCCTCCGTTGGTGGAAAATGCTGTTTTTTGTTGGTCTTCAGGTTTAATAGGAACTTGACAGTACCCTGCTTGGAGGTCCAATGTGGTGAACCATTTGGATCCGTAGAGGGAATCTAGGTAGTCATCGATCCTGGGTAATGGGGTGGCATCCTTGATCGTTGCGTCATTTAATCTGCGGTAGTCGACACAGAAACGAGTGGAACCATCCTTCTTCTTCACCAGTACCACTGGAGATGACCAGGGACTGACGGAGGGGGTAGCAATTCCGGCATCTAACATTTCTTGTACCTGTTGGTCCTCCTCTTGACGTTGGAGGGGGTTCTTCCTGCGTGAGGGTTGTCGCAGGGGAGGTCCAGTTGTGTTGATGGCATGTTGCTCCATGGTGGTTTTACCTATTTCGGTGGGAGTCTGGGCAAATACGTCGCCAAACTCATGCAGTAATGTATACATTTGCTGTTTTTGTGTGCAGGATAGGGAGTCAGGGATGTGTGGTAATATTAAACTATCTTGAGGGTTTATGGAGGGTATATCAATGTCATCAAAAGTTTCGAGGTCGCCAATGATTAGGCCTTTAGGTAAAGTAAGGACTTCCTCTGAAATATTCGCGATCAAAATTTTATTTTGTTGGGAGGATACAATTGCAGGTTGGACGATGCATCGGTCTTGGCTTACGGGAGTGTTGGTGGGTGTCAGAATCATGGTGTCTTGGGGAATTTGCCTAATTGGTACCCACTTTTGGTGGTGGGGAGGAATGATACATCTGGACTGTACTATGGCGGGACTTACAATAGTGGGGGTGGAAAAATTGTTTTTCTGTGAATTGCTGTCATGCATAGAAAACGGAGGGGGTATGGGCAACTGATGCTTCTCACCTGGATGAGATTCCGTTTTCTGTGAGGGTATGTCGGGCAAAGAAAATGGATTTTTACTGGCTAACAAACACATTTGAGATGGGCCAGGTGCATGTAATTCATCATTTGGTGGTAGCTGTAAAGTGGAATGATCAGAGGTGGTCAGAGGGGATAGGGGTAAGGAAGAGTGCACAGGGGGTTGAATTTCATTGGGGGTTAATCTTGAAAGGTTCATGTGAGAAGGGTACACAAATTTTTGTTTACTAGTAGAATGGAGGGTTTTCTTCATGATAGTTTTAGGTGGAACGGTACATTTCATTTCTTCGGAAATAGCGGGAGGAGTGGTTAAGGTTTTCTGTTTTACGGAGGGTTGGTTTGGATTGTTTCTAGAGTTTGCAGTTTTTACTTTGGGGTTTGATGCAATGTGGGCGACATGACTGTTACATGTGGGTTTTTCATTATCTCTTGATGTGGGGTATGGTGGAGGGGATTTCGGAGGTGAGGTTGTGTGTTTCTTAGGGCTAGTTAACTTAGTCACTTGTTTGTGACTCAGGGGATTGTTTTGTGACTGGGATTTGGTCTTCTTCGTAGGCGAGTTTATTGATTCTAGGGAGGATTTGAGTTTTATTTTTTTTTTATTTTTTTTTAAAGATATCATCATAGTGTTGGCAATCGGAGTGGAAAAAAATGAAGGAATGGTAGCAATTTGCGTGGGGAACAGGGGTAGTAACGTGTAATGGGTTAGTTTCTCTCCGGATTTGCAAGGGAGTGTCTCCGGCACTGATGAGTTTAGATTTGGTGGGTTGCAATGCACTAAATTTTCTTTGGTGTTTATCATAGAAGGAGTTAAATATGCACGATCTCGACGCGCCTGTGTCAATCAACAATCTGACAGGGATGTCTTTGATTTTTGCAAGGTGATAAATAGGGGGAGGTCGATCATTTGTGGAGTCCCCCACCGAAGCCATCGTAGGCGGGGGAGGTTCTAAAAATCCCGGAGGTCTACTTCAGATTCTTCCAGGACTTCTTCTGCATTGTCAGTGCTCATGAGGTGAGCAATATCTTCATGTTCAAATTCCTCGAGTTCGTCTTCCTCAACAAACTCCTCCTCATTTACAGAAATGCGAGGTTGGTTTGATCGGTATTTGGCGGAATCGCGGATGTCATGAAGGGCACATTTCTGATTACACGCAGGGAAATCTTAAGGATTGATAATCACTAATGTGGGGTTCTTACCTTTATTGACCTTTGTAGGCCTTGTTTTTATTGTAGACTCTGCGGAGGGGATTCGGGTTGAATCGAGGTATGCTAGGTTGGTGTTTCCCGGTGTGCTAGGCTGGCTTGGAGGTGGTAGGTCGTGGATGGCGGTAGAGGTTAGTCTCTCTAGGACTCTAGGTGTTGCAGCGTTTTGAGGATGAGTGGTATACCTCTTGATGGCGGCAATAGTGTTCGGTTTCGTGGGATGAACCACTAGGATTCTCCTGATGGTTATTAGGTCACGTTGGAAACCAACAGGGTCATGTACTGCGAAGTACTCACGAACTGCTGAGGGCAACACCGAAACTAGATTCACAAGAATGTGCTGATCTTGTTGAACTCTGGGCAAAGTTGGGAAAGCTGACTTTATTTGTTGTGAAATAGCGGCTAACGTTGCGTCTAGATCACCTTCATACTTAGTGTCCTGAATACGGGCGTGGGCGACGAAGATGCCCAAGGTGGGTTTGATAGCCTCAATGACTATGGGCCTAAACTGGTCCCAAGTAAGTGCAGGGGTTATTTGCGATGCAACAAGGGAAACGGCTTTTCCCAGGTGCGTAAGTAGTACTGCGATTTTCTCTCGATCCGTACTGTATGCCAAATCTAACACTGGCTTCATAATGTCCATATACGTTTCGATTTCATAGGTCTCCCCATCATATTTAGGGATGGGAATGTGAGAGCGAGCTGCCATTTTCGCGATGTATAATGCTTCTATTGCTTGACAATATGAAATGCAATGAAATCTTCTATCCGAATCAAGAACCACCGCTAGCCACCAATGTTATGCCCTGATTTTATACAGGATTAACTATCAGTACAGGTGAGTTCTATGAGACTGGGTTATTGAATTTCATGCAAATACATAAAGGGAATCAATAGAGGGCATAATATAATCTCGGAAGATGGTTTATAATACAGCTTTATTTTCACTTAACACTTATGCAGATTAGTAATAAAACAATTCACACGAAATAGTATGGATAAGAGTGGGCATTAATGTTGTTGGACTTTTTATAATCTTTAGCACTGTCGCGGGTGTGGATAGAGCGCACTTCCCACTTCTAACTATCAGGTGTTCTCTTCTGATATATGGCCTACAATAAGTCTAAAGACTTCACTCGTAACTCAGGCTAGTAATTCTTATGTAATCTTGAAAATGTCCTGTGCGACTCACTGGTGATGATTCAAAATTAAGTGATATATATATCTCCAAGAATAATACGTAAAGGAGATATAAATAGCTAGCTTCAACTCGTATTATATAATCACTTGTCTTAATAACACTTAAGACAGATATCAGTTACGAGGCGATATCGGCTTTATGAACAATCGCAAATACTCATTAGATTAATCAAACTTCGGCCGTAGTCTCAATATATAAGACTTTATCACTTCGGCAACACGAAACACTGTAGCAATAATTATGATATGTGTATGGACGCCTGGTATTATCTTCACTGATATACAGTATATGGTAACACGTTAGCATAGCAATCACTTTGGTGATCAAATAATATGAATTATGAGGCACAGGGAAAACACTTGATCATGTCGTATAGTATCGAGGCACTGATACAATTAAAGAGTTAAGCACTGTCGAGGTACCTTCTGGTTATCTTGAGGCGCGGTGTTAGGGGTCCTTAGCTGCTCCGTGGGCTGTCCAATGTGTCCGGTAGTGTGCAGGAGGTTACAGATGGGTTAATGGGTGTAGGGTCTTAAATATGGTTCCGTAATTATCTGGAGTTGGTCACCATATCGAACTAACGCAAGTATTCTCAGCCTGTAGCTTTAGGCAAATACTTGACTATTCTGACCTTTAATTAACCGGTGATGAAGTTCGTTAAGGTACTCTTGGACTGGGATCTTAAATATACTGTTTCAGGTAATGCCGGATTAACAATATATCGGACGAATGCAAGATAAATAAAATTAAGTAACTTCTCTTGTCTGTCACTGATCTTTGAAAGAGGTTCAAGAACTCGGGCGGTGTTTAAACCTTTTAGTTACCAAACCTGGGTGGGAGGCCACAGACAATTGGTACCAAGGACTTATATGTGCTAAGTGCTCAATTAAGAGTATCTCGCATAATCCCTTCTAACACAAAAGATCTTTCTGTCCTAGATCGATGTGAGCCACGTGGTTAGTATAATCTAACTAGTAAAGATACCGGTAGGAAGGGATGCCTGCTACTGCCAATATTTTGACTATAATAGAAAACGTACTAATATGGATAACTATTAAATTCTGGGATGCCAGAAGTAATGGGTTATGCGTATATAGCTACTGTTGCACTCTATAACTGGTTATAAATGAAAGTAGCAGAGGACATACCACTATTAGTTTGTAATACAGTTAATGTTTATATATATAACTAGGTTATCTATGTTTCCAATATTACCTAACAGGATGCCGTAAGTAATATTGAATTCACAAAAGGTTTAGCTATAGCTCACAGATATATTAAAGACTACGGGATGCCGTTTATCAGTAACTATTCTTGAGGTTGGGAGTATAACTAGACTTTCTACAGAGCGGGAGGCCGGTGATTGAAAGCTAATTTATAACTGCCGAGTTTGGTCCTTGTGGAAGCATTTATAGGGGTGGTCAGGGAGGTGGTGGCGAACTGTGGTACTAGTGGATGTCAGAGTTATGAAGGGGTTTATTTATTCTAGTAAACTTCTGGGGACACTGAGGGGATTCTGAGTACTTTCAACATATGAGTCTTTATCAGGGTCGTGGTTCTTGGTTGTTTAGTTTTTAATGAGATCTAGTAGCCTCTTCTTTGAGAGATGAATATACTCGAGGAGGGTACTACTTTTTGTGGCGCTGAGGCAGGTCAGTGTGACGGCATTGTCGGCGTTTTACAATTGTTTTAGTTTACTTCTTAGCAGGCAAGCTAGTATGAGTGAAGTCTGTGGTTTTATGTATGGTTCTGGATATTGCTAATGTCAAGGGAGTATAGCAGAGTTAGATCAACAAGGGGTGTATACGTACAAAGATAAAAATTCACCTGTTGGTTGGCAAGAATGGTGGCAGGGTCTTTCTCTGGGTCAAGGGTTATTACTACGCGTGGCTGGCGTGTGTACTGGGGGTTGGGGGGTCCCTCGGGGTATGGGGGTTGCCCGCACCCTAGTAATACTGGGCATCAAGTTTTCTAGACTAAATCGGTCTAGTTAGGGATCCCTTTTTGGATCTATGGATGCTCCTAGTTGAGGTTAATAGGATTTTCTACCTAGTACTGTTGAGGTTGACTAGGGTTGGTGGTGGGGGTTGATTTCTTTCAGTGTCAAGGTCAAGGGGGGAGCAGTCTTTTTAGGGGGTCAAGAGGTTGTTGTGCTAGCCTCGCACGGCCCGTCATTCTCGGGTCAGGTTAGATGGTAGGGGGGTTTGTCATTGTTAGTTGATAGCATGCTATTGACAATCATAGTACGGCAAGGTGATATAATGGTTTCGGGACATTGAGCAATCAGTTATAATAGGGACAATAATGCAGGGAAGGGGGGTCCTTAGGTTGGGCTGAGGGAACCTCGAGCGAGGCTATCTGGGACATGTCACTGGTGATTTTAGGGAAGGTGGAAAGTGACCTTTATGAACTGGCAATGGTATACTGAACATAGGTTAGATTTGCAAGCATCTTTATAGGGGAAATTGCCTATCTTTATTTTGTTCTATCAGAGTGAGTGACGTAGACTGTTCTTGGATGTTGATTGTTTCTGAGGGGGTATAAGTATGCCGGGTGGCCAGGTTATGGCTGTTGTTTTGGTTGATTTCTTAACCCGGCAAGCGCGATAGGCCTCACGGAAGGCTTCCTATAGGGAACGCGATAGGCCTCACGGAAGCAGGACCATAAAAAAAGCCTTCCAAAAAAAAAAAGGGCCTATCAAAACAAAGGAATTTGTCTCTAGGTGAGATAATTCCCCTCTAGTACTCATCCATGTGTTTCTCACCCCTCCCCCTCCCCTCCTTCCCCACCTTATTCCCCCCTCCCCCCCCTCCTCAATTATCACCTATTTATCCTCTTATTATCATAATTTATCGGTTATTTTTCTCTCCCGCGATAATGTAGCACAAGTGGGTTGCATAAAAGATCGTTATGCAACACCCAGACACCGGCACACACCGCCCCGCTCGTCTCAGTTGACTCCCAGACAGCGAGAGGGGAGGGCTGCCTGTGGCTCTCTCTCGCCTGAGATTATGACCGGGTGGCCAATATCTTCGTTTTTCACCACCCAAATGCTTTTCCCACTTATTTTAGCACTCTTGAAGGTTCATATATACATCATATATGTAAAATAAAAGCATACCGAAAACAAATAATGCTTTATATTGTAAATATAACGAATTCTGTCAGAATCTAGGGCTAGAAATGCACAAATAACTACCCTAGCACCTAGGTCTATATCGCGCTTGTCAGGTTAAGTACAGACGTAGGGGTGAGATTCGTCTATCAGTGGGAAAACAGGGACAGGTGTGTGGATTGTCTGAGTTTTTATGGGAGAAGGGGATACAGGGTGATCAAAAAGGAAGGCATGTACATGTGTGTATAGATATAAGACTGATCCATCAGGTGATCAATAAGAAACGTGCATGGTGGATGTATTCTTTTTTCTCATCTCTCGGAGATGTGGTTATTGTAGAGTCTTGTAATTTACAAGCTCTTTACTTTGTTACTTTTACTCTGTATATATTCTCTTATTCTTTTGGGGGTTTATGTTATATCTTCAAGACAGGTTATGGTTGCATAGTGTTTATTTATGTCGTGTATATTATATCTTCAAGACAGGTTATGGTTGTATAGTGTTTACTTATGTCGTGTATATTATATCTTCAAGACAGGTTATGGTTGCATAGTGTTTATTTATGTCATGTATATTATATCTTCAAGACAGGTTATGGTTGCATAGTGTTTACTTATGTCGTGTATATTATATCTTCAAGACAGGTTATGGTTGCATAGTGTTTACTTATGTCGTGTATATTATATCTTCAAGACAGGTTATGGTTGTATAGTGTTTACTTATGTCGTGTATATTATATCTTCAAGACAGGTTATGGTTGCATAGTGTTTATTTATGTCATGTATATTATATCTTCAAGACAGGTTATGGTTGCATAGTGTTTACTTATGTCGTGTATATTATATCTTCAAGACAGGTTATGGTTGTATAGTGTTTATTTACGTCAGGTATATACATATATGGTAGGTTATGTGTGCAGGTTTTTACCCTCTCCGACATATGACGCGATGTTGAGCCTATTGGGAATACTTTAAAGCCTTTGTTACCATCAGGGGTATTTAGAAACCTTTAGTTTAGTTATTTCAACCTCTGCAGTTGTCTTTGAGTTATCTGTGGGCAGAAAAATAATTTTGGAGAGGTAATTATAAGAGTGAGAGAACTCTATTTCTTATTGCTAATCTGGCAACCTCTGCATCATAAATGCATGAAAGGGTTAAAAGGGTTGGGAGAATAGTATTTTTCGGCTTTGGGTTTTCTGCCTTTTGTTTTCTGTCTGGTTGGTGGGGCTTCCTGGAGTGATAGCCGCGATCCTGCGGTGTCCCTTTGAGGGGTGAGGTCCTAACCTTGACCCGGTGACAGGCGCGGTCGGTTTGTTGACTTTCGGGTGTCGTATTTCTTTCTTCCTTCTCTGTTTCTTACTCTTCGGTCCTTCCTCTGTAGGTACTTTCTCCTCGAGTGCGGGTGTTCTTTTCTCTCTGTGGGCTGTTGTCTCTTTTGTAGGGATGTATTCTTTTCGGGGTATTTTATGCCTATTAACATAATAGTCTCTATTCAAGCGCCCGCGGTCGCAAGTTTTGAATCTGCCTCGCGGGGAAGAACAGAGTACTCGTCATAATAGTGTAATGCCTATTCTCTTATGCCAGCTATGTCGTTGGAAAACTACTAAGGTCCTTAAAAAGGTAAGATACCTTGTCGTAAAATTACTTAAGATTTGTAACATAATAGGGAATGACCGTTATAACCAAGATACCCTGATTCCCGTCTCGCTGGTACAGATGACTTGTCGCCTCATGTCCTATGGGGACCCTGCGATTAAGAGACTTCTACTCGGTGTCTTAACCTCACCTGTGAGGTGTCCAAGGTTCTTAGCTGTCTCCGGGGATTACCCCTGATTCTAAAATTTCTATACGAGGAGGTATGATTGAACCAGTGCGAGTGGAGGCCATGTTGGTACTACTCTTTTCCCGTCAGTGTTGGGATACCCATTCAAACTACTCTTCCGGGGGCATCCCCGACGAGGTATATGGGTGGATGAGTGCCGTCAGACCTGATGAAATCCCCTCCTGGATTACTCCCTATATCGTGTAAGAAATCATACTAGTCAGATGTCCTGTGGTTAGGGCAATGTCCAGTTCCGGCGTCCTCGATTCGTCGGGGAGGTACGGTTGTGGTTGAAAGCCCCCGTCCTCTGATGTGGATCATTACAACTTTGGCTTGACAATTTTATTAGTACTGTAACTTTCCGGAAGTGTCCGCAAAGTAAATGTCTGCGCCGGTCACGAGGAACCGCGAGAGGGAAGGCTAGTCCTTCCTTGACCCGAGGATTTATCCTGTTCCTCTAAAAACTTTTTTTCCAGAATACGTAGTCTTTTAAGCCTGCTGGATTAGACATGAAATACGAATTCATCGCCCTAAGTCCTCGGGGTCCTTTCCTAGTTTACTCATACTGTAGGCATAAGGAGGAAAAAGAGACACTGAACCCTACGGAAATACCGCAAACCCAGGAACAGTGGTCTGAAAACTTAAATAAGTCAAAAGATTTCAATCCACTCTCCCATGAAAAGGCCTTACTTCGGAAGGAGGGGAGGTCCGGCGGGACCGCACCGGAACACACCTCTTACCCTTTGTCTACAGTAGAGCCAACTGGGAGATGTCGACGACAATTATCCCGGTCGCTCCAAGCATGACCAAGAGGCAGACGTGAATTCCAGAGCGGTTCGAGCACCTGATTACCTTGAAGAGCAAACAAATTCCGGGCGTATTATGCCAGAGTGCTTTTGATTATAGGTTATTTAAACTGAAGACTTGCCTCCTCCTTCAGAAATATTGTCATGACTATTTCATGGGTGTACCGAAAGTGAGCATCTTATCCTTAAACATGTTCTACTTTCACCTGTGCTCTTAAGACTACCTGCCTAAGTCTTACTTATAGATTTGTATCCATAGCGATACTTCACCTTTGTTCATGTGGAACTATCTAACCACCCTTATCATATCTGAATAGATTGTTAACCTATAGTGTACTCAAGTGGCATAGAGCAGGAGACATATGATCACTTATAGCCCTATTTGACTGGAGTAGCCAGCGACCGGCGGATGTCTGTCTCCCTGATTCCTTTCAAACACTTCAAGTGTGCAGATTCCTCTTAATGTACCATGGTAGTAAGAAGTGCCGGCTTAATTATTTTTTTGTAAAATGCATCAACTGCTTCTGAAGGCTAAGTCTTCGAGGGGGAAGTTGTGCCGGCAGAGCGTACAGGTACTTGGGCGTGACACTTAGGCTGTTGGTTAGGTATGCAATAACAGGGGGACCCTGTGCTCCTAATTCAGTCAGCCTAACACAGGGGGACGGTAAGTGTCTTAGGAGTCACCGTGTAAGTCTACGTCCGCCGGGGTGCAGCCCGGAAACTACCGTAAAGCCCCTTGGCGCATGCCTGGGTGCTGTCTACGGGATCTACCTCGTATTCTCGTGCCCGTGCAAGGCTTTGGGAGGGAGGAAAAATCTGGGAATCCTCAAGGAATAGGTAAACATCTGAAGTCCGCTTGTTGCTGGCCACAGACGTGTCCTTCATTCAAGTGTTAGCTAATATAGCCATACCGTTGTTTAAACTGAGTTTGGCAAAGCAGGGTTGAGCATTATGTCTACATCCTTCTTAGTCTGTGAATTCATAATGGATGGTGTTAACACTGGGGGAAAAAAAAATTACTCTGTAATACACATTCTCAGGCAAACCCTTTACCATATGGAGTCTGAGAAGCTGTCTAGCCCGGACCGCCTCAAATAGGGACGTCCGTATGTCCATGATTGACCTCGCCAGATGGGGTAGTAGATAATTTTGAAAAGCTTTAATTGCCTCGTTCCGGCCTTTCTTGGGATTAGCAATCGGTTTAGCAATTACTTGAGCCGTGTCTCGAGACAGTAGGAAACCCATGAATTTACGTTGAGTACTATCTCGCAAGAGGAACTCACGTTGGAGATCAATAGGTTCAGGAGCTTTGAAAGGTTCCGGAAAATCTTTAAGTGCTAATTGAGTGGCTGTAAGGAACTCAATAACGGCTCTGGGAACTCCCCCCGTTTGGGGCTTAAGCATATCAAACTCCATATGGCGAGGTGGGGGAACCGCCAGGGAAGTGTTAGACGTTAGAGCAATGGCAAACTGTTGGACTTCCTGATCCCATTCCACCCATGGCCCGTGTCCCACCTCTCCCAGGTTTATTTCCCTTTGCCCCGCCGACATGGTTACTGGAGATGTAATTAACCTCGGTTAATTTGGTCTAACCGAATCGTAACTATGAACGCCGTAAGGTCGGGAGCAGTCAGGGCAAATAAGGTCTCCTGGGGAAGGAGGGGCAAGTTGCCTGGGTTCATATACAAAATATTGATAGTTCGTGTTGTCTGGGAACGCTTCTATCTGTACTTTCACCAACCTACCCTGGGCATCTTTTGCCCTGAACTCTTTATAATTGTTCACCTCTATGGTCCACTCCCACGGTACTGGAATTTCCCCCTATAAGGATCTGTGTCCCTCTCCCGACTTGGGCGGGTTAGCCGGACACCACATGCCTACTGGTTCTTGCCAGTGAGGGATTGCATCCCTTGTTTGATGTTTCGACACTGAAAGAGGGTGAAAAGCCGGATTGGAGCAATGATAAACCATGTTCTCTGGCGGAGATTTACTAATTTCCGCTGGTGGACTAGATGGGACGTTAAACAAAGGCCTATTAGGCTGTGAAAAACTAGTGGCCGGCGTTGAAGCTGTGACCATAGATGAGTCCGACAAGATATTTACTTTAGGTGGTGATAAGGGGTGAACTGGTACGCTTTGCTGCGTTACCGTACTAGTCAAGGTGACAGAAGGAAGTGGCTGAACGTCATCGTCCACGGTGGGAGAGGGCACTGATGCAACCAAGGGAAATCCCACCACCGGTGGAGGAATATCGCGGGACCGTTTAGAGATGGCACACTGTTTCAACACTTGCTGTAATAGCTCATCCAAATGTTTTGCCGTAACACATTGAGGGCGTGGTCTCTTGAGAGACTTGGATCTTACCTTTTCTACTGTCCCGGTATCCTCAACCTGTCTACTAGTACCTGGTCTGTTGAGTGCCTTATCTACTTCCTGATTAGCCGAGGAATATAGCATTTCCCCCAGCGATTCTAAACTATGTGGTACCGGTTCCGAATGGATCGCCATTTCTGGTTGCTCTTGCCCTTCACTGCAAAAGGGGCCTAGCTTACTAGGTGTAAGAATGTTACTTGTACCACACGCCTCTGAACCGGGTGTCCGGACACCCGCCGCTATGGTGCGGGGCCGCTCAGGGGCAGACGCCGCAGAACCAGACAAATCTACCTCATCACAAGGTAGATAGCATTTAGAGAGAACTAATTTTGATCCTTGCAGTAAAACCCTCGCCTTGGATCTAATCCTAGCGTTCGACTGATGCCCCTCGGCGTCTGCTCCGAAGAGACCGGGGAAAAACTCTGGCGTATCCGAAGTAGACATCGACGGGACGGGTCGAGAACAAGACTTACACACTTGGGTGGGGGGGCTATCGTGCTCTGTGGATGAAAAGGAGTCTTGTGACAGACTGGACAACTTTCGTCTCTTGGGGGACCGCTGGTCCATGCTCGAAGCCCTCTCGTTAAGTCGTAGGGGTGACTGCGGTTGAGAAGGAGGCCGGGGCTCCGGCGACTCAGAACGAGTTCTTCTCTTGGAGTGGGGAGGGGAGTGAACCTCACACGCAAAAGGCTCTACAGAGAGTGCTGACTGACTAACCGACTGGGAGGAGTTAGTTGCAACAAGGGGATTTGACCGAAAAACTGGGGGATCTTCAAAAGAATAAAGGGAAATAAGCCTTAGCAGTTCGGCATTATCACCGAAAAGGTCTACATTCGCCACCCTGGTGGTGTATGAAGAAAATGTATTCTTTATTTCTATTAAGGCGAGCAATCATGACAATATCTTGGCTAGCGATCCATTCTTCAAAAAGGTCTGAACAAATTGGACATCTCCGAGAAGTCCACCAAATCTTGACTTGTCTAGGCATTCACGCATCTAATACACAGCTTGTGAGCTGTGACTGGGACTAGAAGGCAGGTCGGCGTGGCACAAATTGAAAACTGAGGCATGGTTACTGAACTCCCCTCCCCGCCGGGAACAGATCCTCTGAAGTGTTGCTCAAGATGTGACGAGATCTGGAAATAGAAAATTCCAGGAATCAATGCTCATAAGATAACCTGAGAGGTGTTAAAACATCCTACCGACTCCTAGATGCCGGAAAAACTAGTTGACTACTGTCAACTTTATTTCCGCCGCCTGAGAGCTAATGTGAAAAAACCCCACCCCCTTTCAAACGGGATTTTCACGTGACTGCTATTACCTGTGACATGTGTCACTGGCCCTAACCGGAACCTGGTTCTATGTCTTCCTGTGGCTAGTTGACTAGCCGGAAAGATACTTTTTCCTTACTTGCGCCGCTGAGCGGGGCGAGGTAAGTGGCCTGTCCACAGGGCCTATGGCTATTCTATTAGCCGGACCAACTGCTTGTACCCTCTTAGTACCGCCGGGCGGCAAGGTACTGGACTGTTCGCAGGGCGAGTGAAAAAACAGGTCAACAAACCGACCCTTTCCGCCGGACTAGGCATGACCGCCGCAAAAGGTGTGTAGTGGCACACTACATAGGGTTGGTTGTGCCCGGCCACCGGCATGGCGGAACAAGACCTTGATACGTAAAACGAGGTCCGGCGGGACAAAAACAACCACGGAGAAGTCGCCTACTACAAAAGACGACTAAACCGCAACACGCAAAGAAACATAAAGGATGTCTCTTAGGGCTCCCAACAACACGTGATCGACACGGTGAAAAACAAGGGGGCCAAGAAAAGGGGAACCTATATCACACATAAAATGGTAAATATACAATTAAACCCCTAATAGCTAACGGAGACCCCTACTGAGGCTAGCCACGAGGCTTGAATAAGTATCCTGAATGATGACAGCCACACCTGGAGACATCACAGCCACAGCATGAAGAGAAGAGGCCCACGAGAGGGGCCCGCATGCAGACTCGTACGCTAGATGGTTCCGCACCAAGTGTGACAACCCTTAAACTAGCGCGTCTGTTACAATAACAAACATGCGACATCCTTATCACGATGTACAACGCATGATATTCTGCGAAGATAATAGCCTCCTAACTAGAGTAAACAATAGCTAAGGCGCAGCAGAAACAAAATATAACAAACCATGCGACGTCGGTCCTGGAGAACACGTAGGCGCCTGCAACACGTACCTTAATTTAAACACTCCCTGCGGGCATACCAATGGGCCAGCCTGAGCTAGCTAGTCTAAACCCTGTTAATACAACTCAGATATGTATCTAAATTAGTAAGGACTCACGAGAATTGAGCGAACGAAGAATGTGGCGGAGCTCAGGCGACACACGTCCAACCCGGTTGCCCACGGGGAAGAGAAGGACGTATGGACGCTTAGAGAGTAGCGTCAGGGATCCACACATCAGAAATCCACCGAAATGGAAAGCTTAGTATAACACAGTTTAAGTATATAATTTTTCTCTTTTATTTTTTACGAAGGTTTTTTCGTAGTGGGTACCCAATCATAAGACGATTCCATAAAGAATAGGCGTTACACTTATGACGAGTACTCTGTTCTTCCCCGCGTGGCAGATTCAAAACTGGCGACCGCGGCCGCTTGAATAGAGACTATTATGTTAATAGGCATATCGTCAATGATGGAGGGGCCACTATTAAATATGTTATATTAAAGGTGAATTCCAGGGATGAAACCTATTCAAAGTACAATGTCCATTGGGATCTGTTTGGTTTTAGGGGTATGATTACTGAAGAACTTTCATCAATGTGTCCTAACAACATAGAAATATAGCTTCGCCAAGTTATTTTATGTGGCGAGCACTGGGCGTGTTTACCATGACGTCACTATTGTCAATGGCGGGAACACTAGACACGGGAAAGGGGTGAATCTGTGTTTTATTTTATGTGAGAAAAACTCTTTAAATTGTATGCATGTTTACAGCTCAACATTTGGCTTAACCACTATCTGGTCAAGGTACTGCGATATATAAAATTAACAGAAAACGATACTTTCATTAAGAAATAGGCCTTGGAAGCATCCTCCCTCGACTCGTGACCAGGATAAAACACTCGAAAACACTGCCTGCTATGTTTATTGTTGGCGAGATTGGATTATTTCTTGATGTGCACCACATCTTCAGGACCTTGTTCGATGTTTTGCAGAGCTTGAGTATTGAATTGAAAGGTACTAATTAAGAATAACAGACCTGTCCACAAGCGTGTGTAATTGGGACAAGTGTCCAATGTTTACATACAATGTCGTCACACAAATCAGCTGGAACTCTCTCAACTGACGGTCCAGATGATTTAGAAATAATATGTGCTTCATACGAATGCTAGAATACTCAGCCCACGGGACAAGCTCGGCCAGGACAGCTCGGCCCACGGCGAGACAGCTAGGCCCATTAAAAACGAGACAGCTCGGCCCCGTGTTAATTACGAGACAACTCGTAGGGGAGGTGTGGCGGAGTGGTCTTGCCACTGGACTGGTAATCCAGTGGACCCGGGTCCGAATCCCAATATGTCAATGGAAAGATATTATTGGGATGGAATTTGTGCTGTACCTAGTATCAGTGCACTACCACAGCACACCGAAATGCCAAAAAAATACCCTCATTGTTCCCTTATTAAATAGCATTGTATGAATATTCCCATATTCAAAAATATGCTACAGGGGGGCAATGCCTAGTGAGTTAATTGCTCAATAGGTGGCGTTCTGAGAGTGAAGGTCCGAGTGTGGGGAGTGAGACTGTGAAGCGCAGAGGCGAGGCGGCTTCAGAGATGGGATTGCTTCGAGCCGTGAAGCTTCGCATGTCTCACTCCCTAGACTGGAGCAAGACCTCACGGGCCTCACCGTGTTCAGCGGTAGAGTGTAAAGGCTATCAGCCTATGCCTGAGAGGGGAGTAGTTGGAATATAGAAAAAAAAAAAAAAAAAAAAAATAAAAAATAACCTAACCATTATACATTATGAATCGAGAGAACTAGCCTATGACATAATTATACAATAAACGAACATTTCGCCCACATTACACACACACCATAAACCCTCCACTTAGCTCTCCCCATCCTATATCCTGACTGGTCTTGTCAAATTGCCCCATAGCAAAACATGGGGCCGAGCTGTCTCAAATAATGGGCGGAGTTGTCTCGCCGTCGTGGCCGAGTTGTCCAAAAGTGGGCCGAGCTGTCCGAGCCGAGTTGTCCCATGGGCCGAGTTGTCCAGTCACCCTTCATACCTGCCCTTTTCTATACGGATGACGGAATATGTATAGATGAAGCACGTCAACTCCTCGGCATTCTCACAGAAGCAGCAAGAGCATGTGGACTTGAAAATAAATAAAGAGAAAAACTTCACAATGATTTATTATTATGCAACAAATCTAGATAATCTGGAGGAAATAAAAGTGACAGATGAGATCAAATATCTAGGTATCAAAGTAACAAATAAAAGAAGATGTTTGATAAATACAAAAAAGAGAAGATAAATGAAGCTAGAAAACTAAGAAATCTGACAGCTGCTGTGGTTTATAAAAGTTCAAACAGACTGTTAATTGGTAAAAACATACTGGAAACAGGTAGCTTTACCATGGTTTATAAAAGTTCAAACAGAACTGTTAATGGGTAAAACATACTGAAACAGGTAGCTTTACCATGGTTTATAAAAGTTCAAACAGACTGTTAATTGGTAAAACATACTGGAAACAGGTAGCTTTACCATGGTTTATAAAAGTTCAAAACAGACTGTTAATTGGTAAAACATACTGGAAACAGGTAGCTTTACCATGGTTTATAAAAGTTCAAACAGACTGTTAATTGGTAAAACATACTGGAAACAGGTAGCTTTACCAAAAATACTATACTGTAGTGAGATCCTACCGTACAATGCAGGTGACTTGAAAAACTACAAAAAGAAGAAAATGGAGCCTTCAGAATCATCCTAAAAGCTACATCCTACACACCAATCACCAAGGGGATGTGTGGCGGAGTGGTCTTGCCACTGGACTTGTAATCCAATGGACCCGGGCTCGAATCCCAATATGTCAATGGGAAGATATTATTGGGATGGAATTTGTGCTGTACCTAGGTATCAGTGCATTTTCCAAAAAAAAAAATACCCTCATTGTTCCCTGATTAAAATAGCATTGTATGAATATTCCCATATTCAAAAATATGCTACAGGGGGGCAATGCCTAGTGAGTTAATTGCTCAATAGGTGGCGTTCTGAGACTGAGGGTCCGAGTGCGGGGGGTCAGACTGTGAAGCGCAGAGGCGAGGCGGCTTCAGAGATGGGATTGCTTCGAGCCGGGGTGCTTCGCATGTCTCACTCCCTAGACGGGAACAAGACCTCACGGGCCTCACCGTGTTCAGCGGTAGAGTGTAAAGGCTATCCGCCTATGCCCGAGAGGGAGTAGTTGGAATATAGAAAAAAAAAAAAAAAAAAAAAAATCCTTCAAGGAGAAATTGGCTCTTCAAGAATGACGACAAGAGACAAGAAATCAAATTCCTCTATATATGGCACATATTAAATAAGTCAGACAATGAGCTTATGAAAAAATGCCTAGTGCACAGGTTAGAAAACAACAATGATTATTGGACCAAAACTGACAATAGACACCTTAGAGAGACAGATATGAACTTATATAGATTAACCAACATGAGCAGACAAAAAATAATAGACCTAACCCAGAGTGAAGATACCCGATTATGGAGAGCTAACTTGAGTCAAAAGGAGTCACTGGCACTGTATAGATCTTACAAAACAAAAATCAGAGAGCTTGAACATTTTGTAAATTATATGAAGCTACAACGGTTTGAATGAGGTGTAGAAGTAACACATTGAAACTAAAAGACAGAAACCGGGTTGTACAAGAGGACACCTGTTGTGCACTTTGTACAAAACAAGAATCTGAAACTTTGACACATTTCATTATTGAATGCGACGCTTATTCACAACTAAGGGATCAGCTGGATACTTTCAGTGATAACACACCTAACAAAGGAAGAAAAATTGCAAGCATACTATTACTGAGTGACTCATCGGACGCAGAAAAGCAGGAAAAACAAGAAGAACACGATTTTTGCAATGTGGAGTATAAGAAGAGAACTAATAAATGATATTTAGAGAAAAGAGGAGACCAAACTGAAAACAATCAAGTAAGAAGCATAGAGGAGCAAGCACAGAAGTTCCCATGTTAGAAGACATCCTACAAGAAGACCAACATAGAAGACCAAACAGTGAAAATATACCAAGGAAAGAGAAGTAGGCCTACATAGGGGGCACCGTAACAAAGGTGTTGCCCCCGACTTCATCGACTTCGATGCCAACGGCGCTATAAACTAGTATTTTTTTCTGGAGTTTAATGGAATTATATCGATATTGCCCATATACAGATTACAGTATATTCATGCCAAGTTATGACCCTGTATTAAACTTCGTTTTTTCTTTCATCCCTGTAATTCACCTTTAACCCGGCAAGCGCGATAGGCCTCACGGAAGGCTTCCTATAGGGAACGCGATAGGCCTCACGGAAGCAAGACCATAAAAAAAGCCTTCCAAAAAAAAAAAAAGGGCCTATCAAAACAAAGGATTTTGTCTCTAGGTGAGATAATTCCCCTCTAGTACTCATCAAGGTGTTTCTAACCCCTCCCCCTCCCCTCCTTCCCCACCTTATTCCCCCCTCCCCCCCTCCTCAATTATCACCTATTTATCCTCTTATTATCATCATTTATCGGTTATTTTTCTCTCCCGCGATAATGTAGCACAAGTGGGTTGCATAAAAGATCGTGATGCAACACCCAGACACCGGCACACACCGCCCCGCTCGTCTCAGTTGACTCCCAGACAGCGAGAGGGGAGGCTGCCTGTGGCTCTCTCTCGCCTGAGATTATGACCGGGTGGCCAATATCTTCGTTTTTCACCACCCAAATGCTTTTCCCACTTATTTTAGCACTCTTGAAGGTTCATATATACATCATATATGTAAAATAAAAGCATACCGAAAACAAATAATGCTTTATATTGTAAATATAACGAATTCTGTCAGAATCCAGGGCTAGAAATGAACAAATAACTACCCTAGCACCTAGGTCTATATCGCGCTTGTCAGGTTAACCGTGCACATCTGCACCAAATGCTTCCCCTTAAAAATCATTGATGCATTAACCTTTCCTTATTATTATGATGCCACTAGCCACTATGTATTTTGTTATGATGTTCTCTACGTTCACTTCTTATTATCAGAAACAAATGATTCATATAACAATAACAGCGTTTTTCGATACCACCACTGACTAGCCATTGGGCTTTTGGCAGAAAATGCCAAAAATTATCAGTGACATCCGAGACATGTTTACATACAGTATTCTCATCGTCCAGCATATTACTGCTTCATAATCATCAGCCAACTTAAGGGGAGATATCGACTTGATTTCTGGACCCCTTTCTCTCTCATGTTTAGCCCCATTGCTTTTGAGATTTTAAGACAGTCGCCCCATTAGTTTGGCGATTATAAGAACTTTCGCCCCATTTCCGTCAATTTTAAGACCTTTCGTGCAATTTAGGTGCCGATTTTATCCTGGCGAGCGATAGCGAGCCTGTAGTTTAAGAGGAACCGGCTTTCAGCCGGGACATTTTTCTACCGAAAAATTTACAAATTTATCTTGAAAGGGGCTCAAGGGGGTATAATCTTAAGCTTGATGGATATCTAGAGACCAAACTAAAAACATCCAGACCCTATTAAAACAACAGCCCTAGTATAATATTTAATTATCACTAGAAGCAATACACTCTCTAGAATACCATGTAGGAAGTCTTCTGCGAGAAATAAGGGCAAATTTAGAACAACATTGCAAGATAAACAAAAGCACCAAATGTTTGCTAGACATAGCATTGGAACAAATCGCTAGATAGTCACCATGACACTAAAAACGTGTATGTCGCTAGAAAAAACATATGTTGAAGTATCAAATAATAAGCAAAGAATAATCTTTGACAATCGAAAAATCTCTACAATTCCTTAAAATAGGGCAAATAACTTGAATATCGCTAGAATTCATCGGGAGGCTAATGCCCGCAAGCCGGCATCCCAAGCCTTGGGCCCCGCCCACTGTCCCAAAATGTACAAATAGTGATATTATATTATATTAGATTAACCTAACTATAACGTAACGCCTAACCTAACCTAACCTAACACTATATAATATAATAAAAATATAACATAACACAAATAACCAAATACAATATAAAATACACGAGATTCGAGTGGGAGCGAACGCTGGATTATCAGATCCAGGGCGCTGGACCTCTCTCTACCGACTGTGCTACGGAGCGACTTGGCAACGACGGTTTTTTGAAAGGTTATATTTAAAAAACACGCGGTTTGGGGGGCATGGGGCGGGGCCAAGGGGGGGGTTACATTCTCGCACATGCGCAGAGGGTAAGGGATCCTGGCTGCGTACATGGCCTTCCGAATTCATCACATCTTGATGTGCTAGATGGAAGTGATGGGAAGTGATTCGCTGGATCTAAGCGGTAGGAAAGCTACATTGGCAACACCGTTACCATGACCATTATCATTACCGTTATAATGAACAAAGTTAGATTTCGAAAACTATTACTATTATTTAAAAAGTTCAGAGATCATCAGGTATTGGTTTGGAAGTCGATGTACAACAATTTCAGTTGTCCATTAGTTTAAAA
>CM064487.1:72704476-72839334 GCA_032716605.1 Paralithodes platypus
TTTCATGCAAATACATAAGGGGAATCAATAGATGGCATAATATAATCCTCGGGCATATGGTTTTATAATACAGCTTGTATGTTGGCACTTAACACTTTAATGGTCAGAATAGTCATAAAACAATTCACCATACGAACTAGTATGGGCATAAGAGATGGGCATTAAATGTTTGTTTGGACTTTTTTATAATCTTTAGTATGCAACGTGTGCGGGTGTGGCTAGAGCGCAACTGTCCCACTTTCTAACTATCATGGAGTTTTCTCCTTCTGATATTGGCCCTACAATAAGTCCTAAAGACTTCACCAGGTCGTACTTCAGGCTAGTAAATCTTTATGTATCTTGAAATGTTCCTGTGTCGACTCACTGTGATGATTCCAAATTAAGAAGAGTGATCTATATAGATCTCCAAGAATAGAATACGTAAAGGCGATAATAATAGCTAAGCTTCACTTTCAACTCGTATTATATAATCCACTTGTCCCTTTATACACACTTAAAAAGATATCAGTTACGATGTGATATCGGCTTTATATGAACAATCGCAAATACTCATTAGATTAATCAAAACTTCGCGGCGCCGTAGTCCCCCCTCAATATATAAGACTTTATCACTTCGGCAACAACGAAACACTGTAGCAATAATTATGATATGTGGTAATGGACGCCTGGTCTTTATCTAAAATCACTGATATACAGTATATGGTAACACGTTAGCAGGAGCATTAGCAACAATCACTTTGGTGCTCAAATAAATATGAATTATGAGGCCAATCAGGGAAAACACTTGATCAATGGTCGTATAGGTAATCGAGGCACTGATACAATTAAAGAAGTTTAAGCACTGTCGAGGTAGCCTTTCTGGTTATCTTGGAGAGCAGTCGGTGTTAGGTGGTCCCTTGAGCTGCTCACGTGGGCTGTCCAATGTGTCCAGGTAGTTGTTGCAGGAGGTTATCCGATGTTTTAATGGGTGGTAGGGTCTTACATATGGTTCCGTAATTATTCTGGAGTTTGGTCACCATAATCGAACTAACGCAAGTATTCTCAGCCTGTAGCTTTAGGCAAATACTTGCCTATTCTGACGCTTTAATTAACCGGTGATGAAGTTTCTTTAAGGTACTACTCTCTGGACCTGGGATCTTAAATCATACTGGTTTTTCAGGTAATGCCGGATTAACCCATATCTCGGTAACGAATGCAAGATAAATAAAATTAAGTAACTGCTTCTTGTCCTGTCACTGAATCTTTGAGAAGAGGTTCAAGACTCGGGCGGTGGTTTACAACCTTTTAGTTACCACAACCTGGGATGGTAGGCCACAGACAATTGGTACCAAAAGGACTTATATGTGCTAAGTGCTCAATTAAGAGTATCTCGCATAATCCCTTCTAACACAAAAGATCTTTCTGTCCTAGATCGATGTGAGCCACGTGGTTAGTATAATCTAACTAGTAAAGATACCGGTAGGAAGGGATGCCTGCTACTGCCAATATTTTGACTATAATAGAAAACGTACTAATATGGATAACTATTAAATTCTGGGATGCCAGAAGTAATGGGTTATGCGTATATAGCTACTGTTGCACTCTATAACTGGTTATAAATTGAAGTAGCAGAGGACATACCACTATTAGGTTGTAATACAGTTAATGTTTATATATATAACTAGGTTATCTATGTTTCCAATATTACCTAACATATGCCGTAAGTAATATTGAATTCACAAAAGGTTTAGCTATAGCTCACAGATATATTAAAGACTACGGGATGCCGTTTATCAGTAACTATTCTTGAGGTTGGGAGTATAACTAGACTTTCTACAGAGCGGGAGGGCCGGTGATTGAAAGCTAATTTATAACTGCCGAGTTTGGTCCTTGTGGAAGCATTTATAGGGGTGGTCAGGGAGGTGGTGGCGAACTGTGGTACTAGTGGATGTCAGAGTTATGAAGGGGTTTATTTATTCTAGTAAACTTCTGGGGACACTGAGGGGATTCTGAGTACTTTCAACATATGAGTCTTTATCAGGGTCGTGGTTCTTGGTTGTTTAGTTTTTAATGAGATCTAGTAGCCTCTTCTTTGAGAGATGAATATACTCGAGGATGGTACTACTTTTTGTGGCGCTGAGGCAGGTCAGTGTGACGGGCATTGTCGGCGTTTTACAATTGTTTTAGTTTACTTCTTAGCAGCAAGCTAGTATGAGTGAAGTCTGTGGTTTTATGTATGGTTCTGGATATTGCTAATGTCAAGGGAGTATAGCAGAGTTAGATCAACAAGGGGTGTATACGTACAAAGATAAAAATTCACCTTGTTGGTTGGCAAGAATGGTGGCAGGGTCTTTCTCTGGGTCAAGGTTTATTACTACGGCGTGGCTGACGTGTGTACTGGGGGTTGGGGGGTCCCTCGGGGTATGGGGGTTGCCCGCACCCTAGTAATACTGGGCATCAAGTTTTCTAGACTAAATCGGTCTAGTTAGGGATCCCTTTTTGGATCTATGGATGCTCCTAGTTGAGGTTAATAGGATTTTCTACCTAGTACTGTTGAGGTTGACTAGGGTTGGTGGTGGGGGTTGATTTCTTTCAGTGTCAAGGTCAAGGGGGGAGCAGTCTTTTTAGGGGGTCAAGAGGTTGTTGTGCTAGCCTCGCACGGCCCGTCATTCTCGGGTCAGGTTAGATGGTAGGGGGGTTTGTCATTGTTAGTTGATAGCATGCTATTGACAATCATAGTACGCAAGGTGATATAATGGTTTCGGGACATTGAGCAATCAGTTATAATAGGGACAATAATGCAGGGAAGGGGGGTCCTTAGGTTGGGCTGAGGGAACCTCGAGCGAGGCTATCTGGGACATGTCACTGGTGATTTTAGGGAAGGTGGAAAGTGACCTTTATGAACTGGCAATGGTATACTGAACATAGGTTAGATTTGCAAGCATCTTTATAGGGGAAATTGCCTATCTTTATTTTGTTCTATCAGAGTGAGTGACGTAGACTGTTCTTGGATGTTGATTGTTTCTGAGGGGGTATAAGTATGCCGGGTGGCCAGGTTATGGCTGTTGTTTTGGTTGATTTCTTAAGTACAGACGTAGGGGTGAGATTTGTCTATCAGTGGGAAAACAGGGACAGGTGTGTGGATTGTCTGAGTTTTTATGGGAGAAGGGGATACAGGGTGATCAAAAAGGAAGGCATGTACATGTGTGTATAGATATAAGACTGATCCATCAGGTGATCAATAAGAAACGTGCATGGTGGATGTATTCTTTTTTCTCATCTCTCGGAGATGTGGTTATTGTAGAGTCTTGTAATTTACAAGCTCTTTACTTTGTTACTTTTACTCTGTATATATTCTCTTATTCTTTTGGGGGTTTATGTTATATCTTCAAGACAGGTTATGGTTGCATAGTGTTTATTTATGTCGTGTATATTATATCTTCAAGACAGGTTATGGTTGTATAGTGTTTACTTATGTCGTGTATATTATATCTTCAAGACAGGTTATGGTTGCATAGTGTTTATTTTATGTCATGTATATTATATCTTCAAGACAGGTTATGGTTGCATAGTGTTTACTTATGTCGTGTATATTATATCTTCAAGACAGGTTATGGTTGCATAGTGTTTACTTATGTCGTGTATATTATATCTTCAAGACAGGTTATGGTTGTATAGTGTTTACTTATGTCGTGTATATTATATCTTCAAGACAGGTTATGGTTGCATAGTGTTTATTTATGTCATGTATATTATATCTTCAAGACAGGTTATGGTTGCATAGTGTTTACTTATGTCGTGTATATTATATCTTCAAGACAGGTTATGGTTGTATAGTGTTTATTTACGTCAGGTATATACATATATGGTAGGTTATGTGTGCAGGTTTTTACCCTCTCCGACATATGACGCGATGTTGAGCCTATTGGGAATACTTTAAAGCCTTTGTTACCATCAGGGGTATTTAGAAACCTTTAGTTTAGTTATTTCAACCTCTGCAGTTGTCTTTGAGTTATCTGTGGGCAGAAAATAATTTTGGAGAGGTAATTATAAGAGTGAGAGAACTCTATTTCTTATTGCTAATCTGGCAACCTCTGCATCATAAATGCATGAAAGGGTTAAAAGGGTTGGGAGAATAGTATTTTTCGGCTTTGGGTTTTCTGCCTTTTGTTTTCTGTCTGGTTTGGGGGCTTCCTGGAGTGATAGCCGCGATCCTGCGGTGTCCCTTTGAGGGGTGAGGTCCTAACCTTGACCCGGTGACAGGCGCGCGGTCGGTTTGTTGACTTTCGGGTGTCGTATTTCTTTCTTCCTTCTCTGTTTCTTACTCTTCGGTCCTTCCTCTGTAGGTACTTTCTCCTCGAGTGCGGGTGTTCTTTTCTCTCTGTGGGCTGTTGTCTCTTTTGTAGGGATGTATTCTTTTCGGGGTATTTTATGCCTATTAACATAATAGTCTCTATTCAAGCGCCCGCGGTCGCAAGTTTTGAATCTGCCTCGCGGGGAAGAACAGAGTACTCGTCATAATAGTGTAATGCCTATTCTCTTATGCCAGCTATGTCGTTGGAAAACTACTAAGGTCCTTAAAAAGGTAAGATACCTTGTCGTAAAATTACTTAAGATTTGTAACATAATAGGGAATGACCGTTATAACCAAGATACCCTGATTCCCGTCTCGCGGGTTCAGATGACTTGTCGCCTCATGTCCTATGGGGACCCTGCGATTAAGAGACTTCTACTCGGTGTCTTAACCTCACCTGTGAGGTGTCCAAGGTTCTTAGCTGTCTCCGGGGATTACCCCTGATTCTAAAATTTCTATACGAGGAGGTATGATTGAACCAGTGCGAGTGGAGGCCATGTTGGTACTACTCTTTTCCCGTCAGTGTTGGGATACCCATTCAAACTACTCTTCCGGGGGCATCCCCGACGAGGTATATGGGTGGATGAGTGCCGTCAGACTTGATGAAATCCCCTCCTGGATTACTCCCTATATCGTGTAAGAAATCATACTAGTCAGATGTCCTGTGGTTAGGGCAATGTCCAGTTCCGGCGTCCTCGATTCGTCGGGGAGGTACGGTTGTGGTTGAAAGCCCCCGTCCTCTGATGTGGATCATTACAACTTTGGCTTGACAATTTTATTAGTACTGTAACTTTCCGGAAGTGTCCGCAAAGTAAATGTCTGCGCCGGTCACGAGGAACCGCGAGAGGGAAGGCTAGTCCTTCCTTGACCCGAGGATTTATCCTGTTCCTCTAAAAACTTTTTTCCCGAATCCGTAGTCTTTTAAGCCTGCTGGATTAGACATGAAATACGAATTCATCGCCCTAAGTCCTCGGGGTCCTTTCCTAGTTTACTCATACTGTAGGCATAAGGAGGAAAAAGAGACACTGAACCCTACGGAAATACCGCAAACCCAGGAACAGTGGTCTGAAAACTTAAATAAGTCAAAAGATTTCAATCCACTCTCCCATGAAAAGGCCTTACTTCGGAAGGAGGGGAGGTCCGGCGGGACCGCACCGGAACACACCTCTTACCCTTTGTCTACAGTAGAGCCAACTGGGAGATGTCGACGACAATTATCCCGGTCGCTCCAAGCATGACCAAGAGGCAGACGTGAATTCCAGAGCGGTTCGAGCACCTGATTACCTTGAAGAGCAAACAAATTCCGGGCGTATTATGCCAGAGTGCTTTTGATTATAGGTTATTTAAACTGAAGACTTGCCTCCTCCTTCAGAAATATTGTCATGACTATTTCATGGGTGTACCGAAAGTGAGCATCTTATCCTTAAACATGTTCTACTTTCACCTGTGCTCTTAAGACTACCTGCCTAAGTCTTACTTATAGATTTGTATCCATAGCGATACTTCACCTTTGTTCATGTGGAACTATCTAACCACCCTTATCATATCTGAATAGATTGTTAACCTATAGTGTACTCAAGTGGCATAGAGCAGGAGACATATGATCACTTATAGCCCTATTTGACTGGAGTAGCCAGCGACCGGCGGATGTCTGTCTCCCTGATTCCTTTCAAACACTCAAGTGTGCAGATTCCTCTTAATGTACCATGGTAGTAAGAAGTGCCGGCTTAATTATTTTTTGTAAAATGCATCAACTGCTTCTGAAGGCTAAGTCTTCGAGGGGGAAGTTGTGCCGGCAGAGCGTACAGGTACTTGGGCGTGACACTTAGGCTGTTGGTTAGGTATGCAATAACAGGGGGACCCTGTGCTCCTAATTCAGTCAGCCTAACACAGGGGGACGGTAAGTGTCTTAGGAGTCGCCGTGTAAGTCTACGTCCGCCGGGGTGCAGCCCGGAAACTACCGTAAAGCCCCTTGGCGCATGCCTGGGTGCTGTCTACGGGATCTACCTCGTATTCTCGTGCCCGTGCAAGGCTTTGGGAGGGAGGAAAAATCTGGGAATCCTCAAGGAATAGGTAAACATCTGAAGTCCGCTTGTTGCTGGCCACAGACGTGTCCTTCATTCAAGTGTTAGCTAATATAGCCATACCGTTGTTTAAACTGAGTTTGGCAAAGCAGGGTTGAGCATTATGTCTACATCCTTCTTAGTCTGTGAATTCATAATGGATGGTGTTAACACTGGGCGAAAAAACAATTACTCTGTAATACACATTCTCAGGCAAACCCTTTACCATATGGAGTCTGAGAAGCTGTCTAGCCCGGACCGCCTCAAATAGGGACGTCCGTATGTCCATGATTGACCTCGCCAGATGGGGTAGTAGATAATTTTGAAAAGCTTTAATTGCCTCGTTCCGGCCTTTCTTGGGATTAGCAATCGGTTTAGCAATTACTTGAGCCGTGTCTCGAGACAGTAGGAAACCCATGAATTTACGTTGAGTACTATCTCGCAAGAGGAACTCACGTTGGAGATCAATAGGTTCAGGAGCTTTGAAAGGTTCCGGAAAATCTTTAAGTGCTAATTGAGTGGCTGTAAGGAACTCAATAACGGCTCTGGGAACTCCCCCCGTTTGGGGCTTAAGCATATCAAACTCCATATGGCGAGGTGGGGGAACCGCCAGGGAAGTGTTAGACGTTAGAGCAATGGCAAACTGTTGGACTTCCTGATCCCATTCCACCCATGGCCCGTGTCCCACCTCTCCCAGGTTTATTTCCCTTTGCCCCGCCGACATGGTTACTGGAGATGTAATTAACCTCGGTTAATTTGGTCTAACCGAATCGTAACTATGAACGCCGTAAGGTCGGGAGCAGTCAGGGCAAATAAGGTCTCCTGGGGAAGGAGGGGCAAGTTGCCTGGGTTCATATACAAAATATTGATAGTTCGTGTTGTCTGGGAACGCTTCTATCTGTACTTTCACCAACCTACCCTGGGCATCTTTTGCCCTGAACTCTTTATAATTGTTCACCTCTATGGTCCACTCCCACGGTACTGGAATTTCCCCCTATAAGGATCTGTGTCCCTCTCCCGACTTGGGCGGGTTAGCCGGACACCACATGCCTACTGGTTCTTGCCAGTGAGGGATTGCATCCCTTGTTTGATGTTTCGACACTGAAAGAGGGTGAAAAGCCGGATTGGAGCAATGATAAACCATGTTCTCTGGCGGAGATTTACTAATTTCCGCTGGTGGACTAGATGGGACGTTAAACAAAGGCCTATTAGGCTGTGAAAAACTAGTGGCCGGCGTTGAAGCTGTGACCATAGATGAGTCCGACAAGATATTTACTTTAGGTGGTGATAAGGGGTGAACTGGTACGCTTTGCTGCGTTACCGTACTAGTCAAGGTGACAGAAGGAAGTGGCTGAACGTCATCGTCCACGGTGGGAGAGGGCACTGATGCAACCAAGGGAAATCCCACCACCGTGGAGGAATATCGCGGGACCGTTTAGAGATGGCACACTGTTTCAACACTTGCTGTAATAGCTCATCCAAATGTTTTGCCGTAACACATTGAGGGCGTGGTCTCTTGAGAGACTTGGATCTTACCTTTTCTACTGTCCCGGTATCCTCAACCTGTCTACTAGTACCTGGTCTGTTGAGTGCCTTATCTACTTCCTGATTAGCCGAGGAATATAGCATTTCCCCCAGCGATTCTAAACTATGTGGTACCGGTTCCGAATGGATCGCCATTTCTGGTTGCTCTTGCCCTTCACTACAAAAGGGGCCTAGCTTACTAGGTGTAAGAATGTTACTTGTACCACACGCCTCTGAACCGGGTGTCCGGACACCCGCCGCTATGGTGCGGGGCCGCTCAGGGGCAGACGCCGCAGAACCAGACAAATCTACCTCATCACAAGGTAGATAGCATTTAGAGAGAACTAATTTTGATCCTTGCAGTAAAACCCTCGCCTTGGATCTAATCCTAGCGTTCGACTGATGCCCCTCGGCGTCTGCTCCGAAGAGACCGGGGAAAAACTCTGGCGTATCCGAAGTAGACATCGACGGGACGGGTCGAGAACAAGACTTACACACTTGGGTGGGGGGGCTATCGTGCTCTGTGGATGAAAAGGAGTCTTGTGACAGACTGGACAACTTTCGTCTCTTGGGGGACCGCTGGTCCATGCTCGAAGCCCTCTCGTTAAGTCGTAGGGGTGACTGCTGTTGAGAAGGAGGCCGGGGCTCCGGCGACTCAGAACGAGTTCTTCTCTTGGAGTGGGGAGGGGAGTGAACCTCACACGCAAAAGGCTCTACAGAGAGTGCTGACTGACTAACCGACTGGGAGGAGTTAGTTGCAACAAGGGGATTTGACCGAAAAATTGGGGGATCTTCAAAAGAATAAAGGGAAATAAGCCTTAGCAGTTCGGCATTATCACCGAAAAGGTCTACATTCGCCACCCTGGTGGTGTATGAAGAAAATGTATTCTTTATTTCTATTAAGGCGAGCAATCATGACATATCTTGGCTAGCGATCCATTCTTCAAAAAGGTCTGAACAAATTGGACATCTCCGAGAAGTCCACCAAAATCTTGACTTGTCTAGGCATTTCACGCATCTAATACACAGCTTGTGAGCTGTGACTGGGACTAGAAGGCAGGTCGGCGTGGCACAAATTGAAAACTGAGGCATGGTTACTGAACTCCCCTCCCCGCCGGGAACAGATCCTCTGAAGTGTTGCTCAAGATGTGACGAGATCTGGAAATAGAAATTTCCAGGAATCAATGCTCATAAGAATAACCTGAGAGGTGTTAAAACATCCTACCGACTCCTAGATGCCGGAAAAACTAGTTGACTACTGTCAACTTTATTTCCGCCGCCTGAGAGCTAATGTGAAAAAACCCCACCCCCTTTCAAACGGGATTTTCACGTGACTGCTATTACCTGTGACATGTGTCACTGGCCCTAACCGGAACCTGGTTCTATGTCTTCCTGTGGCTAGTTGACTAGCCGGAAAGATACTTTTTCCTTACTTGCGCCGCTGAGCGGGGCGAGGTAAGTGGCCTGTCCACAGGGCCTATGGCTATTCTATTAGCCGGACCAACTGCTTGTACCCTCTTAGTACCGCCGGGCGGCAAGGTACTGGACTGTTCGCAGGGCGAGTGAAAAAACGGTCAACAAACCGACCCTTTCCGCCGGACTAGGCATGACCGCCGCAAAAGGTGTGTAGTGGCACACTACATAGGGTTGGTTGTGCCCGGCCACCGGCATGGCGGGAACAAGACCTTGATACGTAAAACGAGGTCCGGCGGGACAAAAACAACCACGGAGAAGTCGCCTACTACAAAAGACGACTAAACCGCAACACGCAAAGAAACATAAAGGATGTCTCTTAGGCTCCCAACAACACGTGATCGACACGTGAAAAACAAGGGGGGCCAAGAAAAGGGGAACTTATATCACACATAAAATGGTAAATATACAATTAAACCCCTAATAGCTAACGGAGACCCCTACTGAGGCTAGCCACGAGGCTTGAATAAGTATCCTGAATGATGACAGCCACACCTGGAGACATCACAGCCACAGCATGAAGAGAAGAGGCCCACGAGAGGGGCCCGCATGCAGACTCGTACGCTAGATGGTTCCGCACCAAGTGTGACAACCCTTAAACTAGCGCGTCTGTTACAATAACAAACATGCGACATCCTTATCACGATGTACAACGCATGATATTCTGCGAAGATAATAGCCTCCTAACTAGAGTAAACAATAGCTAAGGCGCAGCAGAAACAAAATATAACAAACCATGCGACGTCGGTCCTGGAGAACACGTAGGCGCCTGCAACACGTACCCTAATTTAAACACTCCCTGCGGGCATACCAATGGGCCAGCCTGAGCTAGCTAGTCTAAACCCTGTTAATACAACTCAGATATGTATCTAAATGAGTAAGGACTCACGAGAATTGAGCGAACGAAGAATGTGGCGGAGCTCAGGCGACACACGTCCAACCCGGTTGCCCACGGGGAAGAGAAGGACGTATGGACGCTTAGAGAGTAGCGTCAGGGATCCACACATCAGAAATCCACCGAAATGGAAAGCTTAGTATAACACAGTTTAAGTATATAATTTTTCTCTTTTATTTTTTACGAAGGTTTTTTCGTAGTGGGTACCCAATCATAAGACGATTCCATAAAAGAATAGGCGTTACACTTATGACGAGTACTCTGTTCTTCCCCGCGTGGCAGATTCAAAACTGGCGACCGCGGCCGCTTGAATAGAGACTATTATGTTAATAGGCATATCGTCAATGATGGAGGGGCCACTATTAAATATGTTATATTAAAGGTGAATTCCAGGGATGAAACCTATTCAAAGTACAATGTCCATTGGGATCTGTTTGGTTTTAGGGGTATGATACTGAAGAACTTTCATCAATGTGTCCTAACAACATAGAAATATAGCTTCGCCAAGTTATTTTATGTGGCGAGCACTGGCGTGTTTACCATGACGTCACTATTGTCAATGGCGGGAACACTAGACACGGGAAATGGGTGAATCTGTGTTTTATTTTATGTGAGAAACTCTTTAAATTGTATGCATGTTTACAGCTCAACATTTGGCTTAACCACTATCTGGTCAAGGTACTGCGATATATAAAATTAACAGAAAACGATACTTTCATTAAGAAATAGGCCTTGGAAGCATCCTCCCTCGACTCGTGACCAGGATAAAACACTCGAAAACACTGCCTGTATGTTTATTGTTGGCGAGATTGGATTATTTCTTGATGTGCACCACATCTTCAGGACCTTGTTCGATGTTTTGCAGAGCTTGAGTATTGAATTGAAAGGTACTAATTAAGAATAACAGACCTGTCCACAAGCGTGTGTAATTGGGACAAGTGTCCAATGTTTACATACAATGTCGTCACACAAATCAGCTGGAACTCTCTCAACTGACGGTCCAGATGATTTAGAAATAATATGTGCTTCATACGAATGCTAGACTACTCAGCCCACGGGACAGCTCGGCCAGGACAGCTCGGCCCACGGCGAGACAGCTAGGCCCATTAAAAACGAGACAGCTCGGCCCCGTGTTAATTACGAGACAACTCGTAGGGGAGGTGTGGCGGAGTGGTCTTGCCACTGGACTGGTAATCCAGTGGACCCGGGTCCGAATCCCAATATGTCAATGGAAAGATATTATTGGGATGGAATTTGTGCTGTACCTAGTATCAGTGCACTACCACAGCACACCGAAATGCCAAAAAAATACCCTCATTGTTCCCTTATTAAATAGCATTGTATGAATATTCCCATATTCAAAAATATGCTACAGGGGGGCAATGCCTAGTGAGTTAATTGCTCAATAGGTGGCGTTCTGAGAGTGAAGGTCCGAGTGTGGGGAGTGAGACTGTGAAGCGCAGAGGCGAGGCGGCTTCAGAGATGGGATTGCTTCGAGCCGTGAAGCTTCGCATGTCTCACTCCCTAGACTGGAGCAAGACCTCACGGGCCTCACCGTGTTCAGCGGTAGAGTGTAAAGGCTATCAGCCTATGCCTGAGAGGGGAGTAGTTGGAATATAGAAAAAAAAATAAAAAAAAAAATAAAAAATAACCTAACCATTATACATTATGAATCGAGAGAACTAGCCTATGACATAATTATACAATAAACGAACATTTCGCCCACATTACACACACACCATAAACCCTCCACTTAGCTCTCCCCATCCTATATCCTGACTGGTCTTGTCAAATTGCCCCATAGCAAAACATGGGGCCGAGCTGTCTCAAATAATGGGCGGAGTTGTCTCGCCGTCGTGGCCGAGTTGTCCAAAAGTGGGCCGAGCTGTCCGAGCCGAGTTGTCCCATGGGCCGAGTTGTCCAGTCACCCTTCATACCTGCCCTTTTCTATACGGATGACGGAATATGTATAGATGAAGCACGTCAACTCCTCGGCATTCTCACAGAAGCAGCAAGAGCATGTGGACTTGAAATAAATAAAGAGAAAAACTTCACAATGATTTATTATTATGCAACAAATCTAGATAAGCTGGAGGAAATAAAAGTGACAGATGAGATCAAATATCTAGGTATCAAAGTAACAAATAAAAGAAGATGTTTTGATAAATACAAAAAAGAGAAGATAAATGAAGCTAGAAAACTAAGAAATCTGACAGCTGCTGTGGTTTATAAAAGTTCAAACAGACTGTTAATTGGTAAAACATACTGGAAACAGGTAGCTTTACCATGGTTTATAAAAGTTCAAACAGACTGTTAATTGGTAAAACATACTGGAAACAGGTAGCTTTACCATGGTTTATAAAAGTTCAAACAGACTGTTAATTGGTAAAACATACTGGAAACAGGTAGCTTTACCATGGTTTATAAAAGTTCAAACAGACTGTTAATTGGTAAAACATACTGGAAACAGGTAGCTTTACCATGGTTTATAAAAGTTCAAACAGACTGTTAATTGGTAAAACATACTGGAAACAGGTAGCTTTACCAAAAATACTATACTGTAGTGAGATCCTACCGTACAATGCAGGTGACTTGAAAAAACTACAAAAAGAAGAAAATGGAGCCTTCAGAATCATCCTAAAAGCTACATCCTACACACCAATCACCAAGGGGATGTGTGGCGGAGTGGTCTTGCCACTGGACTTGTAATCCAATGGACCCGGGCTCGAATCCCAATATGTCAATGGGAAGATATTATTGGGATGGAATTTGTGCTGTACCTAGGTATCAGTGCATTTCCAAAAAAAAAAATACCCTCATTGTTCCCTGATTAAAATAGCATTGTATGAATATTCCCATATTCAAAAATATGCTACAGGGGGGCAATGCCTAGTGAGTTAATTGCTCAATAGGTGGCGTTCTGAGACTGAGGGTCCGAGTGCGGGGGGTCAGACTGTGAAGCGCAGAGGCGAGGCGGCTTCAGAGATGGGATTGCTTCGAGCCGGGGTGCTTCGCATGTCTTACTCCCTAGACTGGAACAAGACCTCACGGGCCTCACCGTGTTCAGCGGTAGAGTGTAAAGGCTATCCGCCTATGCCCGAGAGGGAGTAGTTGGAATATAGAAAAAAAAAAAAAAAAAAAAAATCCTTCAAGGAGAAATTGGCTCTTCAAGAATGACGACAAGAGACAAGAAATCAAAATTACTCTATATATGGCACATATTAAATAAGTCAGACAATGAGCTTATGAAAAAATGCCTAGTGCACAGGTTAGAAAACAACAATGATTATTGGACCAAAACTGACAATAGACACCTTAGAGAGACAGATATGAACTTATATAGATTAACCAACATGAGCAGACAACAAATAATAGACCTAACCAAGAGTGAAGATACCCGATTATGGAGAGCTAAATTGAGTCAAAAGGAGTCACTGGCACTGTATAGATCTTACAAAACAAAAATCAGAGAGCTTGAACATTTTGTAAATTATATGAAGCTACAACGGTTTGAATGAGGTGTAGAAGTAACACATTGAAACTAAAAGACAGAAACCGGGTTGTACAAGAGGACACCTGTTGTGCACTTTGTACAAAACAAGAATCTGAAACTTTGACACATTTCATTATTGAATGCGACGCTTATTCACAAATAAGGGATCAGCTGGAAACTTTCAGTGATAACACACCAACAAAAGAAGAAAACATTGCAAGCATACTTTTACTGAGTGACTCATCGGACGCAGAAAAGCAGAAAACAAGAAGAACACGATTTTTGCAATGTGGAGTATAAGAAGAGAACTAATAAATGATATTTAGAGAAAAGAGGAGACCAAACTGAAAACAATCAAGTAAGAAGACATAGAGGAGCAAGCACAGAAGTTCCCATGTTAGAAGACATCCTACAAGAAGACCAACATAGAAGACCAAACAGTGAAAATATACCAAGAAAGAGAAGTAGGCCTACATAGGGGGCACCGTAACAAAGGTGTTGCCCCCGACTTCATCGACTTCGATGCCAACGGCGCTATAAACTAGTATTTTTTTCTGGAGTTTAATGGAATTATATCGATATTGCCCATATACAGATTACAGTATATTCATGCCAAGTTATGACCCTGTATTAAACTTCGTTTTTTCTTTCATCCCTGTAATTCACCTTTAACCCGGCAAGCGCGATAGGCCTCACGGAAGGCTTCCTATAGGGAACGCGATAGGCCTCACGGAAGCAAGACCATAAAAAAAGCCTTCCAAAAAAAAAAAGGGCCTATCAAAACAAAGGATTTTGTCTCTAGGTGAGATAATTCCCCTCTAGTACTCATCCATGTGTTTCTCACCCCTCCCCCTCCCCTCCTTCCCCACCTTATTCCCCCCTCCCCCCCTCCTCAATTATCACCTATTTATCCTCTTATTATCATCATTTATCGGTTATTTTTCTCTCCCGCGATAATGTAGCACAAGTGGGTTGCATAAAAGATCGTTATGCAACACCCAGACACCGGCACACACCGCCCCGCTCGTCTCAGTTGACTCCCAGACAGCGAGAGGGGAGGGCTGCCTGTGGCTCTCTCTCGCCTGAGATTATGACCGGGTGGCCAATATCTTCGTTTTTCACCACCCAAATGCTTTTCCCACTTATTTTAGCACTCTTGAAGGTTCATATATACATCATATATGTAAAATAAAAGCATACCGAAAACAAATAATGCTTTATATTGTAAATATAACGAATTCTGTCAGAATCCAGGGCTAGAAATGCACAAATAACTACCCTAGCACCTAGGTCTATATCGCGCTTGTCAGGTTAACCGTGCACATCTGCACCAAATGCTTCCCCTTAAAAATCATTGATGCATTAACCTTTCCTTATTATTATGATGCCACTAGCCACTATGTATTTTGTTATGATGTTCTCTACGTTCACTTCTTATTATCAGAAACAAATGATTCATATAACAATAACAGCGTTTTTCGATACCACCACTGACTAGCCATTGGGCTTTTGGCAGAAAATGCCAAAAATTATCAGTGATATCCGAGACATGTTTACATACAGTATTCTCATCGTCCAGCATATTACTGCTTCATAATCATCAGCCAACTTAAGGGGAGATATCGACTTGATTTCTGGACCCCTTTCTCTCTCATGTTTAGCCCCATTGCTTTTGAGATTTTAAGACAGTCGCCCCATTAGTTTGGCGATTATAAGAACTTTCGCCCCATTTCCGTCAATTTTAAGACCTTTCGTGCAATTTAGGTGCCGATTTTATCCTGGCGAGCGATAGCGAGCCTGTAGTTTAAGAGGAACCGGCTTTCAGCCGGGACATTTTTCTACCGAAAAATTTACAAATTTATCTTGAAAGGGGCTCAAGGGGGTATAATCTTAAGCTTGATGGATATCTAGAGACCAAACTAAAAACATCCCCTTAAAACAGCCCTATATAATATTTAATTATCACTAGAACAATACACTATACCATGTAGGAAGTCTTCTGGAGAAATAGGGCAAATTTAGAAAACATTGCAAGATAAACAAAAGCACAAATGTATGCTAGAATAGCATTGACAAATCGCTAGATAGTCACCAGACACTAAAAACTTGTATGTCGCTAGAAAACATATGTTGAAGTATAAATAATAAGCAAAGAATAATCTTTGACAATCGAAAAATCTCTACAATTCCTTAAAATAGGGAAAATAACTTGAATATCGCTAGAATTCATCGGGAGGCTATGCCCGCAGCCGGATCCCAAGCCTTGGCCCCGCCCACTGTCCAAAATGTACAAATATTATATTATATTATATTAGATTAACCTAACTTAACTTAACCTAACCTAACCTAACCTAACACTAATATAATATAATAAAATATAACATAACACAAATAACAAAATACAAATATAAAATACACGAGATTCGAGTGGGATCGAACGCTGGATTATCAGATCCAGGGGCGGGACCTCTACCGACTGTGCTACGGAGCGACTTGGCAACGACGGTTTGAAGGTTATATTTAAACGCGGTTGGGCAGGGGGCGGGGCCAAGGGGGGGGTTACATTCTCGCACATGCGCAGAGGGTAAGGGATCCGGCTGCGTACATGGCCTTCCGAATTCATCACATCTTGATGTCGCTAGATGGAAGTGATGGAAGTGATTCGCTGGATCTAGCGGTAGCCGCTACATTGGCAACACCGTACCATGACCATTCATTCCGTTATAATGAACAAAGTTAGATTTCGAAACTATTACTATTATTTAAAAGTTCAGAGATCATCAGATTGGTTTGGAAGTCGATGTACACAATTTCAGTTCCATTAGTTTAAAAAACATTCACATAATATGCTACTTAGAGGGTTTAATAAAGAAGCATTCCTTTCCCGACATCGTACAAGCGAACGCAAGCTGTTGTTCTTTTTTGTTTGTTTTAAGAACATCAACAAACGCTTCATATATTTGGGTTTGGTGAGCCTTTTAGGGTTCCTAGTTATATATTAAAACATATTTATATTTTGCACACTCTTATAAGTATAAACACTTACTTGTTAAAGAGGAAATACACAAAAGCCCAATTTCGAATGATCATGAATTACTTTACTTTGGTGTATGTTTGGGCTAATTTAAGACTACATTTAGATAGATTATAGGTTTGAGTCCAGAAGGGAAGAAGGCAAACCTAATATTTAGTAGTGGCCCCGGAATCATTGACGATGCGCCTTAACATTGTTTATGGCCAATCTTTGAACTCAAGCTTGTCTTTCAAACTTCCCGCCCAGGAGAGATCCAAATACGATTGCCACACATCGTGAGCGAAACGCTCTTATAAACCACTCACGGACTCGTCCTATATGATGTGGGTACCACTACTAGAAAAAAATAGCAATAAATAATGTAAAAATAAAAATTTAACTTGATCATAGCTCTGCGCTTCTCATGCGTGTGCTATTTCCGCACGCTTCACCTCACTCATCGAAGCGCTCATTCGCCCTTAAACTGATATATCAAGACTCTCAAAATATAGCAGATGAATGGGAAGGGGATGGAAGGGAGGGCCAAAATCGTCAATGATTCCGGGGCCACTACTAAATATTAGGTTTTCCTTCTTCCCTTCGGGACTCAAACCTATAATTTATTAGTGGCCCCTTCATCATTGACGATGCGCCTGATATCTCAAGTCTGGAGGGGAACATTCATCAGGAATATCATAACCACTAATAAATTACTAAGGTTCATAATGAAATACGTACGAAAAAGATCATCGTTTAATAAAAATAATAAAAGAGTTTACAGGCGGGGTCTCTTAAAGGTTGCCTGTTTGTGTAGCACCGTTACGTTTGACAGAACAGTTGGTGTCACACACATAAACTGTACATTTAGCTTATGGATGCATAAATAAATAAATATCTTGTCTCTTAGAAAATACTGATAATATGGTGGCCTATATACAGTATATACGGACTACAGGTACTTTATTACAAATAGATTTGTACTTTGCCCTTAATCCTATCCTTAAGATTATAGAGCATAAATTAATACTCTATTGCCATACATAAAGTAAAAAATAATAAAATTTCTTGACTAGACTTACTTTAGTCTAAGGAATGGGTTATCACATGACCCTAATTCTCAGCATCATGTATCACATAGGAGGCAGGTTAGAGGCCCTAGGACCCCCCCCCCTCCCCTTTTCTTATACAAAAATAGCTTAAAACTAGACTTTCTGCCTCAACCCTTTCCCTGCGGGAGACGTTCTGGAATGCATAGGCAATTTACAGCAATTTCCAGGCTTTAAAAGCTTGTAAAAGCCGTAGAAATCGAGTGTCAGTGGGCGGGACAGCGAGGGGCCCACCTCCGACTGTCAGCACGGCCAGCCGCGCACTGAGGGAAACTGTGGTCTCAGCAGTGTTGCCAAGCCGCTACATTGATAATAATTAGCGAGTTTTCCTGAATGTCTATGGCAGCGCTGCGGGTGAATCCCGCGAGTTAGGAAGTCGTTCTATTGTCATTTTGAAGCTATTTTCATCTAGTTTTCGGCAGAATACATTTCATTTCATGCAGATACTTGATTAATCATTCAGGAGTGCCTGAATATGCCCTAAATAGCGCAAATATGACCGCAGCCAGAGGGTTAATGCTACACATGTGCGAGAAGGTTTCATGAAATTAACGGACAGGTAACGTGTTAGGAATGTATGATTGGACGACCACAGCTTGGTCTGTTGAATATCATCGAGTTAGTGATTATGTAAAAACCTGAGTGATGCAGCCCACTTCCGGATATCGTGTGGTCTAGAAAGAACGCCCTGATTACTCTCTCTAATCACCTCTACTAATAATGCAGCCAGCTGTCGTTTTTGAAGATGCTTACCTGTCCGTGAAACCCAGAGGGACCCTGCCTGAGCTGGCTGAGATTCCCGCATATATAATATGAGCGATTGCACCAGACAAAGTAAATGGTGTTATCGCCTTGTTTCAGAGCTGGAACTTCAAACTCTGAAAATACATGGTTACTATGTTCATTTTTCGCGACGAAATTGGGAGCAGGTGCAATATGGACACTCATGTTGCGCCTCGAAAACCTTAAGCAAGATGGCTCCGAACTCATCGCCGCCAACTCAGACACCCTATCACCCGTGGCCAGTGCCATTAGAAAAATGGCTTTCTTAAGTTTTAATTCATAAGGAGGATTATGGCAATATTTACGGGAATGAAGCATTTCAAGGGTCAGATCAAGAGACCAGGTGGGTGTGAGTTGACGTGGAGGAGGGCGAAGCCGGAAGCAAGACCGCATGAACCCCTTCTCCTCCGCCTCCGGCACAGACAGACCAGTTAAATAAAAACAAGGTGTCCGAATTGCTGTGAGGTGGTTCCTTAATGTGACAACTGACAACTTTTGCATATCAAATAGGTAATTTAAATAATTAAACACCAGAGCCACCGAGGACTGTTGTTGGTCAGTTTCTACGATCCAGGTAGTAAAGGCTTTCCAGTGAGATTGATACTGTCTTTGTGTTGATAATGTATACTGATTAATCAACTTCTGAGTCACACTTTCCCCAAACTGGCCTAGCCACTTGGCCTTCTGAATATCCACAAGGCGAAAGTCAGCGAGGTCTTGAGGTTTCCAATTGTGTCTAAGTGGAAGTACGAGATCGGGAGCGACACCGGGTTCTCGCACCACGTTTTCAATTGATTGTACCAAACTTGAGCCGGCCACAACGGCGCGATCATCGAGACCATGCCTTGATAACCCCATGGTTTGTGAACTACTTTGCACATTAAGGATGCGTCAGGTGGCGGAAATAGATAAATGGAGATCCATTTGTTCCAGTCCACCAGAAATGCGTCTGGACCCCACGCCTGAGTCTGCCTCCGGCGTGTGAGGTACTGAGGCAACTTGTGATTTGCCTCTGACGCAAACAAGTCCACTTGTGGACGGTAGGGCTCCGCAATCATCTCTTGAAAGACGTTTTGCTTGAGAGCCCATTCTACTTGAGTGATCTGTCTCCGAGACAGAGCGTCTACCCAAACGTTCACCACGCCGGGCAGATATGTTGCAGCTAGACGAAAGATCTTTTCCGACAACCCTTGTAACACTCGAGATCTCGCTGACCCTTGCTTCTGAATGCATGTCACTGCAGTCAGATTTGTTACGATCGGGTCTCGTATAAATCAGTGGCTCTTATACATTGGACTAGACTGGCATAAATGCAACAACGGAAACGCTAGATCCAACCCCTGATATATAATCCCGTCGAACAAAGAACACACATACCCTCCAGAGTTATATCTGCGATAGCGGGGTATCTTAACTCTCAGTATCTATGTGCTTCTACTATAGGCTGATGTTCTCTGAAACAGCCTATTACCTATAACATATGGTTGCTTAGTTATGGTACACAAGGAAAAGATAGTTAACTTAATTAAATCACAAGAGTGATCTAATGCAAACAAGAAGAAGGTTTACTTAACGTTACTTTAATCAATAATATCTGTCACTCCTTTATGAAAGAAAGTGTTGTAAAGTCCTCAAGCACCGAACAAGGAATCTTCTGAATAAAGTCGGATGCTACTAAGAAGAACGTATTGGAAATGGAACTACAAAATAGCAGGAGGCAGGACAATGCACGTGTAGGCTAAATACACAAAAAGGCTGGACATATAATGTTATTGGAAACAAGAATATTATAAGCGGTGCAACTGAAATAATGCTCGCCACGAAAAAGTAGTACTCCTATTAACAAAACCGGTCTATGCTGGTTGTGTCTCTCTACAGCAACCTAGACCTCAAAATGCTTGTGTAAAAATAATGGGTATGCATAAAAGAGTATATGATCTAATCCAGCTAATGTCTACCCGGGTTAATAAAGTCTAGCGGGGATGCGCAAAGGTACAGAATTCTGGTGGAGCAAGGCAGCTCCTAGCCTAGTGTGGACCTTGGGTCTGTGCGGCCTGATTACGTTAACATGAAGGGGTGCTCTCTTGAGGATTCTCGATCACAAGTATCGAGTATCCTCCTGGCGACCCTCAAAAGTAAAAGCAAATAGAGTTAGAACAGTGTTGGGTGGATTAGGCAAGCAGCCCTCACGCACTACACAGTCTAAACTCCAAGGTACACAGACAAAAGATCCACCCGGGTAACCCACAGAATCCGTAGTGTCGTGTACCTCAAAAGTAGCCTACACACATTGAAAACACCAACAGCAAGGTACCTGATCCCTAGTCTAGCATTATTTAACCCTGTAGAAACATTAGTGATTGATGGAGACAGTCTGAGCAATACAATCTCCCAAAAAGACAATGACTATCTTCAACCTTAATCTAGTACATAAGAAATGTGAGATCCAGCATATAATACAGTCTGGCCACCAATTCAAGGTGTGGATGCAGAGAACCAGAGGGGGATTGATATTAATAAAAGGTGAGGAAGTAGTGGAAATGATAGAGGCAGTAGGAGAGAAAGATTCTAAGACAAGAGTGTGGGACAGTTCAAGGGAGATGCTTAGAGTATGCTGTCTGGGAAGAATCTGACAAGGATATTCCCATGGACCTCCTGGCTGGAGTCCCAGTTCGCAAGAATGGCACGAGGGCGCGCGACAGTCGCCCAGTAAGCAGCCGCGTAGTAGGCAGTGTTAGGCAGGAGGCAACGAATCCCGCGAGGCCTATGTAAGGGGGCCAGCCACGCGCCACACTCACTACCAAGTCACACCACCTTGTCTCTCTCTCTCTCCCTCTCCCGCTCGCCTTCCCATCATTCAACTACTTAACACAATACTTTCAATTGACTAAATAAAATAATAGGATTGTGACAGACGAAAATAAAGAACAGTTCTGAACTGTCTGCAACACAAGCTTTCTCGAGAAGGAAAGTACATAATGATAGGTAGACTGTAGCTATATTCTCTGCCCTGGCGAGTCCTAGCGAGTAAGCCATGCGGTTCTGGGGGAAGCGGTAAGCGTCACACCCCACCCAAGATTTTTAAGAGGCTCCAAGTATGAGCTCTAAATCTGACACGCAGAACCCATACAAAATTCGCCACTCCTAGCCACCCAGCGACAATGAAATGTAAAGCACAGTTCTCATCAAAATAACACATTATAAAAATTAACAACCCTTCCCAACACAATAGATTAAATTACATAGTTATGCTCATAAGAGCGAGCTTCACTAGCCCAGCCTTCTGAGAGGAGTACAACTCAGAATTTCTGCTATAACATACTTAAATTTTGTTTAACTATCAAAGAAAGAGTTTTTATAGGATTTTTATATTTGTAATATTTTTATGGCGGCTGCACTACAGGGGCAAGCCTAGTCTTTACTTCTATACCAACACAGCAACTCCTACTTTACGACCCAATACGCTGGGCTACACACGCGAGCCAACAAGCACCAGACGTAAACATACTAATCAAACCAAAGTAGGAGGCTACCCTTGTGATGATCTACCCCGGGTCTTCCACCCTCGATAAGCAATCTGCAATCACATTCTCAGAACCGGCAATATGGCGTATGTCTAGGTTGTATTCCTGCAACATTAATGACCACCTGGTCAGCCTCATATTCCGGTTATGGAATTGATTCAGGAACTTGAGGGGGTGATGGTCGGTGTAGATCACCACAACTGGTCCATAGGCTGGAACATACACCTCAAAGTGCCTGAGCGCTAGCACAATCGCCAGCAGTTCCTTCTCAACTACTGAATAGTTCTTCTGCGCCGAGTTGAACTTTTTTGAGAAGAAACTGACTGGGTGCTCCAGCCCATCTTCGTCTGATTGCATCAGAACGGCACCAGCCCCCACACCACTGGCATCAGTTGCCAGCTGGAATGGTCGGCTAAAGTCCGGGGCCCTGAGGATTGGGTGAGGACACAACTGGTGTTTTACTAGCAAAAAAACCCTCTCACACTCAGGCGCCCACTTAAACTTTCTATCTTTGGCCAATAGGTCCGTCAGAGGAGCCAGCACAGTAGAATAGCCCTTTATAAAGCGGCGGTAGTAACCAATCGTGCCCAAAAACCTCATGATCTGCTTCTTGGTGGACGGCCTGGGGAAGTGGTTAATAGCCAATATCTTGTTCTGTGGGGGGCACACCTGGCCCAAACCCACCATGAACCCCAGATACTGCACGGTAGCCCGCACAAAATCACACTTTCCCAGGTTGACCACCAAGTTTGCCTCGCTTAATTTCTTAAATAGGGATTCTACATGTTCACAGTGGCTCTTGAAATCGTCATCGTAGATAATGACGTCGTCCAGGTACATGGTACAGTTTGGAATGTCAGCCACCAACTCGTTCATCAAGCTTTGGAAGGTCGCTGGTGCGTTCTTTAGACCGTATGGCATGACATTACAACGATATGTAGCACCATCCACCACAAAACCACACACCTCTTTCGCCCGTTCAGACAAAGGCACCTGCCAGTAACCTTTTACCAGGTCCACCTTGGTCAAGAACTTGGCCCTGCCAATCTTGTCTACACAGTCATCGACCCGGGGAAGAGGATATGGGTTGGTGGGAGTCAAGCCGTTTAGCCTGCGGTAATCAACACAGAAGCGCACCTTGCCATCCGGCTTAGGTTGCAGCGTTACGGGAGATGTCCACTTTACCACTCCCTTCTCGATCAGTCCCTGATGCAACATATACTCCAACTCCGCCCGGAGGGCCGGAAGTTTAATAGGGGGCACCCTATAGGGCACTGATTTGAAGGGTGGGTGGTCTCCGACGTCAACGTCGTGCACCTCATGAGTAGTGAGGCCTGGGTGTTCCGCAAATACAGTAGGGTATAAACAGAATAGGTGCTCGACAGCCACACGCTGTTGCTCAGGTAGGTGTTGCAAAGCCTCATGAGCCGCCTGTCTCGTGTTTCCCGCCCACTGATCTGCAGAAACATGATAATCCCAGTTGTCATCCACCTGCGCATGACTGTCCCGTTCTCCTTCTCCACCTTGACTGCTGAAAGTCATCACGGGGACAGTGAGAGGCTCAGGTGGGCGCCTCACATACTCCTTCATCAGGTTGACATGACATAACTGATTCCTCTTACGCCTGTCTGGAGTGGCCACCAGGTAATCTAAGTCCGAGAGCTTCTCTGCTACCCTATAAGGACCAGCGTACTTCGCGGATAAGGGGTGACCTACAAGAGGGAGTAGTATCAACACCTCCTGACCCACGTGAAACTCCCTGAGTTTCACCTTGTGGTCGTACCTGTCCTTCATGAGGGCCTGAGAGCCTACCAGATTGTGGCCAGCCAACTCCCGACTACGCAACATTCGTTCTCTACTCTCAAGGACATACTTAAGCATAGAACATGGTTTAGCGGTGTCTTCCCATATCTCCTTTACCATGTGGAGAGGCCCTCTGACGCGGTGTCCAAACACAAGCTCATTAGGGCTAAACCCCAAACTCTCCCCAGGTACCTCTCGTGCAGCGAATAACACATACGGCAGGCCAAGATCCCAGTCCTTGCCTTTCTCAAGACAATAGCAGCGAAGCATGCTTTTTAGAGTGGAATGCCACCTCTCTAACACCCCCTGACTCTCTGGGTGATAAGCAGATGACACTACAGTGACTATCCCGTGCTGCTTCATTGTCTGAACGAACAAGTTGGAGGTGAAATTCGATCCTTGGTCTGACTGTATCTCCTGCGGGTATCCGTACCGGGAGAAGTATAATAGCAAGTTACGGACCACCGTCTTCGCCAAACCATTTCTCATCGGGTATGCGTCTGGGTACCGAGTTGCTACGTCCATGACTGTCAAGAGATATTTATTTCCGGCACATGTGGGGGGGAGGGGGCCAACCATGTCGACTACTACTTTACTAAAGGGAGGCCCGCTGACGGGAATTGGGTGTAACGGAGCCTTTTGGATGCACTGGTTAGGTTTCCCGACCTTTTGGCACACACTGCACATTGCCATCCATGACACCACTTGTGCTCTCAAACCAGGCCACCAAAACAGTTTCCCCAAAGCCGCCACCATCTTACAGACACCCAAGTGTCCCGCCAGCGGTACATCATAAGCCAACCTTAGTAGGCTATCCCTGCATACCCTCGGTACGACCAGCTGGTCTACCACTCCTGACCCACCCTCCCAACTTCTCTGCGGGTCTTGGAATCGCCGATACAAGATGCCATCAATGAAAAAAAAATCTCCAGACTTTGCATCCCTGTCCTCTTCGAGTTCGACAGCACCGTAACTACACTTTAGAACCTCCGGGTCTTCTAGCTGCAATTTGCGAATATCTGAGGGAGCTAGCCTGTCTAAGTGTTTGCGAAACAACTCATGCCCTCCCCCAACATCGAACTTTGCATCCCGTTGCTCTCTCCGTGTATACCGTTGCTGCCTCTGAGTCTCTTTAAGCCCTGCCTCTACACTCTCAGTGACAGATGGTGGTGCTTCTCCAGACTCTAATAACGGTGCTAATACTGAGTCCCCGAGAAGCGCTGCTGGTACTAGACTCTCCACCGTATCAGCTTTCAGCACCTTCTCGTGACCGTTCCTCCGCTTATTTGAAGACTGTTGGTTAGGCTGTGACTCCCTGGATGCGAGAGATCTGGTTACAACACACGCCATTGGTTGCACCTGACACTTCTCAACCCCCTCCTGTTCCTCCCTACTCACGTCGGCCGGCTCCTCGGCAACGACTAAGGGTGAAACCTTAGAAGCAGGCACCGCAAAGTCATTGCCGAGGTCGACGCCCCCAACAGGCAATTTCTCCACGATTCCCATATCCAGTTCGCGAGTCACACCGTCAACTTCAAGCTCCATTCTAACAAGCGGGTATGACCTAGTTGCATTAACTCCCTGCACCACAACTACCCGCGCCGCGTTTATGGATCTACCAGTGAAATTCTTCAAGAGTGTCTGAGAGGCACCTGTGTCACGCAAAAGCTGTACCCCGTGCTACTTGCCCCCCCCACTTCACGCATCCATGCCCTCTATGGTCGCAAAAGGCATCGCGGACAGTGTTCGAGCCTTCCGGATCCTTCTTCACTGGCGGTGCTCCATCCTCTGATCTTATGCTTCCAGCAAACACAGAAGACTTCTGGAACACCCCAATGCTGCGAGCAAATGACACAGCCGCCGTGGGAGGTCTGCTCGGACAAGCTTTTGCCATGTGCCCCTCTTTGTGACAGTGATAACACTCAAATTTCCCTTTGGACTTATACTGAGGTGTAAAAGTCCCCTGACCCTTCTTAAACGGGGCGGTGCTAGGTTTGTGATCAGTCTTGGTGTCATTGCTTTTAAATTTATGTGTGTCCATATTCCGGGGAGGGGGAGGGTAACGCTCCTTAACGCCTACATCGTTTCTCTGTGCAGAGCCGCACCCCCGAATTAGTGACAACCGAAGATCAGCCATCTCTGCTGCTTCTACGAGAGTTCTTGGGTTCTTCTCTTTAAGGTTTAAAGTCAAGTCGCCGCCCATACACTTATAAAACTGTTCTAGAAGCATCAACTGTTTCATCTCATCAAACGTAGTTGTCTTCTCTGATCTGAGCCAGTTTCCCATAGCGTCGGACAGGTCCCGGGCGTGCTCCAAGAAGGTACTGTCTCGCCTCTTAGTCACACCCCGGAACTTTAACCTATATGTCTCGGGTTGTAGCTCGTATGCCCGCAGGACAGCCTCCTTGAGCTCCTCATAAACAACGCAGGACTCCAAAGGCAGTGCATCGTAAGCCTTGAGCCCCTTACCTACGAGTCTAGAGGACACAAGGGCCGCCCACTTAACTTCAGGCCACTGATGCTCCCGGCACTTCTTCTCAAACCTATTGAAAAACTCTGTGACACCAGACTCGTTAAATACAGGGACCAGTTTGAGAAGGTGCGACGGTGACTGATCATGCGCACGGTTTCCAGTACCGAGTCGCTGTCCCGTCGTCTCAACACGAGACTTCTCTAAATCCATGTCGGCACAGTTTCTTGTAGATTCTAGTTCAGTCCTAAGCTCAGCTTCCCTCGTCTGTTGCTGCATCCTAGCTAGCTCTTTTCTCTCTTCTATCTTAGCTAGCTCTATCTGCTGTTGACTCTGATGTTGCATCTTTGCCATCTCGAGCTGAAAGAGCATCTCCGGGGTCAAACCTTGAGGAGGAGGAGGAGATGCAATGATGTTAGAAATACCCGGTGATCCCCCCAGGGGCAAACCACCCTGCCAGTCACTACCCACCTGCGGAAGCGTGCTCAGGGTCGGTAATCCAATAGGAGGATTGGGAGTCGAGTGAAGGGGAAGCTCGGCCAAAGGGCTCTGAGCACTCACCCTACCTCGTACGCCAGTCACCCCACCCAGCACACACGTCATCAGGTCATCCTTGGTCATGCCACTAGTACATAAATGACCGATAGCTGCGGCTAAGCACTGGAGACCGTACCGATTCATACCCACCAACCGGTCGGAAGTAACAGGCCATTGTAAAAAATTCCTTGCATCCTCCTCACTGTTCACCAAATTAACAACCTGCCCATGCTGCTGCTCCTCAGCTTCTACATCACGTACTGTGTCTTCATCCTGCACTGATCCGCTATAAGACATGATGCTCACTGAAGATTTTTCACTTTGATACACAAAAAAGAAGTACCCCAAACTCTTATACCACAATATTCACAATACAAAATTCTCGGAGACAGCTTAAGTGCTATATTACTTTGCTAAAAAAATAATTCTTGCATGTCCTCAAAAAATATTCCACAAAATCAACAAATGTTCACTGCCTAAACTGTGATAAAAATCTGCACAATAACCTGCAATTATATGTCAGTTCACCAAATCCTGAGCTAGGTCGCCATTTGTTACGATCGGGTCTCGTATAAATCAGTGGCTCTTATACATTGGACTAGACTGGCATAAATGCAACAACGGAAACGCTAGATCCAACCCCTGATATATAATCCCGTCGAACAAAGAACACACATACCCTCCAGAGTTATATCTGCGATAGCGGGGTATCTTAACTCTCAGTATCTATGTGCTTCTACTATAGGCTGATGTTCTCTGAAACAGCCTATTACCTATAACATATGGTTGCTTAGTTATGGTACACAAGGAAAAGATAGTTAACTTAATTAAATCACAAGAGTGATCTAATGCAAACAAGAAGAAGGTTTACTTAACGTTACTTTAATCAATAATATCTGTCACTCCTTTATGAAAGAAAGTGTTGTAAAGTCCTCAAGCACCGAACAAGGAATCTTCTGAATAATGTCGGATGCTACTAAGAAGAACGTATCGGAAATGGAACCACAAAATAGCAGGAGGCAGGACAATGCACGTGTAGGCTAAATACACAAAAAGGCTGGACATATAATGTTATTGGACACAAGAATATTATAAGCGGTGCAACTGTAATAACGCACACCACGAAAAAGTAGTACTCCTATTAACAAAACCGGTCTATGCTGGTTGTGTCTCTCTACAGCAACCTAGACCTCAAAATGCTTGTGTAAAAATAATGGGTATGCATAAAAGAGTATATGATCTAATCCAGCTAATGTCTACCCGGGTTAATAAAGTCTAGCTGGGATGCGCAAAGGTACAGAATTCTGTTGGAGCAAGGCAGTTCCTAGCCTAATGTGGACCTTGGGTCTGTGCAGCCTGATTACGTTAATATGAAGGGGTGCTCTCTTGAGGATTCTCGATCACAAGTATCGAGTATCCTCCTGGCGACCCTCAAAAGTAAAAGCAAATAGAGTTAGAACAGTGTTGGGTGGATTAGGCAAGCAGCCCTCACGCACTACACAGTCTAAACTCCAAGGTACACAGACAAAAGATCCACCCAGGTAACCCACAGAATCCGTAGTGTCGTGTAGCTCAAAAGTAGCCTACACACATTGAAAACACCAACAACAAGGTACCTGATCCCTAGTCTAGCATTATTTAACCCTGTAGAAACATTAGTGGTTGATGGAGACAGTCTGAGCAATACAATCTCCCAAAAAGACAATGACTATCTTCAACCTTAATCTAGTACATAAGAAATGTGAGATCCAGCATATAATACAGTCTGGCCACCAATTCAAGGTGTGGATGCAGAGAACCAGAGGGGGATTGATATTAATAAAAGGTGAGGAAGTAGTGGAAATGATAGAGGCAGTAGGAGAGAAAGATTCTAAGACAAGAGTGTGGGACAGTTCAAGGGAGATGCTTAGAGTATGCTGTCTGGGAAGGATCTGACAAGGATATTCCCATGGACCTCCTGGCTGGAGTCCCAGTTCGCAAGAATGGCACGAGGGCGCGCGACAGTCGCCCAGTAAGCAGCCGCGTAGTAGGCAGTGTTAGGCAGGAGGCAACGAATCCCGCAAGGCCTATGTAAGGGGGCCAGCCATGCGCCACACTCACTACCAAGTCACACCACCTTGTCTCTCTCTCTCTCCCTCTCCCGCTCGCCTTCCCATCATTCAACTACTTAACACAATACTTTCAATTGACTAAATAAAATAGAAAGGATTGTGACAGACGAAAATAAAGAACAGTTCTGAACTGTCTGCAACACAAGCTTTCTCGAGAAGGAAAGTACACAATGATAGGTAGACTGTAGCTATATTCTCTGCCCTGGCGAGTCCTAGCGAGTAAGCCATGCGGTTCTGGGGGAAGCGGTGAGCGTCACAGATTGTTCATTCTGAAGGCTAGGGACTTTCCCGCCTGGCTCATGCCGTGCTCCTGTAAAAAGAATAGGGGGACTATCAACTCCTTGGCATTGATATGAAGATGATTTAACCTGGACCATAGACCCTGACCCTGATGTCCTAGGTTTGACTGGTAACCCCACCCCAGGGTACCTGATGCGTCCGTATCTATCCAGACCGTCGGAGGAGGAGCTGCCCATGTCAAGGAGGAGTGAATTACTTCTGGCTTCGGCCAAGCCGCCAGGAGGTTGTGGATTAACTTTGGAGTTAATCCACAACCTTCTTCTGCACTGTTTCCGCTGGCAACAGCGGAAAGCACCTGTTTCCTTCCAAAATAATTCTTTTGACCTTCAGACGACCTAACGGGACCGTCAGCTGTATCCAATTGAGTGAGCCCACCAGAGATTCCCTGATTCTCCTCGTTGTCGTCAGAGAATGAAGAAACCGAAAGAGTTTCCTCTGAAATCTCTGACGGTTGTCCTCGCTCTGACTCAGAGTGAGCAACTCGGTATCCCAGATAAGACCCACCCATTGGATTTTCCTGGTGGGGATCAAGGTGGACTTTGCTAAGTTCACCTTGAACCCCAAGGCAGCTACATGATTTAACACCTGTTCTACATTTTGGAGGCAAATTACTTCGGATTGAGCTACTATTAACCAGTCGTCGAGGTACCATAACACCATGATCCCCTGAGTTAGCAATGGTAGCAACGCCTGTCGGACTAATTTTGTGAAAACTCGGGGTGCCAGATTTAGACCAAAGGGCATTCTTTGAAAGACAAACGTTTGATCCCCGTTGCGCAAAGCTAGATATTTTTGAAAACGTTTGTTTATAGGGACATGCCAGTAGGCTTCTGTGAGATCGATGGAACACATCCAACCCTGCGGCGGGAGTGTCACTCTGATCTGATTCACAGTCAGCATCCTGAACGACTGATTGTGAATGTGGGTGTTCAGATAGGAGAGATCGATCACCGGCCTCATCTGAATACTGTCCCTTTTTGGCACCAGGAATAACCGGGATGTGAACACGGGTTGTGCCAAAGGACTGGGGATAATGATCTGTTTAGGGCCATCTCTTTGACAATGGATCCCACCTCTAATGAAACATGATTGTATTCTGTGGGGATACGTAAACGGGGTCACCGGGACCACCGCCATGAGAGGCCTTTCCTGACCACTGTCCTTGCCCATGTTCACCGGGGCCATGCCCGATGACAATCCCGGAAATTGCCAGTCGCATGACTGGTATTATCCGGCAGTACTACTCTCGAATCCGGCTCGCCTTGCCGTGGCACTGGAAGTGAGAGAGCCTTGTGGTGTCTCAGTTTTTTTGGAATGGAGGGTTGTGATTCTGATTTAGGAATGGGGGGATGAGAGGCCTTTCTACCATCGCCACTGGGTTTACCCCGAGACTGCCCCCTGAACCAACGCCCTCTACCCCTGGATTGACTTTGCCAACAAGACGTCCCGCTACTTCCAGGGGTTGTGGTAGTCTTGGATGACTGAAAGGCCTGGAACTGACCACGAAAGGAACTCTTAGCATTAAATTTTGTCTTAAATGAGTGCTCACCCTTAGGCTTAGAAGTGGTGGCAGGCTGAGAGTCTAAAAGGAAATTGACCGTGCGCTAGGCATCGTCAGAGGCTAGAGTTTTAGTGAATACATTTGACAAAATTAATCTCCTACCGATCTCTACAGGGAATCTCCATACCCGGTACACCCTCATATCTTGACGAGCCCTCACCGCCTCAAAGAGAGCAGTTCGGATATCCCCAAGGGACTGAATTGAGTTCTGGAGAAGGAGGCGCCTAGTAAGAGAAAGAGCTTTCTGGGTGCCGGCGTCCGTAACCGACTCAGTCGTCCTGGCCAGAGTAGGCGGCTGAGTAGGTATTGGGACGCCAGTCTCCAGGCTTTCTGCCTCATTTTGAAATCTTTATCAATCTGAACCTGTGTGGGGGAACAAAAAGGATCAGGTAATTGACATAGTGATCATTTATGGGCCCCCAAAAAATAAAAAATATGTTGTGGGATCCCTTCCGCCTTGCCTACCGGCATAGAAAACCAATGATTGTCTTCTTGCGGGAGCTGATGACTGCTCTTATTAGTTATAGTGCTGGCAAACAGCTGAGCTTCTTGTCCCCATGCCGCCCACAGCCCTGACTCCCCCCCTTGGATGTGAACGACTGATGTACCAGCATAGTCCCTGAAGGGTATTGAATTCAACTCTGGGGTCATACCCTGTAACAGTTTCATATCATTAAACCCATCTGACTTCGTCCAATCTGAAAAGAGATTTCCTGAGGAAGCGGGAGGCAAGGCAGGGGATGGCAAATAGACAAAATAGTCAGTATTATAAATGGCTTTTACAATGACATCAAGTACCTCACCAGATTGGTTCTTGGCCCTTAGTTTCTTAGCCTCACTCGCCTCTATTACCCAATGTTCCAGAACAGGGGACTCGCCTGTAACTGTGGGCTTTGCGACCTCGGGGCGTTTTGGCTTAATAATAGACCAAGATGTATCAGGTCCATATAACAGGGGCATAGGGCCCTTCTTAAAAGGAATTGATTTATCAAGTGGGGGAGAAAGTAAATCAGAGAACAACTTCCGATTAGATGGCAAAAGTGATGTGGCACCCAAAGTGGGAGCCGCCGGAGTGACAATGGGGGGAGGTATGTTTACATCAACTTGAGTTTGAACTGGAACCTTCCCTAGAGGTCGCACCGCTGGGGCTATAGGTGCAGTCACCTGTACCTGTCGCTCACCCTTAACCTGTTTCATAAAGTCTAGCCACTCCAGGAATTCTGCATTTGAAATATAAACCCCACTTGCTTGGTCTGATTGGGACGCGGACTGTGACATCTCTGAGTCCTGCGTTCCCGAGTGCCGAGAAGAAGGATGCTGGCCAGGCGACTCCTCTTCGGTAGTTACTCCATGTTGATGTAGCATGGATCCCGGTGGCCGGGCTGGAGGGGCAAGGAAAGCCTCCAACCGAGACTCGCCAGCCCAGGCAGCGGCATCGTGTGTTTCTGTTTGTGAGTCGAGAACGTTGAACTCAGAAAGGTCCCGCAAGTTTAGATCTGGTATCTCATACTCCATGGGGTTTTGACTTGATGTGGGCCGGTCAGAGGAGCACTCATCCTCCTGACGGCGAGACACAACACTGCTGCCCCTCTCCGATCCTAATACCGGAATAACCTCAGGGTCAGGGTGCACACGGTGTGGGATGGTAACTAGTGAGAGGGGCCTGAGACATTGCTAGCTGTGTCTCTGGGTGCCTCCTTACGTGACAAAGACTTAGGTTCCGGTTTAATGGACGGCTGAGCCGCCGTCTTCGATGAGGAGGGTGTTTTGGAGTGCTTCCGTCATTCTTTATCATCGCCAGATGAGAGTGCGGCAGCAAAGTCAGATCGCGGCCTCTTGGACGCCTGTTGAACAGATGGCGACTTGGGCCTAGAAGCAACTACGGGGGAGCGGGACCTATCACGCCGGGAAGACGAGGAGGGTACGTCCGGCGGATTCTTGGTCCTTGGTCGCTTAGATTTGCGGGAGGGAGTATCACGAGTGTCTGCCGCAGGTGGCGAAGTAACTGACGGCTCTTTAAGAAAATCCTCTAATAATTTGTCATCCAACTGTAAAGATTTATGGGCCACTGTCTGACAGTACGTTACATAAGTCGATTGTATATGGAGCAAAATTGTCTTACACTGTCCATCTGAATGGATTAAGCATGCATTACGTAAAACTGAACACTTGGGGCAAGACTTGGACAGCCAACGACCACAAGATCGATCCAAACAAGGTACACATCTAACACAAAGAAGATGCCCAATGACCGCTAAATTTTTGCACCCCAATGCCGAGCAAAACGCAAAGGCACTTTTTTCCATGACTCTCTCCCGCCGGGGAGAAGCAGATCCTCCTAGGTGTCCCAACTGCGAACCTGAGGGTGAGAACATTTCAAGAATCAATGCTCATAAGGACACGCTAGGCTGGAAAAGCTATGATTAAAAATCTCCAAATATAAAGAGAAAGAAGAATTGAATAACACTATACAATCTTAGTTCCCCTTACGTTAATTACATTCCCAGAAATGTAAGTGAGTAGGTAGTAGCCTATCATATGCTACTTGTGTATATAACTTCTTACCTAAGTGACCAACACTGACCTCAACCCATCTTGTTATAAAAGAATTAAACCCTGCGACCAACGCTTCTAGATTTATTGTCTTTTTCCGCGGCGGACCAGCGCCTTAATATAAGCTAAACAGATCACTGAAATGCTTCAAGATAGGAAGGGGTGAGTTCGTTTCTTGGCTCAGCCGAAATTTTCCCGGCGGCAGTGGCTCCCCACTTTTAACCACCAGGACAATGTTCGGACAGTACCAAGCAATGAACGTTTTCTCTGTTAAGTTTATGCGGCGGAAAATTTGTTTAAATGGAGGCGGGTTAGCCGAACACTCCCAAGAAAACGTTTTAGTAAAATGCCGGTACAGCCGGAATTATGCTAGACGCTGTAAACAGAACAGATAAAATCCGACCTATCCCGTGCCAAACGAGGATAATCTGAATTTATAACATAACTCTAGATGTTTCCCGGCGGAAAAAACACGTGAAACAACTAGAGGCACGTTGACCAAGTCTCACTTTTCACAAATCCCGCCGGAAGGGCCAACCCTCCATAGTGGATTAATAACAACGTGTACAAATATGGCATAGTTATACATGAATAATATAATATAAATAATAACACTCCCTAGCCATACATAAACAATTTACATAAGGCCAACTAGATGGGGGCAGGTGTCGATGATATCAATAATAATAGCACAAACCTGCAATCCAGCGAAGACTCAGATAACATGTAGAAATCACAGCGTAGGTTGAAGAGCAGCATGGCTCCGTGCAGGACCCCTCAGCTAAGTGAGACAATCCAAGATGCACTAGCCCACGTGGAAGCATACTGTTGAACACCCAAAACGGACCGAACAACAGGCCCCGGTTCACTATAAGAAGCCTCATGACTAACGGTGAACTAATTATGAGCTAGGGTAATGAAACAAGCACGTGGGAGCCTCGCCTTATCACAACGAGGACTCCGCCTAACACACTTGCCTTTACAAATGTACCCGGAAAACAGTCTAACAGTCTCCAGGGCCCGCGAAAGGACGTTCACAGCCTACTCCTAGTCTATAAACTACCTATCCTCAGCACTTAGCATGTACAGTCGGATACCATAGTCTCTAACCCACTTGCAATAATTCGTGGAACCCCTTTGATTTTCTTTATGCAATTACAGTATAACTATCGGGAATGAGTTTTGAATATAACTTTATTTTTAATAAATTGTATATACAGTATAGTTTTGTAATTGATGTTTGGGAAATTATATTAATAAATTAGTTTCCAGAGATATACTTCCATAATTAGAACTAGGTAAAGTGTACAAATATTTACGAGAGGGCTAGAGACTATGGTATCCGAGTGTACATATGAGCAAAAGACACCACTTCCGAGGGGAGGTGAAGAATAAAGGAGAGCTGGAGCGCCCTCGAGACACGTCCGACGCAAGCGGGCCCGCCTTATTTGGATTTAATTCCTTAATCAAGTTAGAGAGGTGTACTATACGAATTTATCACTGGTACACGAATAGAAGGAATCTGTTTCTATAGATTCTTGTTGATGAACACTTTGATGATATATTTCAAAATAAGTAGGTTAGGGACTCCGAATATTTTCTCACTGGTCGGAAATATGACAGATATTTTATACGTAAATCCGTCTTATTTGGATTTAATTCCTTATTCAAGTTAGAGAGGTGTACTAAACGAATTAATCACTGGTACACAAATAGAAGGAATCTGTTTATATAGATTCTCATTGATGAACACTTTGATTATTTATTTCAAAATAAGGAGGTTAAGGAACTCTGAGTATTTTTATCACTTTTTGATCTCTAACTTATTTCTGCCTCGTCACTGGCATCGACTTAGGTATCTTTTCTTCAATCTTTCTTTTGTTAGAGATGTAGAACACTAGCTGCTTGAAGTCTTCTGAATCTCCGTAGGCCGCCCAGGTTGGCCGGTCGTGTGAAGTAATGTTACAGATGGGTTAATGGGCGTGGGGTCTTAAATATGGCTCCGTAACTTGTAATTAAACAGTTGGGCACCATATCTATCGGACTAACGCGAGTATTTGAGCTTATAGCTTTATTAATTATACTCGTCTATGCTGACCTTTATATTAACCGGTGATGAAGTTCTGTTAAGGTACTCTTGGAATGGGGTCTTTAATATTGTGCATCAGTTATGACGGAATAACACAATATCGGACGAACGCAAGAAGAGTTTAGTATCTTCTTGACTGTCTCTAACCGTTCTAAGAGGTTCAAAGAACTCAGGGCGGTGTTAACATTTTAGTTGAAAAGTTTAATGGGATGCCACAGACGAAATGCACCTAGGACTTATTTTTGCAGAGGGTGTTTCGCTAAGCCCTTGTAACACAAAAGATCGTGGGATGCTAAGATCTCCTGTGAGAAGTGGTAGTGTAACTTTCACTAGTAAAGTGTTGAGGGGTAGGGATGCCTGAGTCCCTCAACTTTTACTAAGGAAAGCGTAACTTAGAAGAAGGTGACTATGTTAAATACTGGGATGCCAGTACTAACAAAGTTCCTCTAATAAGACACTTGTGAACTTTCAAGAGTGAAAGTATTGAGAAGTAGGGATGCCTGAGTTTCTCAACTTTCAACTAGGGAAAGCGTAACCTAGAGAAGGTGACTATGTTAATCACTGAGATGCTAGTAAAAACAAAGTTCCTTTTATAGGACACAGTTACCGTAACTACAATATCAAGAGTAGAAGAGGAGGGATGCCTGTTCACTTCAACTTTTAATATTGGCGATACAGCCTATTAGAGGTCTCTATGTTAACTGATGGGATGCCACAATTAAAAAAGATCCCTTAATAGGATATCTTTAACTCACAGACAGTGTAAGGACTTCGGGGTGCCGTACATCCAACTGAATGGAGGGGTAATCTTGAGGGTTCTCAACTTGGGATGCCAGTAATGAAGAAGCCTCAAAATTGCTTAACTTCCTTCAGATTTCCCTGACATAGTATTCACGATTACTGAGGGGTACCCATCCCCCTTTTGAGTAGAGCAAGGGCGTGAGCGCGCACTCTCTGTTAGGACAGGAAGTCCTTCTTGTCCTAGCGGGAGGTTGACTTCTTTTACTTTACTTAATAACTCTACTATACTTGAAGATCTTGCAAAGGTGGTATTGTATGTAGATGGTACTCAAGCCAAGGCTTATTTGTATTTACAGGTCACAGATGGGGTCATGGAGTTGTGGAGATAATTTAACTTTTGTTCAAGGTTTGAGGATGTTTTGGCTTGACCTTGGAGCGTGAAAATTCAGAGGTGAAGGAGTTATGAGAAAATGAGGTTTCTCAGGTATATCTTGATATTATTCTGCAGACAAGAACCTGTCACCTTTAATATTGAGAACAGGGGTAGATGAGCATTTTAGGTTATCTTATTATGTATAACACTGATTGTTTTGAGCTTCTGTATATACGAGATGGAAATATACACGGTTATATGGATCCCGGACGGTTGGTATCTCAGTGAGTTTGTGTTGGCAGTCCTGGGGTCAAGAGATTAGCCGGAAGGCGGGAAGGTTTGGTTGGTGATATCTTCGACTGGTAGTAATGAATATAAAAAGTAGGAAAGAAGGGAATGTGGTTTGTTTATGAATAGAATAGCTTGATGATGATAAGGCATGTACATATGTGGTTGGTATGAAATAGATAGACGAGTTTTAGCTAGATGATCTGAAAGAGTTTTTGCATAAGTGACAAAGTCTTTCAACACGTTTACTTAGTTGATCACAACATTTGGCAAACATAGGGGATCTGTCGTTTGACATTCTTAACATTACAATGATACATCTTATTTAATATTAAACATAAGTTGTTGTATTATGAGTGGTTTTTATTCTTACAATAACATGGCAATAACATGGTTCTTTATTTAAAATTTCTGGCTGAATACTATTTTCCTTCTGGGTGAGGAAGTAGTCGCCATGGGGTGAATCGTCTTCCCTGGGATTACCGGACATCCTGTCGTCACCGTGGCGACTCGGGAGGTCCCTGGGGGTCGCTACAGGTGCGGGTAGTCCAGGCGTTGTTCTTCTAGGTGGAGTAGTGTGTTTTTTCTCTTGTCCTCCTTTTCTTTGATTTCTTCTTTTTCCTTTCTCCTTCTTTCTCTGTGTTTCCTTCTTCTACTGCTTGGGCGTCTTTCCTTTTTCTCGGCATTTCAATACCTTGCATTTGTCAATGTTAAAATTCATCTGCCAATTTACTGACCCTTCGTGTAAGGTATCTAGATCCCTTTGGAGGCACTCTATGTCGCTATCTGAATCTATTGTTCTCCCCATTTTTGTATCGTCTGCAAAATTTACTTATCCTACAAGTTATGCCTAAATCAAGGTCATTTATGTATATAACAAAAACAGAGGACCCAATACAGATCCCTAGGGGACACAACTTTTGACTGCTCCCCATCCTGACTTAGTACCATTTATGCTGACTCTGCTTCCTACCAATTAGCCATGACCTAATCCATCCCAACAACGACCCACCTATTCCATGCGCCTCAACTTTTCTCATCTATCTCTCATGAGGGACTCTGTCGAAAGCTTTACTGAAATCTAAATATATTATATCATATGACTTGTCACTATTTACTGCTTCATATATCTCTGAGAAAAAGCTAAGCAAATTAGTAAGGCAAGAACGTCCCTGAGAGAATCCATGCTGAGAAGAATTGATTAAATTAAACGTATCTAAGTGGTTTCTAACTTTCCTGGAAATAATTGACTCTAGCAACTTTCCTATGATTGATGTGAGACTATTGGGACGGTAATTGGATGCTATTTATTTATCACCTTTTTTGAAGATCGGAACTACATTTTCAAGCTTCCAAGCTTCTGGAACTAAGCCTGTTTCTAATGACTTGTTAAATAGAAGTGTTAATGGATAACTTAACTCATCTCTGCATTCTTTTAATACTCTAGCATATACCTCATCAGGACCAGGCGATGTCTGAGGTTTCACTCTTTCAATTTCCTTAAGCACATAATTTCTACTTATAGTAAACGCTATAGTATAGTATACGCTCACGATAGGGCCTGCCACTGTGTTCTACCGCCAACTATGGTATACGGTATATATCTGGGGGTGAGGGAGAGCCCTGCCACCGCCAATACGATAATACAGTATAGGTGTGTGAGTGTGTGTGTGAGGCGTAAGTGTAGTATGATGTGTGGTATCGAGTGTCCATGTTGGCCTATTCCTGGTCCAATTTGTAGCCGCCTGTGTCACATCTGGCAGGCAGTGTTAAGCCCAGGAGTGCGATAGGCCCTCTTGAAGGTACGGTATTTAAACGTATAAAAACAAAACAAAAATCAAATAATGTGCCAGTGCCAGGAAATTTCTCAAAATTGGGTGCCACATAGAAAATATAGTAGGCTATCTCCCTATACCACATCCTCCACTCCTCCCCCCCTTTATATCCCCCCTCCCCCCTCCATCCCTCAACTTGACCTCTTTTTTGTTTTGCCTATTAACAAAGGAGTACAAAGGAGTACAAAGGAAATCAAGCAACAACATATCTAGTGACCTTTCTAGGCTGCTTGTCCTCCAAAACACTGAGGATCAAGTGTCCAAACAGTGGTTTAGAGTGGGTAAGGGAACATTGGAAAGGGAACTACTGCCCTGCCACTAACGTGGCAGGACTAGGAAGTTAGTAGGGGACATATGGGCTAGTAACTGAGGGGAGGATAAAATAAAGTTATTCATTTACAAACGCAGTCAGTCGCGGGTTTGATGCGAGATATTTGTCTAGGCGGAATTTAAATGAATCAACGGTGCTGCAGTCTATAACGTCTCGGGGAAGCCCATTCCACAAGTTGACAACTCGATTGAAGAAGAAATTCTTAGATTCGTGTGAGTTAAAAGATTTACCAATAATTTTGCAACCGTTTCCCCGCGTGTAATTAGATTGGTCGATAGTGAAGTACTTACAACAGTTCATATTGTCGATGCATTTGATGATTTTGAACACTTGAATTAAGTCACCTCTTAATCTGCGCTGGGTTAAAGGAAATAGATTTAATTCTCTAAGACGCCTTTCGTATGGTTTGTTCTTTAGGCTAGGTATCATTTTGGTAACTCTACGTTGAACTCGTTCTAGCTTGTTTATGTCTTTTTGGTAATAAGGGCACCAGCATTGAACGCAGTATTCCAGAAGAGGGCGGACTAAGGAATTGTAATGGGTTAGGATTACGTCTTTGGATTTATGCTCAAATGATCTGCCTATAAAGCCAATTATTTTGTTTGCCTTCTTAACAACTTCTGAACATTGTTGACTCGGTTTTAGGTTACTCGATATTGTTACTCCCAGATCGGTTTCTCTGTTTACATTCTTAAGCTGAGTGCCATTCATCGAATAGTTTGCTTTCTCATTTAGGTATCCGATATGTAGTACTTTACATTTATCCGCATTGAAACTCATTTGCCAAATTTGGGCCCAATGTGACAATTTATCTAGATTGTGTTGCATATCGTCAACTTGATCTTTTGAGAGTACGCTATTTGCAATTTTTGTATCGTCAGCAAATTTTGAGATTGTACAGGTGAGACCCTCATCTATGTCGTTGATGTAAATTAGAAAGAGAATTGGTCCTAGTACCGATCCCTGGGGTACCCCACTACTTACATTGGTCCATTTAGATACCTTACCGTTTATGACTACTCTTTGCTTTCTGTCGCTGAGCCAATTTTCTATCCATTTCAACACACCGTCTTGTATTCCATGCGCTTTTAGTTTTAGCAGTAAACGTTTGTGGGGAACTTTGTCAAAGGCCTTTTGAAAATCAATGTATATAATATCTACAGCTTTACTCTCATCGTAGAGGTTGAGGATATCGTGGAAGAAGTCTAAGAGGTTTGTTAAACAGGAACGTTTTTTACGAAAGCCGTGTTGAGTATCTTTAAGTATGTTATTTTCCTCTAAGTGATTTACGAGTCTGTCTCTTATGACCGTTTCTAGCATTTTACATACAACTGAGGTTAAGCTAATTGGACGATAGTTACTGGGTAGGGATTTGCTGCCTCTTTTGAATATCGGTGTTACGTTGGCTATCTTCCACTGATCAGGCATAGTTCCAGACTGCAAGGATTTATTGAATAGTAATGTCAGTGGTTTGGAGAGCTCATCCTTAGCTTCCTTTAGAACTCTAGGCGAGATTGTATCAGGTCCAGGCGTTTTATTTACATTGAGTTTATCTAAACAATTCAATACTTCTCTCTCTGTAACGGTGATATTGCTTAGAACATCTGAATTATCAATCTGAATCGGCGATGGTGTAGGGATATCACTGAGGTCTTCTGTTGTATAAACTGATGCAAAGAAGGTATTGAGGGCATTACTCATTTGTACTTCGTCTTTGGTGTATTCTCCATTTTCATCGACTAACGGTCCAACAGTTGAAGTAACTACTTTTTTCTTTCTGATATAACTATAGAATTCTTTCGGGTTTGTTTTACTTTGATTCGCAATATGTAACTCTAGGGTCTTTTTACTTTGCTTAATTAACTTTTTGGCTTTGCGTCGTAGCTCTACAAATTTCACCCGTTCTTCGTCATTTTGTGAGGATTTTAATCTACCATTAGCACATTTTTTAGCAAGCAGGCAGTTTGAAATATCTTTATTCCACCATTTGGGCTTATTATTATGGCCTGGACGCCGTATTTTCGATGGTATGCAGTCTTGCACTGCTTTTAGGTAAGTGGTTTCGAATAACTTCCAAGATGTATTTATGTCGTTATTGTTAATTAAAAAGCTCCAGTCAGTTTCTTTAAACATAGCTCTAAGTTTATGAAAGTTTGCTTTCTTGAAATTAGGGACTCTTTCGATGCTACTATTTGGTTCGTTACTAGTAAAGTTTAAAGTGAAAGTTATCGTACGATGGGCTGTTACTGAATTCATCACCAACATTCAAATTCTCTATTAATTCTTCTTTTGTTGCAAGTACAATGTCAAGAACGTTATTACCACGGGTCGGTGTTCGAACAAATTGATAAAGCGAACTCTCTTGCAAGTTTGTATACAAGTCATGTCCGGAGTGTGAAGTAAGAGTATCGCCCCACTTGGTCACAGGTAAATTAAAGTCGCCAAAAAATACGGTATCTTGTGAGTTACTTACATCTGCAATTTGTTCATAAATTTCTCGGTCAGTTTGCACTGATTGAGCTGGAGGTCTGTATATTAATGCAAGTATTATTTTTGTACCTTTATTATTCTTTATTAGCACAAAAGATGTGTTGACGTTCACAATTTGAGGTTTTGACATGAGGGTCGGGTTAAGACTTTCTTTGATATAAAATAAAACGCCACCTCCATTTTTATTTATTCGGCTTTTCTCAAACATTACATAACCGGGAAGTGAATACTCTGCTAAAAAGTCTCTATCTACTGTATTGAGCCAAGATTCTGTTATACCAATCACATCATAATTTTCAGTAAACACTAGTTCCTCTAAATCTGAAAATTTATTGCGTATGCTACGAGCGTTTGCATAGAAAACCTTTAAAGTTGCGGTTTTAGAACTCACAGAACGTTCTTTAATCAAATTTTTGGTTCTGATCGGATCTACATTTACATTCATGGCTGACATCGGTCCTCGGTCGTTATCCCTGGCAGTTTTGAATTTGGGTCGTGTTGGTGGAGCTTTATCCAAATTCGCGGTTCTTGACAGATTAGCATTTAATTCCTTCGCAGGATGCCGCCCTCGCTGTCTTCGGTCCTCCTTCCTGGTTGTCCTGTGCTGAGTCGATTTCTTCTCCGAAAATCCTTCACCGCATCGTTGAGAAGACGCCCAAAACGTGCTGCTCCCACCTGGTTCAGATGAACTCCATCGTCCGAAAACAAATAGTCATCGTAGTAGAAATTGTCCCAGGTGTCGACGAATCCCACGTTTTCCTTCCTGCAGAGGTTTGCTAGACAACGATTTGTGCTGGTGGCTATGTTGTAAAATCGGCTCTCTACACCAAGCCGGGGGACGATTCCTGAGACGATGATCCTTGATGACTTCTCCTTAAACGACTTGATCAGCTGCTGGTACTTTAAAAGCAAATCTTCCGACTGGGTTCGCTGTACATCGTTGGATCCAACGTGGATGACGTACACTGTATTAGCAGGGGCCAGCTTAGATACTTCGTCAACTGCAGCAACTACGTCGTCCACACCACCACCAGGGATACAAAAACGCTTCCTGGTCTTAGGTGCTCTGGCGCAAAACTCTGTGAGCTGACCACGTATCATTGAGTCTCCCACGAGCCGGACTTCTTCTATTTCCGCTTCGTCATCTGAGTCTGCGAGTATCTGGAAGCGGTTTTGACACTCGGTAATCGGTATGGGTTTCCTGGTCTTGGGGCAAACGGTGTTCCTCACAACACGGAAGTTGTCTTGAGGGGGAAGAGAGTTACTATTTGTTTCTTGAGTATCGGAACCATCAGATGAAATGGCTACTGCAGGCGTTGAATTGTTGGCAGTTGACGTTGGGGCGTTGGTGGCTGCTGGAGTTGCGGTGACAATTGAAGTTTGTGGTACTCCAACGTTGAGTGTTACAAACTCTTGGAGTGATTCCAGCTTCATGGTGAGGACGTTGATCTTGTTGTAGGCTTCATCTAATTTCACTGTTAAATTCTCTTGTTGCTGGCAGAGACGGCAGACTTGAAGATCGACAGTAACAAACATGGACTCACCAAACCTACTGGCGCAGTTCGTACAAGTGCGAGGCATGGTAACACTCAGTTTCTTCAGATCACTTCACTCACTTTAAAACACTTAACTCACTTTAAAACACTTCACTCACTTTAGAAACACTTCAATCACTTCAACCGAAAACAATGTTGAAATACACAACAATATGTTATCAGGGGTGATAGCCTAACCGAAAACAAAAAATTTGAGATACGCAGAATTAGGCTTCCAGGGGCGATAGCCTAACCAAAAGTTTAATTTTTTTTTAAATACGCACCAATAGGCTACCAGCGTTGAATAGCCTAACCGAAAATAATAAAATTGAAATACGCAGAAATAGGCTACCAGGTGTGATAACCTAACCTTAAACAAATATATATATATATAACAGAATATGTGACTAAATATACAATTCACCAAATAGAGATTATATACAAATAAAGTGTGACCGCACACAAGGGGTTAATATACTGTATCAACAGATGGCCCTGGTGTCACTGTAGCCTAGTAAAGCAGTAGCCTACTCTTTTTAGATAAAACAAAACAAAATGTATCAGTCAAAGGTTACTACAAGATCGTGCAAGCAACAACTATAATTACAGATATATATAGCTACAGTAGGATACTAAATACAATATCTACTAGAGTTAATAAGAACAACAGATTGGCTGGCTATAGGCTAGGCTAGGTTTGGATTAGGTTAAAAGCCTGGCAGGTTGGGTTAGGCTAGGTTAGTTTGTACAAATACCACCCTTAGCTTAAAGTAAAATCACTCTGAGGAGAAAAAGTCAAGAATATATCTAGGGGGAAAAGATAAATGAATGCACTTAAATTTACTACAAAATTGGCTGGAATTTAATATGTATAATCCCCCAAAAAAGTTTGTTTACAAAATGACGTCGGCGTTCGTTCCTGTAGGCAGGTTACTTAGTACACAATATTGTTTATTAGCAAATTAATATGCAAAGCTTTACTTACATACAAGGCAGTTAAATTGATACTTACTACAGTAGGTAATGGGTAAAATTAGGGGCTACGATTTTATATCAACTAAGAAGAGAGCGTTTGTTTACAAACAAAACAAAACAACAGATGGCGCTAGTGGCGCCCTGTCCGAGCAGGAGTCTTGTGATAAACACAAAGTTTATCAGTCAATACACAGCGAAATATCGTGCAGTGTTACTTACTAAACTACAGGATGGTTAAACGTGCTCTTAACCACCTTTCATGCACAAGAATGAAGAGGATGAGTAGTTAATACTCAAATTATGATCGATATCGTGAGAGCGTTGACAGAGCGTCTGCAGCGTCTGGCTGTAGCGAGGTGTCTCTGGGAAAGGCTAGAAGACTCTTAAGAGGATTTGGTGGGCAAAGGCGACTAACGTCTTAAGATCCAAGGCCTAAGAAAAGCCTTTTAACCCAGCAAGTGAAGATCTCCTTATATAAGGCCTACCGGTGGGCTGCGGAACTCCTTATATAATCCAGGGCCTAAAAAAAATCATTTAAATCAGCCCAGTATCAATTTTTTATATATATATTTTTTTTTATTGCCCCTTGGCCATGGCAAATATCACTCCTCCACATCCCCTCCTTCCCCCCTCCCCCCTTCAATTATCACCTATTCTCCCTCTTATTCCCTTATTCTTAGGTATATTTTCGTGCTAACAATAGCGAGTTGCTAGCAGGCTGTGCTCATATGTGTTACCAAGCGAGTGCAAGAGAGAGAGAGAGAGAGTATCGATCGACAGTCTCTCTCCAGATGTGGGGAGGAGTGGGAGGCTGGTTCACACTCGATGATTACAACTCCCGGCCTCTGTTGCCAATTTTGACCAGCCAAACGCTGTTTCCACTTGTTTTATTGCTGTAACAGGTTAATACCTTTATAATCAATATAAAATAGGCACATATGGATAAGTATTAATTATATTTATGGTACGATGACGATTTGAGTGAAGGAAACCATCTAAATACCTCCACACAGGGGTGGCTGTATACTATAGGGGGTACGCAGCGGAGAGGTTAAAAGGCCCCAGAAGCATTTGAAACAAAGGAATATGTGATAAAGTGAGATAATTCCCCTCCATGCCGGCCTCCTGTCACTCCTCCACATGTGTCATAACCCCCTCCTTTCCCCCCCCCCTTCAATTATCACAAATTTTTCTTCGTATTCTTTTTTTTTTTTTTTTTTTTTTTTAAGAGACAATGAATGGAGGAAGGAAAAACACAGATAAAACAAAAAGGTCCATGTGCCTAAAGGCATCCTCCATTCATAAAATGTTTGTAACAACTGGATTTAAACATTTGTTGATTGTAAGTTTGTGGAAAGCAATTCGAGGGAAGTGAATTCCAAAGAGTAGTAGCTCTGGGGATAAATGAATTCTGATAAGCAGAAGTTCTGCATTGTGGAGGAGAAAGTGTAAATTCATGGGCGCTCTCAGCTGCCCTAGTTCTACGGGGAAAGATGTGGAGAGGCGGCACAATTGAAGCAAGTTCCTCGGAACAATTGCTGTGAAAATATCTGTAGAATAATGCAAGGGATGCAACGTTTCTTCGTATGGCTAATGTAGGAAGGTCCTGTGTGATTGCAGGGTTATTGATTAATCTAATAGCTTTATTTTGAATTTTGTCCAACTGCCTCAATGCAACCACTCCACTTCCACCCCACAGAGGTGAACAGTAATCCATCTGAGAGCGCACATGACTTTTATATATTACGGCCAACTGCTCGTCAGTGAAGAATTCTCGAACTCTGTACAGGAGTCCCAGTTTTTTAGAGGCATTCTTAGCAATGCTTCTAACATAATGTGTCCAGCTCAAGTTAGTAGTTAATGTTACACCGAGAATGTCAATACTAGGGGAAGTGGGAATATTTACATCATTAAAAAATATATGGGAGTCAGTGAGATTCTGTCGGTTAGAAAATTGAATGTACTTGGTTTTCTGTGCATTAAAGGAAACTAGATTCTCTTGTCCCCATTCATTAATTCTAGAAAGGTCCTGGTTCAGAGAAATTGCAGTGTTTATTTTTGAATTTATAAGATCGGGTTGGGTGAAAGAATTGGTAAATGTGAAGGAACTGTGGAGTGTTGAGTCATCTGCGTAGGAATGTATTGGATTATGAGTGGTAGATATGAGATCATTGATATGAATGAGGAACAGGGTTGGGGCCAAAACTGATCCCTGGGGAACACCAGCATTTATTGAGTGAAATTGAGAATAAAGGCCATCTACCATTACACGTATTTTTCTGTTATGAAGATAAGAAGAAATTAGTGGAACTAATGATGCAAGGCCGTAGTGTGACATCTTCGACAATAAGGATTGATGCCAGACTCTATCAAATGCCTTTGATATATCCAGTGCTATTGTATGTGTTTCACCATGTTGGTCTGTAGCTTGGTTGATTTGATGCGTAAGAAGGCAAAGAATGTCTGCAGTTGATCGACATCGTCTAAAACCATATTGCCTATCACTGATTAATTTATTATTCTCCAGATGCTTAATTATGTGATTATTTAATATAATTTCAAAAACTTTGCCAAGAGTGGAAGTTATAGCTATTGGTCTGTAGTTTGATGGATCTGAAGAGGCACCTTTTTTAGGAACTGGATGGATGTTTGCTTCTTTCCAGGGTACTGGGAAGCATGAGGTATGAGTACACAGACGGAAAAATTTTGCCAATACAGGAGCGAGCACCAAGGAGCAATTCTTAAGTACTATTGGAGGAATTTCATCTGGACCAGGAGCCTTATCTACTGAGAGATTCTGCAAAATAGTTTTGACATGTCTGGTGTGGATCTTAAGTGAGGGAATTTCAGGTGAATTAAAATTAAGTACAGGGACATCTTGATTTATGTCATCTAAGGTTGAGTTGGTGGAGAAAATATCTGCAAGAAGGTTAGCTTTACCTCGTGGGTCACTTACAAGATTGCCAGTCGGAGATTTTAATGGTGGAATGGATGAAGCAGTAGTGAAGTTGGATTTGAATGAGTTAAGAGTAGACCAAAATATTTTGTTATCATTTGGATTATTTAGAAGTTTATTTGCCTGCTTATGGAGAAAGTTTGATTTAGTTAGGTTTAATACAGTTTTGGCATGATTTCTGATGTTTCTAAAGTAATTAAAGGCTTCATGTGTTTTTGATCTTGTGTATGCATTGTAGGCTATTGCTTTTTGTTCAGTTACTCTAGCACAATTATGGTCAAACCATTTAGGTGAATTAGATCTTTTACTGTACTTTTGATGAGGAATAAAAGTTTCCATTCCAATTTTTACAAAATCTTGTATGTGGCTCAAGGTGGAGTGTGCATCATTAGAAAAGAAAGAGGTCCAGGGAATATCAATAAAGAAACCTTGAAGACCCTCCCAGTCTGCCCTATCGTAATGCCATTTAGTCACCAAAACAGGTTCAGAGTGGGAAGGTGTGGTAGGTGATAGACAGGTGGCCTGTATCAGACAGTGATCAGAAGATCCAAGTGGGGACCTCACTGTAACATCATAATTTTCTGAATTGGTTGTTAAAAATAAGTCGAGTAGGTGGGAATTATGATTAGGATTATCTGGTACACGGGTGGGTTGGTTGACTAGTTGAATGAGATTAAATGAGTCTGCAAATAGCTCACATTCAAGACCAGCATCATCAGTCCTGGCTGAATGAGTGAGCCATTCAACATTATGGACATTAAAATCACCTATTCGCGTAGGTGATGCGCCTATTCCCTTGTTTATCGGTTTATTTACCGCGCCAACATCTCCAATCCGGTTCTAAGGCGTGTTCCTGCGCCTATCGAATCAGTGGTGTGAGAGAGATAAGTCTGCCTCTAGGCTTCGGAGAGGGAGGGTATACGTCGCGTCCGTCTCACATTTCATGACTGAACGGTCGGCAATAATTCGCGATTTTCACTCCCCAAATACTATTCCCACTTGTTTTATTGCCGTTACATGTTAATAGCTTCATAATAAACGTAAAATAGGAGCATTTGAATAAGTAATAACAATATTTATCGTAAAATGACGATTTTAGGTGGGTATGAAGCCTAATATTGTCGCCTGGCGGTAGGGACTAGCTCGTGCTAGTCGGGTTAATTCGCAGTCCATGGGTTATCTAATGTCTCCTTCTAATTTCAAACCAAACACACACACTCTCTCTCTCTCCTTTATCCTTCATAATATTTTCCACGCTATTATTTTCTATCTCGTCATCCACTTCCATTATGCTTTAATTCCTTTTCACCCTCAGCCATCACCGTTGTCCCTCATTATATGCCTCCCAAATCTGTTTTATGTCTCTCCCTACTCCTACCCCATTATTCACACACACACACACACACACACACACACACACACACAATTTTATATTTCATATCCACTATTCTTACAAGTTACTTCAGCTTCACCAATTATATTCCATGTTCACCATTCTAATTAATTATCTGAACATTTAAAAACCTCAGAACAATGTGCAGCAGCTGCGAACAAGGCTTTGGGGTTTCTTAAAAGGAATTTTACTTATACAATGAGAACATTATAGTACCGTTATACAAAAGCATAGTGAAGCCCCATCTTGAATATGGTGTATAATTTTGGTCTCCTTATCTAAACAAAGACATCGAAAGACTCAAGTACAGCATAGAGCCACAAAGTAAACACCATCACTAAGAAATAAATCATATCATTAAAGATTAAAAAAAAAAAAAATTGTCACTTATGAAGAAGATTGAGAGGTCAACTAATCAAGTCTTTCAATATATTAAAGGGCTTTGACAAAATTGATGCTGAGTCACTGTCCCTAATCAATAATAGTTCATCAACTCGAGGAACCGTATGAAATTAAAAATCAGGAGGGCTAAACTAGATATCACAACACATTTTTTCACTTACCCGTACAGTGTAGTCAACGAGTGGAACAAGTTGCCGGGGGAAGCGGTGCAATGTAATACAATCAACGCATTCAAAAGGAATCTATACATTAATTTCGAGGAGGTTGGGGTAAAATAAAATAAAAAATAAGTTAAATATCTGTAGTAAGCATTATTTTCCAAATTAAATCTTTACTATAAGTTTCCCAGTAGAAATGTTCTCATTCTACTGGGGGCCTTTTTTTTCCCAGCGGTATTTCATGCTGACCCTTGGTCTGAGGGGGTACGTGGTGGATGGGGATAGAGCCTTCTGCTTTGCTAGCCTTACCTTCCACTTAGTAGTGAATTTTGTTAGAATTGAGTCCGGATTGCCTAGTAGGGGCCACAAGGTTTTTGCAGTCTGTGTATCTATGTAACTCTTTACCGCATCTATAATAATAATATTAATAATAATAATAATAATAATAATAATATTTATTCAGATAGCATTTTACAATGTTGGTACCACATAATATGTTGCAAATATGACATGTACCAGCCTTGCATAATTCCAACTAAGGATAGCCCAATAAGGCCGTTAGGCGTATTTCCATTGGGGTCCTTGTGAGATTAGGTTAGCTGGGGAAAAAGGGGAGGATAAAAAATGTAGATACTTTAGAGAATGTATTTCTAGGGGGTTATATTAAGATACCTTACATTCTATAGTTGGACTGGTCAAAATATTTCAGTAATCATTTCAGTTTGTTTTGCCTATCTCTTATGTCGTATTTAGTAGTAGACATAAGCTTGGTGCTCCCTTCTCGTAGCTGTTCGGTTCAGGTGCTCCTTCAAGCTACGTCTGAAGGAATACAGTGTTCTCTTTTCACGGATTGAATGGGGTAGGTTGTTCCAGTCTTTGATGGCAGTGAAGAAGAATGTTAGCTTACCCTGTCCTTGGATTCTCGGGACCGTAAAATTATACATCCTATTCCTTGTATTGTGTCCAATCCTCTCATTTGCTTTAACAAAATTACTCTTTAAATACTCTGGAGCCCTATCATAAATTATCTTGAAGGCATTAATGAGTCTGATTTGTTTCGCCCTGTCAGAGACATTGAGCATACCAAGTGACTGAAGTTGTTCCTGGCCAACATGCGATCTGGGTGCTAGGTTCAGCATGAACCTAACCATTTTATTTTGAGTGACCTGAAGTTTGTGCTTTGCTGATTTAGATGATGCAGAGTACCAGGATGACACAGAATAGTCAAAATGACATTGAACAAGTGCTTGGCATAGGGTCTTTTTGGTCGCCGCTGGCAAGCATCCCACCTGTCTATACAGGTATTTAATACGTGCTCTACATTTATTCAGGATCGATTCAAAGATTGTTTCACCTGACAGAGTCGAGTCCAGTTTTAGTCCGAGATATTTCATTTGTGACACTGTTGTTATAGAAATATCATTACAGTTGACCGAGAAGCCCTCAATGTCTTTCAATTTGCGATTTGTTCCACATAAGATGGCTTCTGTCTTGCCCAGGTGAAGAGATAGTTTATTGTCCACTAGCCAATCACTACACGATTCTAGTTCTTTGGAAAGTGAGGCAGCGATACTTATTGGGTCTTTTCCAGAAACCAGAAGCACACTGTCGTCAGCATACAGTAATAATTTACACGATACGCTCAGTTCCATGTCGTTCACATAACAGAGAAAGAGTAAGGGACCAAGGATGCTTCCCTGCGGGACCCCACAGTTAATTGGCATAAGATCAGAAAGATTATCATCAATTTTGACTCTTTGTGTTCTACCACTAAGATAAGATTTAAACCAGTTCACTGACCCAATGCCCATTGCTTGTAGTTTATTACATAGGATATTATGGTCTACTGTATCAAACGCTTTGTGTAGGTCAAGAAGAACCATACCGGTGTAGTTACCTTTAGACATTTCTTTACGAATGTGATCTGTTAAGTGGATGAGACAGGAGTCTGTCGAGTACATGCCTCTGAAACCTGATTGATACTTATAGAATAGATCATTTTCTATGAGGTAGTGTTCAATGTGGGTGTATACAGCTCTTTCAAGGATTTTTGATACAATACATAATAATGCTAACTGGTCTGTAGTTGCTAACATCTAATTTATTTCCTTTCTTGAATAGAGGAGTTACAATAGCTTCATTCAGTTCAGCAGGTACAGTGTTGGTGTTAATTGACAGGTTGATGATGTGGGTTAGGGGACCTGCTATACCAATGGCTCCATCTCGTAGAAATTTGGCAGGAATTTTGTCTGGTCCTGTGCTTTTATGTACATTTAGGTTAGAGAGCTCCTCAAATGTGTATTTTGGTGTAACATTTTGCAATCCAAAAGTGTTCGGGTGTATGCCTTTATCCCTGTAGAAATTTTGAAAGGTGGCAGTTGTTGTGGTGTATTTATTGAGAGGTTGCGGTAGGTTCTGTGCTAGTGTGTTTGCTATGGAGGTGAAGAAGGAGTTGAAGTAGGTTGAAATTTGTCGTTTATCATGGCAAACCTGATCATTAATTTTGAGAGCAATATTAGAGTTAGATGAATCCCTTGCCTTGTTGCTGTAGCCCGTTGTTTTTAAGTGCCTCCATAATTTTTTGGGGTTACTCTGATATTCCTCTGCCTTACTGTGGAAATAATTAGATTTCGCTGATTTAATTTTCCTACTTAGTTTATTCCTAGCCCTGTTGAACTCATGTTTCAGACCTTGATCCTGTCTATGTTTCACTAGCCTTTTTAACAGTTTGTCTCTATGTTCCAGATGGTGTAGTATGTCATTGTTGATCCATGAGTCTGATCTTGCTTTAATTCGTATGTATTTCAGAGGAGCTATTTCGTCTAGGATGTTTGTGATGATGGTTCTGAAGCCACCCCATGCGTCATTAACGTTTGTATTTCCAAACACTGGAGACCAATCTGTATTCCATAACATGTCCAAAAATGTTTCTTTGTTGTAGTTTCTGAGTGACCTTGTTCTAATGACCTTGTGATTCTCTAGGGTAATATTTAATAGGGCCCTTTCATCATTCACAACTTCGCCTATTAGTATAATAGTCTCCATTCAACATCCCGCGCCAGCATTTTGAATAGCCCGCGCGGAAGTTAACCTGGAGTACTCGTCATAAGTGCACGCTTAATTCCCTTACGGGATCGTCATTTTGATCGGGTACCCTACAGAAAAAACTCCGTAAAATATAAAAAATAAAAAATAACTTAATATCTGTTATCATATGACTTGCCATATGCGTGGATTTCTCATGTTTCGCTTCCCCAACACCAGGCCCTCTAGCGGCCATCGTCTTCCTTCCTACTTCCGCGGCCACACTGACAACAAGGCTTGCACCGTGCTCCGCTTCATTCGACGTTCCAGAGCTTCTAGTGAGTCCTTACTCATTTGTATACATCTGTGTTGTAGTAACAAGGTTTAGATTAGCTAGCACGGCTGCCAGATTGGTGTGTCCGCAGGATGTATGTGTTAAAATAGGGTACTTTTGTAACAGGCGTCTACGAGTCCAGGATCGTCGTACCGCGTGTGTCTTTGTTTGTTGTGATACGCCTTTAGCTTTTGTGATTACTTTGCTAGAAGGCTACCACTCTACAAGGCATGATACAGACTGTCATTGTTGAGGAGAGTACATGTCAGATTATTATATATCAGCAAATGCTCTAGTTTAAGGGTGTCTGCACATGGTGCTCCGCCTTCCAGAGTTCATGTTTGCTTTGGACCCCTTGAGTTTGCCTCCCTCATCCGGGCGCTGTACTGGGTCTTCGGAGCGTCGTCTGCCGGTGATGTTCGTCGTACCTCGTGGTCAGCCTTTAGTAGGCGTAGGCTTCAGGTAATTTAGGATGCTAAATTTTCTGTATTTTAATTATATGCCTATGTATGCCCCTAGTGTTTTTACATGCGTTTTGGCATGTTTTTGGGGTAGGGGAGACGTCCCTATATATTCTTTATGATGTGTTATGAGTGGGACTCAGGGTTGGGGAGCTGTGCCATCTAAATTTATTTTGAGTTTTTGTTTTTTCCGGCGGCCCCGTGCGGTGGGCCCGAGTTATCAGTCTTATAAACGGGTAGGAACATTCAAAAGGTCCCGGTGTGGTTTGGCTGAACCACATTCTTCCGGCGGAACTGCATTCCTAAGGGGGCTGCAAACTCGGCCCGCCGAGTAACTCGCCCTAACTGACCCAGTTACACGATTAGATTTTCTCGCCCTACGGCGCCGCAAGTCGAGTGTACAAGAGTGATAAAGATTAGTTTTGCAAACTTGTTCATTGATGATCAGACACTAAAAGGTCAAGGGACCTGGGACATTTGTCACAGGCTAGTAGTTAAACCCAGCTTGGACGAGTCCAGCGGAAGATTAGAGTAGTGGTGCACTATAGCTAATTTTCCGCCGGACACGAGTTAGGATGTATAACACCTCGCAGGTTATTCTTATGAGCATTGATTCCTGGAAATTTTATTTTCCAGGCTCCAGACTGCTACTCCGACGGAGGTTTGGGCGGCTGATCCCGGCGGGGGGGGGGGGGGATCCCCCTTATTAGCACCATGACGAGGTTTGAACTATGCATTACTCCTACCTGCTCTCTATTGCCAATTTTTGCTCATAAACTTTGCATTAAGTGCGTCAAGTGTTTGGATCATTCCCGAGGCTTGTGGTTATCTAAACGCTCTTCCATTTGCTCTGAATTGAAAACCGCGTTAGTAACTAATAAAGACTTATCGTGCCTAGCGGCCTTACAGGAAATTAAGAGTACCTTTAATTCTTATGCCAAAGACACTGCCCATAAGGCATTTCACTGTGATGATGAAGTACTATGGGAACAACTCATTATAAAGTCACCCCTTGTGAAACCCAGTTCCTCAAAATCTGTCAGACCTAAAGTCAATTCGAAAGCCCTCAGCAAAGAGGTAGTGAGTAGTAGCAGTGAGAATGAGTTCACCGAGGTTTCCCCCTCCGACCGTGCCAAGAGGAGACGATCACCCTCTCCTAGGCGGAAGTCGAGGGCAAGGTCTAGATCCCCCTGCAAACAGTCTAGACACTCTTCCACAGAGTCTTCCCGGTCTACCAAACGCCGGAGAGAGGACTCTGGGGGAGCAACGAGTCATGCAAGCAGCGGCAGCCGGAGGGACACCCCTCAGCAACCGCCCCCTACCTCTACCTCTGACACACCTCAACAGGACTTTGGGGACTCAGAAGTGGGGTCTGATGCACTGGAATCCGCACCTAGTCATGAACAATCCTTGAGTGTGTCTCCTAGTGTTACATTTGCCATACCTAAACTGAATTATGTACCTCGTAGTGTTAGATCGGCATGCCCATGTAGGGTTCTGGCTGACCAGTACAGGGGATATCCGTCGGGGTCACAATTGCATTCTCAAGTGATTCCAGACTCCCAGCCCTTTGTGTCAGGGGGTTACTGGCGTCAATCTGAACCTTCTCAACCTCTTTTTAACGTCAATCACGTAAGAACTGAGGAGGGCAGCATAGACATGTTGCCATCATCGGTCCCAGCTTTAACGTGGCCCCCGGCGGATAATGTAATAGTGATTGAACAAGAGAATCCTGAGCTGAGTGGAGAGCCGGAGAGGTTATGTTCTCTCCGGCTCCCCAGTCACTCACAGGAGATGATTCTGAGGCAAGTTCCTACTCATTCAGGGAATCCCACAGTAAGTGTGTGACTTCAGATCAGATAAGTGAGTTATTGCACAAGGTTATGCAGCATTATCAACTCCCTGTCTCTTCGGAGTTCCCGGTTTCTCAACCTTTGGTGACCCCTAGTATTTCTGTTGTCAGACCCCTAGCTTCCCTGGGTTTTCTCCCATCATGTCCTACCCCGGCGGTGGCCGCGGCTTCTGGCACTACAGTGCCGGCGGCGCTGGCTACCTCCTCTTTGAGGGTTATTGCAGATATTCCCCCACCTCCTTTAGATAAGGCACCTCTGAAGAAGGGCCCCATGCCCCTCCTCTATGGCCCGGATTGTTCCTGTGTCCCTGTGACTCCAGTGAACCCTCAATTAGCTCAACTTTCTGTGTCAGGGGAACTTCCAGTACCCGGCGAGTGGTATATTGAAATTAATAAGACCAGGAAATTTAGGGCAAAGTATGAGGCAGGGAGAGTGATGGACGTATCAATCAAGGCTGTACCAAGTTCGTACAACCCGGATTATTTTGTGTATACAGCTGCCCCGGCGATCCCTCCCGCCGCATCTGCACGACTGATTGCGGATTGGTCAAAAGCTGATGGCATCAACGATGTCAAAGCTTTGAATGCTCTCACGCCGGAATTGGCTACAACTCCGGTCTTAGACCAGACGCATACACCAGTCCTGCAGATGGGGCCGGTGGGGTTAGGCCCCTGGGTAGACTGGGAGATAGAAGCTCAGGTTTTTGCTGCTACAATTACTTCTAAGTCTTCACATCAGGTTCCCCAAGAAAATCATGCTTACTTTTCTTTGCCAGTAGCCAAAGCAGAAGGAGTGTCCTCAGATTTACTTACCTTTCTTTCTTGCGGCATCCAAAATTTCCTTGCACTCCCTTGATGAACCCTTTTCTAACTCCCCCGGCTGCTCACCTTGACAGGGACTTCAAGTTAAGAAATAAGGCTTACCGGATGTTCTCTCAGTACTTGGTTAGTCACCGGCTCGCCGCCTCCCTTTCACGTACTATTTCAGCTAGCCTATAGCTGAACCCCAAATTAAGAAAGCTACTGAATTGTCTAGGAGACTGTTGCTAAACAATTCTATTTAGTCCTTAGGAGACATCAGAATTGCAATTATGGAGGCGGTTCAAGCCCGCCAAGATCTGAGAGTCCATCTGGTTAGGAAGTTGCCGGCGGACATAGGTCGCCGGGTAACTCTCACGCCGGTACTTACTGCCACCCTCCTTAACTCAGAAACACGGAGTCTAGTGTTTAATATGGTTAATGGTTGGAAGCAGGTTACCTCCCAAGCTCGGAAGGACCCTGCTAAGGAGCCCTTTCATAAATCAATGGGTGGTAACAAGCAATACCAGCCACAAGCTAAACAGTCACCAAGGGATCCCAGACTCCCTCCGCAGCAGGGAGGTAATCCGTACAAGTCCAAACAAGGTAAACATTCTGGGTATAAAGGTAAGGCCCCTCAGAAGGGTAATCAGGGCCAGTCATCAGCCAAATCTAGCCATGCGTCAGATGCCAACCCACCTCCCCCTCCAAAAAACTAGCCACCCAGCCTCTCAGCATCCCAACGCCGTGCTTAAGGACACAGGATTTGAGAGGTGCCTTGAAGGTCGGACCCCGGTTGCACCTGGGTTCGTTCCGTTCATTCTGCTCAGCCTGGCCCAAGAAAACCTGGGCCAGGAAAGTAGTGAGCAAAGGACTCACCTGGCGGTGGCTCCGGCGGCCTCAACTGCGTCAGCTGCGGTAAACACACCAATGTGTCTCAGGAGGAGGAGACTCTACTTCAGGAAATGATTACCAAATAAGTCCTTATCCCGGTCATTGCCAATCACCCAGTATTCACTTCAAGACTTTTCTTAGTGCCAAAAAGGGACAGTGTGCAGATGCGACCAGTTCTAGATCTCTCGCAACTGAACACATTTATAGAGAATTCACCCTTCAGGATGCTTACAGTTCAGCAACTCAGACTCGCGATTCCGCCGCAAGGTTGGATGTGCTCGATCGATCTCAAAGATGCATATTGGCATGTCCCTATAAATAAACGGTTCCAAAAATTCCTCGCCCTGTGGGTCAGGCGAGAGACTTATGTCTTCCAAAGAATGCCTTTTGGTTTGAACCTGGCACCGAGAATTTTCACAAAACTCCGGCAAGCTCTTTTACCCCTGTTAGTCCAGGGCATACAGGTGTTTTGGTATCTAGACGACTGGCTAGTAGTGACGAACTCTATGGAATTATGTCAAGATCATGTAAACCAAGTGTTAGCTCATGTACAAACCCTAGGGTTCAAGGTGAACTTGGCGAAGTCTCGCCTTGTCCCCACAAGGACTATTCAGTGGATAGGGCTGGTCTGGGACACCGCCAATCTGACTCTTACTCAGAGTGTGGACAACCGGAACAGGTTCCGCAAGAAACTGTTCCGTTTCCTCCACAGTCTGGATACGACCAGGAAAACGTGGGATTCCCTAGTCAGCTCTCTCAACTGGATACAATTAACTGTGAAGTTGGGCCGGTTGAAAGTCAAACGATTAATCCTGGAAGGCAACAAAGTGTTCTCTCGCCGGAAAAGAAATTATGGCCAATTCCTCCATTAATCCACAGCTTACTCTCGGTCTGGGCCAAGCGAAAACTCCTCCACTCTATCACGTCATGGGTTTCTCCCCCTCCTTCGGTATGGATAGACACAGACGCCTCAGGGGCACTAGGTTGGGGCTATCAGTCCACCCTGGGCCATCAAGGTCAAGGCACATGGTCAGCTGACAGTCAGTCCCATATCAACAAGCAAGAGCGTTTAGTTCCCCTCTTTTATCTCCAAACTCACTGCATGACTTTGAAAAACAAATCAATAGCGTTCCGAATGGACAACCAAACTGCATTTTTTTTCTTTTTCAGAAACAGGGCTCAGTGAGGTCACGAGAGTTGTTGAAGGTTTCCGAACGGATTTTTGCCCTGGCCGAATAGCTAGGAATTTCCCTGCATGCAGCATATCTCCCCGGCGTGGCGAACGTCTGGGCAGACGCTCTCTCTCGCCGGCGGAGCACTCTAGTAGAATAGACAATCAAACAGGCTATCTTCGACAAGATGGTTGCAAAGCCGTCCTGTCCACAAGTGGACTTGTTTGCGTCCACACAGAACCACAGACTCCCCCTCTTCCTCACTCGTCAGGAGGTAACCCCGGCGGGGGGACCCGATTCATTGTTGGCAGATTGGAACAGGTGGACCTCAATCTATCTGTTTCCTCCACCAGATTCTGTGCTAATGTGCAAAGTAATTCACAAGCTGAGGGATTACCGGGGCCGAGTTTCGATGATCGCGCCTTTATGGCCAGCCCAGGTGTGGTACCACCAATTGCAACAGTGGTGCAGGAACCCGGTGTCCCTCCAGGTCTCCGCTTTCCACTTGGAAACAATTGGCAACCTTCGGACCTCGCTCAGTTTTGCCTAATGGATATTTACCATGCCAAATGGTTAGCTCAATTTGGGGAGAGTGTCACTAATAAATTAATGAACCAGTACACTATGTCTACCAGGAGACAATATCAATCCCATTGGAAAACCTTCACAACCTGGATTGTAGAGTCAGGGCAAACTACTGCCTCAGGGGCTTTAATTTTCAAATATTTAGACTATCTATTCGAAAAAAAAAAAAATCAGTAACCACTTTAAAAAATAATTTGTCTGCCACTAGAACCCCCTTCTTTGATCTCACTGACCTTTCCATACCGCAGGCGGAAGAGAAAGGTTTTATGAGGGCGTGTTTCAAGCTACGTCAGCTCATGCCCACTTGGTCACTTGACAAAGCCTTATCAGTACTTCAATCGCGCAAATATAATAATGCGCCGGATTTTGATTCACTTTTGAAAAAGGATGTTTTCCTCATGGCTCTAGCCACCGGAAACAGGGTGTCTGAGCTGGCGGCGATGAGCAACGAACCTAATTGCCTTAGGTTTGGGAGACTGCACGATCATGTGCAAATCGTGCCGTCTCCCACATTTATAGCTAAGAACGAACATTCTGAACATGTATTTTCTGAATTTTCCGTCCCGGCTTTAAAGAGGGGCCTCACTCATCACCTTTTATGTCCTGTGCAAGCACTCACAATGTTTTTGAGGGCTGCGCAGCCTTGCTAAACAGGTGCTTTATGGGTCAACCGGACAGGTAAGCGTGTTACAAAACGAAAGTTAGCTTCCTTGCTTGTGGACGTTATTAGGGAAAGTAATCCCGGCGTGATAGGCAGGGCTCACGATATCAGGAAATGGGCAGTCTCTCTCAGATTTCTACAAAATTTCTCAGTAGAGGACATTGCTAGTACTCAATTATGGGCTTCCAATCATACGTTCCTAACACGCTACCTGTCCGTCGCTCTAGATAAACCAAAGCGTACCTCTGTAGCTTTATGTCAACGGTTACAGTAGGTAATGTTCTATTAAGTTAAGTTTTGTTGTTATAAAGGGGGGGGGGGTTGCGGAATAGTCCATATCCCCTCTGTACCCCTGAAGATTGTGATGAATCACGAGCTGTGATAGGACAGGTTCTACAGTCCAATTTTAATTTTATGTTAATTCTAAGAAGATATTTCACATAGTTGCAACTATGTATGTTTTTTACAAGATTGTACAAATATATTTAATGTACAAATAGTTTTAAGAATGGAACGAATAACTAATGCAGAGTTACAGTTCTCGGGAACACATGTGTGTCCCACTTTATCATGCATGTGATCTAATGTAAAGATCTGATCATGAGCAAGCAGTTTCTTAATGTCACGCACTGCTTACAAATCATTTATACTGTTTTATATATTGTTTGCATACAATAAAACTTAATTTTTTTTTATTTGGATTCTTCGTCCCTAAGGTTAGGATATTTTACGGATGTCCCGCCTCCAGTCTTGCTAATCAGGCGAAGTCGTCAATGATGAAGGGGCCCTATTAAATTATAAGTTTGATTCCCGTAGGGAAGTAGAGAAAACCTAATATTTAGTAGGGCCCCGTAATCATTGACGACACTGTCCCTCCTGACCATCCCACTTCCCATTCGTTGATTTCTATAGTTTATTCTTGGTATATCAGTGAAGGAAGACGATGGCCGTTAGAGGGCCTGGTGTTGGGGAAGCGAAACATGAGAAATCCACGCATATGGCAAGTCATATGATAACAGATATTAAGTTATTTTTTCTTTTTTATATTTTACGGAGTTTTTTTCTGTAGGGTACCCGATCAAAATGACGATCCCGTAAGGGAATTAAGCGTGCACTTATGACGAGTACTCCAGGTTAACTTCCGCGCGGGCTATTCAAAATGCTGGCGCGGGATGTTGAATGGAGACTATTATACTAATAGGCGAAGTCGTCAATGATTGCGGGGCCCTACTAAATATTAGGTTTTCTCTACTTCCCTACGGGAATCAAACCTATATTTAGGAGTTTTACGTGTACAATATGTGACGCAGTGATCACTTATCCCCGTTTGTATAACCCCTGATTGTGATATTTTGTCCTCTCTGTTACAATTTACATGGTCTAATATTGTAGCAGTGTTATCAGAGATACGTGTGGGGGTTGTGATGAGTTGTTTGTGATTGTGCATTGTCAGTATGTGCCTATATTCTCGTACAAGCCTATTATTTTGTTGTTTGTAACACAAGTTAAAATCCCCTAGTATCATAGATTCATTCCGGGGGACTAGTAATGACAAAGTTCTTTCAAATTTGTTTAAGAATTGAGTGTCGCCTGGTGGCCTATAGCACACTCCAATTGTGATGTGTTTTGTCCTAGGCAGGTGTAAGTCAATCCAAAGAGCTTCGTGGTTTTCTACATGAAGGTCGTTCCTAATTGTGTGTGTGAGGTTGTTTTTTACATACAGACATACTCCTCCCCTTGTCTATTACGATCATTATGAACCATATTGAAACCTTGAATGTTTATTTCACCATCGTTTATACTCGAGTCCAACCAGGTTTCTGTAATTGCAATTATTGAAGCTTTGGCCTTATTAGCTAACAAGTTTATTTCTGACAATTTATGATACATTGATCTGGCGTTGATGTGGATAAGATGGAGCCCTTTGTTGGTGAAAACTCTATATTCATCTTTGAATGTGTCCTGGCTGGATTCTGAGTTGTTATTTGGTTAATTTACATTAACATTCGGTAATAATTGCAAGGCACACTTATTGCATAACAAATCATGTTCTTTACTTCTTCGGTTCGGTCTTCTTAGAAATGCACTTCATGTGTGCTACAGCTTTACACTTAACACAGTTTTGGATTCTCTGTCGTCGTGTTAATTTTACCCCATACCCACCATTCTAATTTATCTTTACCCCATACCCACCATTCTAATCTCTCGTTACCCCATACCCACCATTCTAATTTATCTTTACCCCATACCCACCATTCTAATCTCTCGTTACCCCATACCCACCATTCTAATCTCTCGTTACCCCATACCCACCATTCCAATTTATCTTTACCCCATACCCACCATTCTAATCTATCTTTACGGTCTTAACCCCATGCCCACCATTCTAATCTCTCTTTACCCCATACCCACCATTCTAATCTCTCTTTACCCCATACCCACCATTCTAATCTCTCTTTACCCCATACCCACCATTCTAATCTCTCTTTACTCTATACCCACCATTCTAATCTCTCTTTACCCCATACCCACCATTCTAATCTCTCTTTACCCCATACCCACCATTCTAATCTCTCGTTACCCCATACCCACCATTCTAATCTCTCTTTACCCCATACCCACCATTCTAATCTCTTGTTACCCCATACCCACCATTCTAATCTCTCATTACCCCATACCCACCATTCTAATCTCTCTTTACCCCATACCCACCATTCTAATCTCTCTTTACCCCATACGTCCATTCTAATCTCTCTTTACGCCATACTCACCATTTTAATCTCTCTTTACCCCATACCCACCATTCTAATCTCTCGTTACCCCATACCCACCATTCTAATCTCTCTTTACCCCATACCCACCATTCTAATCTATCTTTACCCCATACCCACCATTCTAATCTCTCGTTACCCCATACCCACCATTCTAATCTCTCTTTACCCCATACCCACCATTCTAATCTATCTTTACCCCATACCCACCATTCTAATCTCTCGTTACCCCATACCCACCATTCTAATCTCTCTTTACCCCATACCCACCATTATAATCTATCTTTACCCCATACCCACCATTCTAATCTCTCTTTACCCCATACCCACCATTCTAATTTATCTTTACCCCATACCCACCATTCTAATCTCTCGTTACCCCATACCCACCATTCTAATTTATCTTTACCCCATACCCACCATTCTAATCTATCTTTACGGTCTTAACCCCATACCCACCATTCTAATCTCTCTTTACCCCATACCCACCATTCTAATATCTCGTTACCCCATACCCACCATTCTAATCTCTCTTTACCCCATACGTCCATTCTAATCTCTCTTTACCCCATACCCACCATTCTAATCTCTCTTTACCCCATACCCACCATTCTAATCTCTCTTTACCCCATATCTACCATTCTAGTATATCTTTACCCCATACCCACCATTCTAATCTCTCTCTTTACCCCATACCCACCATTTTAATTTCTCTTTACCACATACCCACCATTCTAATCTATGGATAAAAAACATCATCTGAGGAAGAGCACTTTATTGACAACGTTTCGCAGATAGCTTCATCAGGTCACTAACAAATACTGGTACCTAGGAGGCCTTAAATATCCGTCATGACAGGTGGCGGGGGAGGAGTGGGGATGCGGGGGTTGGCAGGGAGGAAGGAGGCAGGACAGGGATGGGGCAGAAGCATGGGGGGAGGGGCACTCAACATTATAATCTATCTGTACCTCATACCCACCATTCTAATCTATCTTTTCCCCATATCTACCATTCTAATATATCTCTTTGATTATATTTCCACTATTCCTTAATTTCCGCTCGCACTATCCTTCCTCCCACCCCACCACTATAAGTATTTGTGTTTGCACCCCACCCCACGTGCAGTCAAACCCAATAGTTCGATGACAACACAAACGGTACACTCTGTCATTTTAAGGGGGTAGTACCGGTACTTGGTTTTGGGCTATATATATTTATATATATTTTTTTGTTTTGAGTGTCCTCGCTACAACTCCATCAAGCTTAGAAAAACACCCCCTAGACCTCCTTTCAAGATAAATTTGTACATATTTCGGTAGAAAAATGTCTCGGCCGAAGGCTGATTCCTTCTAAAATTAGAGGCTCGCTTTCGCTCGCCAGGAAAAAAACGACACCTAAACGGTACAAAAGGTCTTAATATTGAATACAAAATGAGGCGAAGCGTCTCAAAATCGCCAAACTAACGGAACGAACGTCTTAAGACCTCAAAACTAATATGCTAAACATGAGGGAGAAGGGGGTCCATAAAAAGCGAGTACTACCCCCTTAAGTTACGGTAATGTCACTCTTCATTGATAGTCCTCACTTCTTTGTAACCCCGTGAGGATAATGACGCGTTTTGGCAGTTTGTGCGGGCTATTGTTAGACGATTTTATTGAGAACAGGAAGGGTATTATGGAAGTCAGAGGGTTAATGGAGATAGTCTTTACCCTTGTAATTCACACAGATCCTTCCCAAGCTGTTTAATTCGTCTAATGATAGCTAGAACAAACTGTCAAAGTGCGTCAGGATTCTCGAGGGGTTAAGGGGGGGCACCGGCTTTTTTATCTTTTTCTCCTTTTCTCTCTTTCTCTGGCTTGTATCCTTTCGGCCCCATTCAACCAACTGTTTTAAGACGTTTATCCCCATCCAGGTGTCGATTTCTTCCTGGCGAGCGTTTACGAGCCAGCATTGTATAGAGAAATCTGGCTTCGCCGGAGACATTTTTCTATCGAAAAATGTACAAATTTAGCTTGCTGTCAAAACAAAAATATTTATATGCTGGCTCGCTACCGCTCGCCAGGAAAATATTGACACCTGAATGGGGGTAAATGTCTTAAAACAGTTGGCTGAATGTGGCAGAATGGATACAAGCCAAAGAGAGAGGGAAAACAAGATAAAAAAGCCGGTGACCCCCCTTAATGACCTGGAATAGCATATATGAAGTTTCCAGTCCATTCCCCTCTTTCTAGATTTCACACAATTTATTATCAATGTTTTTTAGCGAACTATAGATGCTCACTGTATATTCTGATCTCTCTCTTTACCCCCATCCCTACCACTCTTATACCTCCTTCATACCCCCGCCCCCCTTCCCTGATCCACCCCTCCCCTCTGTCTGGGAGCAGGAGGTGAAACTTTTAATTAAGGAACTCCCTCCAACTTTCCCACACATACTCAATATATATAAATCTACACACACACACACACACACACATACAGTACAGTATGTACGGTGCCAGTACTTGTAATGCTGGTACAGTACATCAACACCGTTATACAGCTTCAATGTTTGAGTAGACAATATAATTATACAGATTGGGAGAGAGGTATCCTGACCAGGATTCGAACCCACTCACTCCAGGTATATTTGGGAGAGTCGGGCACCGTAACCACTCGGCCATGAGCGGATGGCCCAGTTGTTATGGTGCCTGACTCTCCTAAATATACCTGGAGTGAGTGGGTTCGAATCCCAACCCATCCTGTCGTACTATCATAAAATATGTACAGAGCCTGTGCATTGCTTATATACGTGTACACAAGAATATACTGACGCATAGATTAACCTGCAATGTAAGGTATGTATAATATACTGTATATATTTCTATATCGTCATATTGTTAGATTTATTTGCCAGTGTTATGCGACGTTGTAATCCAACACGCATGTATTGGTCTGTATTATTCCTCTTTTAGGAAACTCAGAACTTGAGATCATTCGACAGGAACATAACTAGCTTCAATGTAATAAATATTTGATTTACTCTATCTCCACCAACGACAATAAATACACAAGTTAGGTACACATGTTTTATTCCTTAATAGCTAATTACAATTTATAAAAATACGGATCTTAGGTATATTCACCTAATTCCCTGTTTAGATACTTGATAATATTAATAAAGGTTCAATATCATCTCATAATTTATAGATAAATAACATACATAAAACATAAATACACAATAAGACACAACATTAAAATAACATACATAAAACATAAATACACAATAAGACACAACATTAAAATAACATACATAAAACATAAATACACAATAAGACACAACATTAAAATAACATACATAAAACATAAATACACAATAAGACACAACATTAAAATAACATACATAAAACATAAATACAATAAGACACAACATTAAAATAACATACATAAAACATAAATACACAATAAGACACAACATTAAAATAACATACATAAAACATAAATACACAATAAGACACAACATTAAAATAACATACATAAAACATAAATACACAATAAGACACAACATTAAAATAACATACATAAAACATAAATACACAATAAGACACAACATTAAAATAACATACATAAAACATAAATACACAATAAGACACAACATTAAAATAACATACATAAAACATAAATACACAATAAGACACAACATTAAAATAACATACATAAAACATAAATACACAATAAGACACACATAAATACACAATAAGACACAACATTAAAATAACATACATAAAACATAAATACACAATAAGACACAACATTAAAATAACATACATAAAACATAAATACACAATAAGACACAACATTAAAATAACATACATAAAACATAAATACACAATAAGACACAACATTAAAATAACATACATAAAACATAAATACACAATAAGACACAACATTAAAATAACATACATAAAACATAAATACACAATAAGACACAACATTAAAATAACATACATAAAACATAAATACACAATAAGACACAACATTAAAATAACATACATAAAACATAAATACACAATAAGACACAACATTAAAATAACATACATAAAACATAAATACACAATAAGACACAACATTAAAATAACATACATAAAACATAATACACAATAGGACACAACATTAAAATAACATACATAAAACATAAATACACAATAAGACACAACATTAAAATAACATACATAAAACATAAATACACAATAAGACACAACATTAAAATAACATACATAAAACATAAATACACAATAAGACACAACATTAAAATAACATACATAAAACATAAATACACAATAAGACACAACATTAAAATAACATACATAAAACATAAATACACAATAAGACACAACATTAAAATAACATACATAAAACATAAATACACAATAAGACACAACATTAAAATAACATACATAAAACATAAATACACAATAAGACACAACATTAAAATAACATACATAAAACATAAATACACAATAAGACACAACATTAAAATAACATACATAAAACATAAATACACAATAAGACACAACATTAAAATAACATACATAAAACATAAATACACAATAAGACACAACATTAAAATAACATACATAAAACATAAATACACAATAAGACACAACATTAAAATAACATACATAAAACATAAATACACAATAAGACACAACATTAAAATAACATACATAAAACATAAATACACAATAAGACACAACATTAAAATAACATACATAAAACATAAATACACAATAAGACACAACATTAAAATAACATACATAAAACATAAATACACAATAAGACAACATTAAAATAACATACATAAAACATAAATACACAATAAGACACAACATTAAAATAACATACATAAAACATAAATACACAATAAGACACAACATTAAAATAACATACATAAAACATAAATACACAATAAGACACAACATTAAAATAACATACATAAAACATAAATACACAATAAGACACAACATTAAAATAACATACATAAAACATAAATACACAATAAGACGCAACATTAAAATAACATACATAAAACATAAATACACAATAAGACACAACATTAAAATCTATATATAATGACTATATAATTATCTGAAAACAAGTACACACAGAGAGGTACACAGCGTAGTCAAACAGGTTTTGTTAGTCCCAGGTAGTAGAAGGGACAAGGCTACAGCTGGCTAGTGCGATACTGGGTCAACAGGTATTAGCATCAAAGATACCGCATCCGCGCGGGTAGGTCAGGTCTCCTGATGCACTGAATAAATATATAATGTAAAAATGTAAAACTGATTCTAGGATGGTAGTGTGTAAAATTGACTTTAATCTTAGGTTCCCCAAATACTCCTCCAGAGCAAAGTCTTTTTGATTCTCTGTCCTCACAACTCAGTGTCCTCAACTTAAATGCTTCTTCTGAAATCACTGTGTTGGGTGATTTTAATGTCCATAATGTTGAATGGCTCACTCATTCAGCCAGGACTGATGATGCTGGTCTTGAATGTGAGCTATTTGCAGACTCATTTAATCTCATTCAACTAGTCAACCAACCCACCCGTGTACCAGATAATCCTAATCATAATTCCCACCTACTGGACTTATTTTTAACAACCAATTCAGAAAATATGATGTTACAGTGAGGTCCCCACTTGGATCTTCTGATCACTGTCTGATACAGGCCACCTGTCTATCACCTACCACACCTTCCCACTCTGAACCTGTTTTGGTGACTAAATGGCATTACGATAGGGCAGACTGGGAGGGTCTTCAAGGTTTCTTTATTGATATTCCCTGGACCTCTTTCTTTTCTAATGATGCACACTCCACCTTGAGCCACATACAAGATTTTGTAAAAATTGGAATGGAAACTTTTATTCCTCATCAAAAGTACAGTAAAAGATCTAATTCACCTAAATGGTTTGACCATAATTGTGCTAGAGTAACTGAACAAAAAGCAATAGCCTACAATGCATACACAAGATCAAAAACACATGAAGCCTTTAATTACTTTAGAAACATCAGAAATGATGCCAAAACTGTATTAAACCTAACTAAATCAAACTTTCTCCATAAGCAGGCAAATAAACTTCTAAATAATCCAAATGATAACAAAATATTTTGGTCTACTCTTAACTCATTCAAATCCAACTTCACTACTGCTTCATCCATTCCACCATTAAAATCTCCGACTGGCAATCTTGTAAGTGACCCACGAGGTAAAGCTAACCTTCTTGCAGATATTTTCTCCACCAACTCAACCTTAGATGAAATAAATCAAGATGTCCCTGTACTTAATTTTAATTCACCTGAAATTCCCTCACTTAAGATCCACACCAGACATGTCAAAACTATTTTGCAGAATCTCTCCGTAGATAAGGCTCCTGGTCCAGATGAAATTCCTCCAATAGTACTTAAGAATTGCTCCTTGGTGCTCGCTCCTGTATTGGCAAAATTTTTCCGTCTGTGTACTCATACCTCATGCTTCCCAGTACCCTGGAAAGAAGCAAACATCCATCCAGTTCCTAAAAAAGGTGCCTCTTCAGATCCATCAAACTACAGACCAATAGCTATAACTTCCACTCTTGGCAAAGTTTTTGAAATTATATTAAATAATCACATAATTAAGCATCTGGAGAATAATAAATTAATCAGTGATAGGCAATATGGTTTTAGACGATGTCGATCAACTGCAGACATTCTTTGCCTTCTTACGCATCAAATCAACCAAGCTACAGACCAACATGGTGAAACACATACAATAGCACTGGATATATCAAAGGCATTTGATAGAGTCTGGCATCAATCCTTATTGTCGAAGATGTCACACTACGGCCTTGCATCATTAGTTCCACTAATTTCTTCTTATCTTCATAACAGAAAAATACGTGTAATGGTAGATGGCCTTTATTCTCAATTTCACTCAATAAATGCTGGTGTTCCCCAGGGATCAGTTTTGGCCCCAACTCTGTTCCTCATTCATATCAATGATCTCATATCTACCACTCATAATCCAATACATTCCTACGCAGATGACTCAACACTCCACAGTTCCTTCACATTTACCAATTCTTTCACCCAACCCGATCTTATAAATTCAAAAATAAACACTGCAATTTCTCTGAACCAGGACCTTTCTAGAATTAATGAATGGGGACAAGAGAATCTAGTTTCCTTTAATGCACAGAAAACCAAGTACATTCAATTTTCTAACCGACAGAATCTCACTGACTCCCATATATTTTTTAATGATGTAAATATTCCCACTTCCCCTAGTATTGACATTCTCGGTGTAACATTAACTACTAACTTGAGCTGGACACATTATGTTAGAAGCATTGCTAAGAATGCCTCTAAAAAACTGGGACTCCTGTACAGAGTTCGAGAATTCTTCACTGACGAGCAGTTGGCCGTAATATATAAAAGTCATGTGCGCTCTCAGATGGATTACTGTTCACCTCTGTGGGGTGGAAGTGGAGTGGTTGCATTGAGGCAGTTGGACAAAATTCAAAATAAAGCTATTAGATTAATCAATAACCCTGCAATCACACAGGACCTTCCTACATTAGCCATACGAAGAAACGTTGCATCCCTTGCATTATTCTACAGATATTTTCACAGCAATTGTTCCGAGGAACTTGCTTCAATTGTGCCGCCTCTCCACATCTTTCCCCGTAGAACTAGGGCAGCTGAGAGCGCCATGAATTTACACTTTCTCCTCCACAATGCAGAACTTCTGCTTATCAGAATTCATTTATCCCCAGAGCTACTATTTGGAATTCACTTCCCTCGAATTGCTTTCCACAAACTTACAATCAACAAATGTTTAAATCCAGTTGTTACAAACATTTTATGAATGGAGGATGCCTTTAGGCACATGGACCTTTTTGTTTTATCTGTGTTTTTCCTTCCTCCGTTCATTGTCTCTTAAAAAAAAAAAAAAAAAAAAAAAAAAAGGTATACAGTATATGCAAATATTATTTTAGTTCAAAGTACAGAGTTAGAAATTCAAAGAAAGATATAGTAAGACTATTATAAAATAATCCTTAGTCGAAACACGTGGTAGAAACAATACTGGAATCGAGGAACTTAAGTTTCACAGAACGTGTAGTGAAATAATATTAGTTAAAGGAAGCTGTTTATACAGTAATGAGGAGTTGTTAGCTCCCGGAACTGTAACGTAAATTAGAATCGCCAAAATCAGGGCGTAATGGATAATAAATAAAATGCAACTCACAGAACGCGTAGTGAAGTTAACTTGTAGTCGAATGGCTATTTATACGGTAATAAGGAATAATTACTTCTGGGAACTGTAACGTAAAATCCGACTCGCACAAATAAAGGCAAAGAATCTAATGAATAAAATAAACTCACAGAATGCGTAGTGAATTCAAAATTAGCCAAATAGGGCTATAAACACAGTTAAGTCAAAGATAAATTTTCAAAACTTGTAAGTGAAAATAAGATTTGTCATATCACGTGACTGACCGAATTAGAAAATAGAGTATTAGTTATAAAGAGCTGACTATGGATTATGAAAGAAAATATAATTCATTTACTAACTCTTCGATATAGGGTTTGAATCAGTTATGAATTAAATGGGGAAATCAAAATTACTAAAATCAAGATAAACTGAACTAAGGGACGTAAGAGATTAAATAGAAATTACGGGAAATGATTGATTAAATACACTCTCTGTAGATACTTTAATAATACACTTTATGACCCAAATAAATAATAACACACATGAAATAGGATCTGAGAGCGTTCACGGATAATTACATGTAGGGTATTGTATCAATATTAGGTATAATATATATATACCCCCCCATCCCGGGAGTAAGGGGGCCTTCACCTATGGTGGAGGAAAAAAAGAATATGCCTCTCGCATCATATTGCGTGTTGTACAAGGCAACTAATAGGGGGGGATGGCGTTAGACTTGCGGACACACAGACATTACTATACAATGAAACCTTATTATTAGCGCTGGCATTGTACTGTACATATAACAGTGCTGTGACATAGCTTAATTGTTCTTGATCCAAGTTGCCTAATGGCGGCACACTGGCGGTGGGTGTTGCTCCCTCTGGACCTGGACCTGGCGTCTTGGGCCCAACCTGGACGAAATGGATCCAGAGGGTACAGTATGTAGTGTTTCCCCGGACTGGCACTTTCCGCCCAATAGTATAGGGGCCCGAACCTGGTGGTAGCGCTCCAGGAGTCTGCCATTGGGCAAAAAATATCAGGCCAGTCATAGTGCCGTGTACGCGCACGGGGTGCGTCCCTGCGGGTGGTTCTGGTGGGGCTTACCGAGGCCACTGGATCCTACCCCCTTGTAATCTCTTGAGGGAAGGTGCTGGGAATGGTCCCGGGGTTGACTGGAGCCGGAGTTCTGGGGGGGTGATGCCCATCTGCCAGCCAACTTACCTAATATGACTAAAACTAAAGAAAATAAATGTAAGTCCGATGACCCAAAACCGCACAGGATAAGGACAAATGCCCCCCACAATCTCAGACTTGCTAGTATGAATGTTGGTAGTTTGAATCTGCGTGCAAATGAAGTGGCTCAGATGTGTGAGAGGAGGCGAATGGACGTCTGCTGTGTCCAGGAAACGCTCTGGAAAGGGCCTGGGGTACAGTGGATTGTCGGAAGAAAGAAAAGATATAGGATCTACTGGATTGGGGTGGAGAATGATAAAGTGAAAAGAGGAGTGGGTGTTCTGGTGGCTGAAGAGCTGGCGGAAAGTGTGCTTCAGATTACAAGAGTTAGTGAAAGGCTGATTGTTTTGAAGTTGAAAGTTGGTGAAAGAATTCTGAATGTGATATCTGCATATGCCCCACAGGCTGGTCTACAGAAAGAGATAAAAGAGGACTTCTGGAATGACACCGTCAGTGTCATTTCAGGCCTCTCGGAGAATGAAATAACAATCGTGGGAGGGGACCTGAATGGTCACATGGGAGCATCTGCAGATGGATACGAGGGGGTACATGGAGGCAATGGTTATGGAAGGAGGAATCTGGAAGGCAAATATATACTGGAGTCCTGCGTTGCGCTCAACACGGTTGTGTGTAACATGAAGTTCTAGAAAAGACAGAGCCATCTGATCACATATAACTCTGGGGTCTCCAGTAGCCAGATAGATTACTTCTTGGTTAACAGGAAAGACTGGAAACTGGTTCGGGATGTAAAGGTCATCCCGAGCGAAGAATGTATCCCCTAGCATGATGATGCAGTTTTTACCACCATGCACTCCCTGCTGAATAGCAAGGCTAGGGTGGGTACCCTGATGAATCAGGGACTTAGTGAATAGTTGCCACAGATTGCTAGACCGCACCGTTCACCAACAGCACTGACATCTGCCAATAACTCACTGGCTGGCTCGAGGCTCGAACTGTCAACCTCACGGTTAGCAGGCGAACGCTCTACCAATCGAGCTACGGCCTGTGGCCTACTTGTGTGCGACATGAGCTTATACAGAGATCCTAAGCGCAAGAAGGTATACATACCCAAAAGGAAAGTGTGGCTGCTGAAGAACAAGGAAGTTAGGGATAGGTTTCATAGTAAACTGGATAAAATGAATAGAAATAAGGAAGCTAGGCCTAACGATGTAAATAGTCAATGGAATTTTCTTAAGCATAGCCTTATCGCTGCCACTGACAAAGTCTGTGGGAAAACAAAGGGTCACCCCAGGAATAAGACCTCCTGGTGGTGGAACGATGAGGTAGAACATGCTGTGAAAGAGAAAAGGAGATGCTTCAAAGAATGGAAGAAGGGAGGCAGCAAGGAGGAATACCAGGCAGCTAAACGAACTGCCAAAAGAGTTATTTACAATGCTAAAAAAGGCATTAAGGACCTGGTCCCCGAACAAGTGTGCAACACTGACAATCCCAATGGGATCTTCAACCTAACTAGGCGAGTTAAAAATGACAGTAGGGATATTATAGGTGAACAGTGTGTTAGAAACGATAATGGGAAGATTGTGTATGCAGAAAATAAAATCAGAGAAGCATGGAAGGCACACTATGATCGATTGCTAAATGTAGAGTTTGAATGGGATAAAGAACAGCTTAGTATCGAAAAACCAATATCTGGACCCCCTCCTTTGATAGCACCAGCTGTAGTGAGCAACGCAATCAATAAAATGAAGGACGGTATAGCTCCAGGGTGCTCTGACATTGTCGCTGAGATGATAAAAGCCTCAGGGGAAACTGGTGTCAACTTTGTCACTGAGTTGATAAACACCATTATTAAAGATGAAAAAATCCCAGAAGATTGGCTCCAAAGTGTAATAGTAAATATATACAAAGGAAAAGGGGATGCGCTAGATAGAGGAAATTATAGGGGCCTGAAAATGCTTGATCAAATCATGAAGGTCTGTGAGAGAGTCTTTGAGGGTTTGATCAGGCAAAGCATCTCCATTGATGATATGCAGTTTGGTTTTATGCCAGGACGGGGTACAACCGATGCTATCTTCATAGTCAGGCAGATACAGGAAAGATACTTACTAAAAGGCAGGGATCTTTACTTTGTGTTTGTAGACCTGAAGAAGGCCTTTACCAGGGTGCTTAGAGATGTTGTGCAGTGGGCTATGAAGAAACTTGGTGTGGAAGAGTGGCTGGTGCGTGTGATAATGAAGATGTATGAGGATTCGCGAAGTGCGGTGAGGGTGAAGGGTGTACTGAGTGATGAGTTCGCAGTCCGTTTTGGAGTCCATCAGGATTCAGTGTTAAGCCCCCTCCTCTTTATTATGGTCCTGGAGGAACTGTCTAGAGTTTTTAGAGGCGGACTCCCATTGGAACTGTTTTATGCAGACGATTTAGTCCTAATAGCTGACAGTATGCAAGATGCTGAGGCCAAATTCAGAGAATGGAGAGAGGGCATGGCTAAGCAAGGGTTTAAGAGTCAATATTAACAAAACCAAGGTTATGCATTGTAGATTGAAACGAGGCAATGTGGAAAAGAGCGGTGCATACCCATGTGCAGTGTGTGGAAAGGGTGTGGGCGTTAACGCGATTCAATGTAGCATCTGTCGACGCTGGGTGCACCATGGGAATAAGCGCTGTAGTAGAATAAAGGGATCCCTGCCGAAGGATAAGTCAGAAATAGAGAAATTTGAGTGCATAGTGTGCAAAGGCGAGCTTGTGTTAAGTCATGATCCTGTGGCTGTGAATTTTGGAAATGAGTCATTGGAGCTGGTGAACAAGTTTTGTTACCTAGGAGATACCATCTCTGCCGTTGGTGGGGCCGAGGCTGCCACTGTCGCTATAATTAGATGTGGCTGGGGGAAGTTCAGAGAACTGCTGCCAATCCTGACCATGAATAGAATGTCTCTTCTCCTGAGGTGCATGCCTCATGTGTTAGAAGTGCAATGACGTATGCCTCAGAAACATGGGCCGTTAAACTAGAGGATGTCAACAGAATGGAACGTAATGAGATGAGAATGGTGAGATGGATGTGTGGGGCCAGGCTACAGGATAGAATAACAAATGTTGAGCTGATAAGACATTTAGGTATAAAGAGTATTAGCGAGGTGATGCGTACATGTAGACTGGGATGGTATGGACATGTGGAGAGAATGGATGAACAAAATTGGGTGAAAAAATGCAGGTCTGTGATTGTGGAGGGAGCTGCACCAAGGGCTGGACCGAGGAAGACCTGGGATCGGACTATACGTGCCGATCTCAAATCCAAAAACTTGACAAGTGAAGCAGCCCATAACAGGGTTGCCTGGAACACTGCCATTAGGACAAGAGACTGAAACTGCGCGTATGTGTGGAGCACTCAGTCTTAAAATTTTATGTATGTATGCATGTATATGTATGGAGTATAAATGAGATATATCCAGGGCGTTTATAGATATATCAAGCCGTAGTTATGGTGTGTCTTGTTCTCTTAACACGAGGAAAAGTTATGGAAAGGAGAGTCCGTATAATGGCCTCTAAGGTTACATTAATGGAACACTAACGTATCTTACACCCTTAAGCAACAATTTCCAACACACAGTAACACAGAAACACTTAGTCTGGGGCGTGAGGGAGAAGTATAATCCTGGAGAGGTCTGCTCGACGAGGTTCACGTAGTCTAAGTTCCTCCTTCTGTATACACCAGAGGAAGACGCTGTACGTCACCCACAATACTAGAATGGACACTTCTAGTTCACCTAACACCACTCTCACCCACTACTGCTCCAAGCTCCCAACCAGTGTACACAATTCGGTCCAGCCTAGGCTTAACAGGGAAAGTATTGCTGGTCGAGACTCAATACAGTGTACACAATCCGTTCCAGCCGAAGCATAACAGGGAAATTATTGTTGTATTGAGTTGCCTACATTTCCTTGGAAATTCTGAGGTACTATTACACATAAGAGGTTATCACCTGACAACTGGATGTCGGTACAGGAGGGACATGTGATTTTTAGTTTCTGAATTACTGTGTCATTAATAATTATCTTAAAATTACAATGTACATAGGGATACATGGGAAATGTTATTCTTTATTGCTTAAAACTAAACTCATATTTTAGACAGCCAATTCGGAGACATGATAATTATTTTACTGTTCTCCTGGCTTTTGTCTAATCACGTCCTTTTATACTATGTTTTGGCTACCAGCGGTTCGTCTTCTTCTTTCGTTGTTTGCGGACATCATGGTTGTAGAGGTGGTTATCTTCCTAGAAACAATTATGCAAAAAACATCGGGAGCTGGTGGAGTATTTGCATAGAGTATTCCTCATTGTAATTTTTCAGGTTCTAGTTGGGGAAACTCCTCGGCCCCGGGGAGCGGCCCGGAAGTACAGGATTATCCCTAGTGAGTGGCGCGTCTCTTAGGATTCGTATCTTAACAGTATCCTAAAGAGTCCCAGGAAGCTCGTTTTCTGTTTAACTGGAGTATGGTTACGGGAGACTGCGCTTATTTGTTTTCTTGGTCTATGCAAGGACTTTTCTTTATTCTCCTCGTCATTTCACTACATTTGCAAAGAATGATTACTACGTGAACATTCTGTAGACTAAATTTTTCTGAATAATCCGAGAGGGGTTGGGTGGAAATTCATGAAATACCAGGTCCTATCCAAACTACTTCATTTATTAGTAAATAAGCAAATGCCGGGCATCACAGTACAATTATGTAATAACTATTTGACGGTATCAGTAAACAGGGGTTAAAGGGCCGGGTGTCATTTAATCTTATAGCCTATATATATATTTAATTTTATATATACAGTATATATGTATATATAAAGCTGCTCGTCGGTGCAGCTTTTTCTTTAGCAATATAAGGGGACTTCACTCTAACATCAATTCTGTACACCAATTTCTTCAAGCAGAATCCCCTACTCTCCTTTTTTTGACAGAGACTCAAGTAACATCCACATCTGACACGTCTAGATTTAATTTTCCAGGTTATCAACTGCTCCAAAATTTCAGACCTAAAGGAGGTGTATGTTGCTTCGCAAAATCTGAAATTGCCCTGGAGGAGGTTACTAGTTTCAATTGTCTCTATTTTGATTATTCTATATACAAATTAATTTCTGCTGGTAAATTTAAATACATATGTTGCATCTACCGTTCCCCAAATACTCCTCCAGAGCAAAGTCTTTTTGATTCTCTGTCCTCACAACTCCGTGTCCTCAACTTAAATGCTTCTTCTGAAATCACTGTGTTGGGTAATTTTAATGTCCATAATGTTGAATGGCTCACTCATTCAGCCAGGACTGATGATGCTGGTCTTGAATGTGAGCTATTTGCAGACTCATTTAATCTCACTCAACTAGTCAACCAACCCACCCGTGTACCAGATAATCCTAATCATAATTCCCACCTACTGGACTTATTTTTAACAACCAATTCAGAAAATTATGATGTTACAGTGAGGTCCCCGCTTGGATCTTCTGATCACTGTCTGATACAGGCCACCTGTCTATCACCTACCACACCTTCCCACTCTGAACCTGTTTTGGTGACTAAATGGCATTACGATAGGGCAGACTGGGAGGGTCTTCAAGGTTTCTTTATTGATATTCCCTGGACCTCTTTCTTTTCTAATGATGCACACTCCACCTTGAGCCACATACAAGATTTTGTAAAAATTGGAATGGAAACTTTTATTCCTCATCAAAAGTACAGTAAAAGATCTAATTCACCTAAATGGTTTGACCATAATTGTGCTAGAGTAACTGAACAGAAAGCAATAGCCTACAATGCATACACAAGATCAAAAACACATGAAGCCTTTAATTACTTTAGAAACATCAGAAATCATGCCAAAACTGTATTAAACCTAACTAAATCAAACTTTCTCCACAAGCAGGCAAATAAACTTCTAAATAATCCAAATGATAACAAAATATTTTGGTCTACTCTTAACTCATTTAAATCCAACTTCACTACTGCTTCATCCATTCCACCATTAAAATCTCCGACTGGCAATCTTGTAAGTGACCCACGAGGTAAAGCTAACCTTCTTGCGGATATTTTCTCCACCAACTCAACCTTAGATGAAATAAATCAAGATGTCCCTGTACTTAATTTTAATTCGCCTGAAATTCCCTCACTTAAGATCCACACCAGACATGTCAAAACTATTTTGCAGAATCTCTCGGTAGATAAGGCTCCTGGTCCAGATGAAATTCCTCCAATAGTACTTAAGAATTGCTCCTTGGTGCTCGCTCCTGTATTGGCAAAATTTTTCCGTCTGTGTACTCATACCTCATGCTTCCCAGTACCCTGGAAAGAAGCAAACATCCATCCAGTTCCTAAAAAAGGTGCCTCTTCAGATCCATCAAACTACAGACCAATAGCTATAACTTCCACTCTTGGTAAAGTCTTTGAAATTATATTAAATAATCACATAATTAAGCATCTTGAGCATAATAAATTAATCAGTGATAGGCAATATGGTTTTAGACGATGTCGATCAACTGCAGACATGCTTTGCCTTCTTACGCATCAAATCAACCAAGCTACAGACCAACATGGTGAAACATATAATAGCACTGGATATATCAAAGGCATTTGATAGAGTCTGGCATCAATCCTTATTGTCGAAGATGTCACACTACGGCCTTGCATCATTAGTTCCACTAATTTCTTCTTATCTTCATAACAGAAAAATATGTGTAATGGTAGATGGCCTTTATTCTCAATTTCACTCAATAAATGCTGGTGTTCCCCAGGGATCAGTTTTGGCCCCAATTCTGTTCCTCATTCATATCAATGATCTCATATCTACCACTCATAATCCAATACATTCCTACGCAGATGACTCAACACTCCACAGTTCCTTCACATTTACCAATTCTTTCACCCAACCCGATGTTATAAATTCAAAAATAAACACTGCAATTTCTCTGAACCAGGACCTTTCTAGAATTAATGGATGGGGACAAAAGAATCTAGTTTCCTTTAATGCACAGAAAACCAAGTACATTCAATTTTCTAACCGACAGAATCTCACTGACTCCCATATATTTTTTAATGATGTAAATATTCCCACTTCCCCTAGTATTGACATTCTCGGTGTAACATTAACTACTAACTTGAGCTGGACACATTATGTTAGAAGCATTGCTAAGAATGCCTCTAAAAAACTGGGACTCCTGTACAGAGTTCGAGAATTCTTCACTGACGAGCAGTTGGCCGTGATATATAAAAGTCATGTGCGTTCTCAGATGGATTACTGTTCACCTCTGTGGGGTGGAAGTGGAGTGGTTGCATTGAGGCAGTTGGACAAAATTCAAAATAAAGCTATTAGATTAATCAATAACCCTGCAATCACACAGGACCTTCCTACATTATCCATACGAAGAAACGTTGCATCCCTTGCATTATTCTACAGATATTTTCACAGCAATTGTTCCGAGGAACTTGCTTCAATTGTGCCGCCTCTCCACATCTTTCCCCGTAGAACTAGGGCAGCTGAGAGCGCCCATGAATTTACACTTTCTCCTCCACAATGCAGAACTTCTGCTTATCAGAATTCATTTATCCCCAGAGCTACTACTCTTTGGAATTCACTTTCCTCGAATTGCTTTCCACAAACTTACAATCTACAAATGTTTAAATCCAGTTGTTACAAACATTTATGAATGGAGGATGCCTTTAGGCACATGGACCTTTTTGTTTTATCTGTGTTTTTCCTTCCTCTGTTCATTGTCTCTTAAAAAAGAAAAAAAAAAAAATATATATGAAATATACTGTATATATATATATATATATATATATATATATATATATACTGTATATATATATATATATATATATATATATATATATATATTATATATATATATATATATATATATATATATATATATATATAGAGAGAGAGAGAGAGAGAGAGAGAGAGAGTAATTACATAATACAAATATATATATAATCATGGGTATTATATAAGCCCATTCTCTTGATATTTTGAGTTACTTGTAGATTATGAAAATATTAGAATAATAAAAACGAAGGCAAATGCCAAATAATGATATAGTAACATTACAGTACGACAATATTATTGCTTCTTGGTGCAAGCAATCATCATAACTTAATTTATAATTTTTTAATACAGAATAAGTAGCACACTACATTACTTTAATAATCTAGTAAAAACGTTCATGGTAATTTTGTGGATTAGAGGAGATGAGGGAGTACAACGCGTGAAGGGCAATAGTATTTATTATGGGATACTATTATAATAGTTTGTTCCAGAATTTTGTTTACATATTTTAATGCCAACCAGACAAACACCTGTGCAAAGGTCTTACGTATACTATGCCTGCAATTTCGATCATGAGGTGTTCTCGTATTTTTAATGGGCAGTATAATATTCAAAGATATATAGAGGTGAAACGTGATTACTGTGATAAGATTATGGTGATGATACAAGTTAAATTTGAGATAGACCACTTAGAAAAACCTAACTTTAATATTATAGATGGCATCACATAAGAATGACAAGAAATTCATCAATTCAAGCTTAGTAGAGTCTATAATAGTTATGTAAGGCTTATTGACACCTTTCGAGCGGCCTATGCGGTTTATTTATATGTACCGCCCAGCGGGGTGTTTTTAGCCAAAATAGGGCTGTTTACGTGATCATTTTCATGCCTAAATAAGACCCAGAACGTAAAACAAGTACCTATCCCTGAAAGGGCATAAACAGAGCTTTCGAATGACACCATAACGATCCTTTTATGATGGCTAGTTTTCTTGCAATAACCGTGCAACGCGAGTGCAAAAAGCATGTAATTCGGTACTTTCCCCATATAATTCAGTATGTAGCGAGTGAGAGAGGGAGGAGGGAGCTGAGATTCGTGTCAGTAGGTTCGCCGCGGTGGTCTGGAGCAGTCATACGCTCGCTAGTCTCCGGCCACCACTTGTCTCTCTCTCTCAGCAACATTACGTGCTGAAATTGCCACTCGACCTATGTCGAGCGCCGCCACATAGTCCAGCTTTATTTAACTCGACTTATGTGGTGAGCCGCTAATTAAGGGTTAAGACCCTTTATTTCATTATACTTGCCTTGAATGAGCTACTTAGTATAATATACATAGAAGACACTTATTATATGTGAAATGAGTTAACATTTAATATTTTGTACAATTTAGAAGTTGCAACCATGAACCTTAAGGGGGTATCCTACTGTGCGACTTTTCGATGGCGAATGCCCTGCGACAGTATTTTTTTTCTATGTCCGTAAATTCGCGGCGAATAGGGTTTTTTCAGAAGCGAATGAAAGCGAATAAAGGTGAAAAAGGCGAATTTCCTCGATTGCAGTGCGACAGAAATACGACCACAATGCGAATGTGGCGATTTTTTGGCGAAAATGACGAATGGTGTGTGGCAATTGAGGGCGATTCATGGCGAATGTGGCGAACGATGATGGCGATAATAGCGAATGCACGGCGATTGCCCTTCGAATGTTGGACGATGTGATGAGATAACACCGCGGAGGTTGTGCGACTATGGCGAATGCCCGACGACTATCGAAGGTACATTCTCCCTTGATCCCACCTGCGACCGCAGATGATTAGGTAATGTCATTGGAGAGGATGATTAGGTGTGGGTATAAATAGGGTGGCGGAGCTCTGGGCTCCAACAGCGTTTAACATCAGCTCTACCGTACCACACAACCGAACGACAGCGCCATGGATCTGCTCCGTACAACCTCCAATGTTCCCCTACGCTTGGCTTTGGCACTGGAGCGTGAACATGCAGAGATCGAGTTGCTTGCGGCCCTCATCAAAAGAAGACAAGGAAGCAGAAGAGGAAAATAGAACGGAGGAGGAGGTGGCATGTCCGACCTATGCTTTTACGTCGTGAAGAGTATGGGGTGTATCAAATTGATGGTGGAAGTTGGCAGAGGAGCTTAGTGCTAAGTTCAAAAACTTTATGAGGATGCCCGTTGTTATGTTCAGGGAGCTGCTACGTCGTGTTGGGCCAAAGATTGCCAAGCAGGACACTACCTTTCATGCAAGTATCGAACCAGGTTTGCGGTTGGCTATAACGCTGCGATTCCTGGCCTCTGGAAACACCTATACAGACCTCTTTTATGCCTTCAGAGTTGCACCAAACACCATCTCCAAGATGGTCCCTGAAGTGTGCAATGCAATAATTGAGGAGTATATGGGGGAAGTGATGGTCTGCCCAAAGACACCTGCTCAGTGGAAGGCAGTGGCAGACCAATTTGCTCTCCACTGGGACTTCCCACACACCTGCGGTTCCCTGGATGGCAAACACATTGCCATCAAATGTCCTGCCAACGGGGGCTCCAAATTCTACAACTACAAGAAGTTCCACTTGATAGTCCTGATGGCCTTGTCTGATGCCAACTATCGATTTCTTTATGTTGATGTTGGAGCCCACGGGTCTTCATCTGATGGTGGTGTGTTCCTGGACACCCCACTGCGTACTGCACTCGAGGAGGGCCGTGCGGGACTGCCAGTGGCAGAGTTGTCTTGCCACTGGACAGGTAATCCAATGGACCCGGGTTCGAATCCCAATATGTCAATGGGAAGATATTATTGGGATGGAATTTGTGCTGTACCTAGTTTCAGTGCATTACCACAGCACACCGCAATGCCAAAACAAAATACCCTCATTGTTTCCTGATTAAATAGCACTGTATGAATATTCCCATATTCAAAATATGCTACTGGGGGGCAATGCCTAGTGAGTTAATTGCTCAATAGGTGGCGTTCTGAGAGTGAGGGTCCGAGCCTGGGGAGTGAGACTGTGAAGTGCAGGGGCGAAGCAGCTTCAGAGATGGAGTTGGGTTCGAGCCGGGAGTAGGTGCTTCGCATGTCTCACTCCCTAGACTGGAACAAGACCTCACGGGCCTCACCGTGTTCAGCGGTAAAGTGTAAAGGCTATCAGCCTATGCCCGAGAGGGATTAGTTGGAATATAGAAAAAAAAAGAAAAAAAGCTGAACCTCTACCTGGTGGGGATCAGCCTGTCCCGTACTTCATCGTCGGGGACGACGCTTTTGGGCTCAGGACATGGCTGATGAAGCCATTCCCTCACCGCAAAATGACGAAGGAAGAGCGAATCTTCAATTACCGCCTCTCAAGAGCTCGCCGAGTGGTTGAGAATGCTTTCGGGATTATGGCGAACAGGTAAAAAGTCAAGTCATTAGTATTGATGTATGTGTCTGAATGTCTGCATAAAAATATATTATTTTATTACCCATCATATAAAATGTTGGTTGTCACCGGATGATTTGTGTCATTTATTTTTTTTGGTTTGACCTTATTCATATGTCTATTATTACGTACTCATGTCAGTTTCTATCATATGCAGCCATTTCATTTGTTTCTCAAATTTATAATTTTTATTCATATGTCAGTTTCTATGTATTTTTAACCATTATATTTGTTTGTCAAATTTATATTCTTTATAATAATCAGTTCTTTTTCCCTTTCCCCTAGGTTCCGCCTACTGCTGACTACCATTCTCCTTGATCCGAAGAATGTAGAGTCAGCAGTACTGGCAATCTGTTGTCTCCACAACCTCCATAGGACTCGCTACCCACCCACAACATCGCGCGGGTGGATGAGGAGGACCACGCTAATCGGCATGTTAACCCTGGTACGTGGAGGCAAGAGGGGGACCTAATCTCACTCGAACCCCTCACACGCAATAGTTCCTCGGCAGCAGGGAAGAGAGTCAGGTTTGACCTGAAGGACTACTATCAAGGAGCAGGTCGTGTCTCTTGGCAAGCTAGAATGATCTAAGGTTAGTAAAAATTGGTATTGAATACGATAAAACATTTGATATTATTTTATTACAAAAAATGCAAAAACAAAAACAAAAAAACAATAAATACAGTATATATGTAGAAAACCTAAAAATAGGGACTTACTTAAATGATGGTGAACTTATGACTTAAATGATGGTGAACTTCTGAGTGAGACTAGTAATATATTTGTAGAAAACTTAAAAATAGGCACTTACTTAAATGATGGTGAATTTATGAATGAGAATGAGACTACATTGGAATGTGGATACATTTATCAGGTACAATTATGAGATGTGGAAAAACAAAGGTACAAATCATAGTAGGAATACATAAACATGTATTCCTGGGGTTTATTCATCCTCCATCCCAGGTTTTGGGGTTTGCACACTCGACTGATCATCGAGGATCACTGCAGGCATAAGTGAGGTTTGGTGTGGGGGAGGGGGTGAACTTATGCCAGCTTCAGTCATTATTAGTTGTATTTCCGCTCCTGGGGTTGGAGGTAAGGTTGACATACTCGGCGACCTGTCCGAAGTCATCGTGGTCAGTGTTTGATATGTAGACACAGGTGGAGCAGGTGCCGGATAGGTGTAATTAGTGTTCAGTGGGGGGAATGGGTGATTGGACCAGCCCCCAGGTGTTGTTCCACGGAAACTCGGGTTGTGTGTCAGCCCGTGAGTTTGTTGTGGTTGTTGTTGATGTAGTTGTTGTTGTTGTTGTTGTTGTTGTTGTTGTTGTTGTTGTTGTTGTTGTTGTTGAGGTGCGGGGCTCATGCTCCACCCACCTGGCTGCTGCCTAGAAGTGTGCGGGCCCTGGTGGTAGAACATGTTCATGATACCAGGGCTTGTTTGTGGAGGCTGGACAGGTGCGGTCGCTGGTGTCTGAGGAGTGGCGACGTTTCGTGTTTGCACTAGAGGAGGAAGATTCACACGATACTCAACTGGGGCTATATCACGAACTTTCACAAGTTCTTGAGGATCAGCACTGTACAGTTTAATATTTTCTTTTCGGGCATTGCCGAGCAGGTCTAGGGCACTGCTAATAAATTTTTGGCTGATGTTCCTATTAACCTCTGAAGTGCGCATGGGGGTAATTGGAAACGTCCCCCTGTGCTGACGTATTTGAGGTGTTTCCGTCACTAAAATATTCATTGTGCCATTAATAGCATTAATATTTATCCATATGCGCCTATTATGGGTTGATTATAAAGGTATTAACCTGAAACAACAATAAAACGAGTGAAAACAGCGTTTGGATGGTCAAAATCGGAGATATAGCCCGCGAGTTGTATAATGTATGGGTGAGGCAATCTGCTTTCCCGCCAATTTCCCCCAAGGCCACTGAGACACAGTCGATCGATACTCTCTCTCTCTCTTGCACTCGCTTGCTATCAGTGATGACCACACCCTCCAATCGGATTTCTAATGTTAGCACGAAAATATACCTCAGAATAAGGGAATAACAGGGAAAATAGGTGATAACTGAAGGAGAGGAGGAAAGTGGGGAAGGAGGGGAGGTAGAGGACTGAGATTTTGCATGGCCCAGGGGCCAAAAAAAAAAAAAAAAAAAAAAAAAAAAAATATAAAAAAATATTTTTTTTTCGATGTCAAAAGTTGATTTTTATTTTCTCTGACTCTTAAGAGTCTTCCCGCAGTGCGCCGGGGGAACTCTTAAGAGTCTCCCCGCAGCTCCCGGGTTAAGGAACTTCAGCGTGTTCGCCATGAACAAAGCGAATGAATCCACCTCCTCCTCCAGTGGCGTTTCTTTTGTGTCAGTTGCGCCACTTATTCCTCCAGCTCCGCCACTCGCAGCCGACGATCCCTCAACACCTGTGTGAAGAAAGGGAGCGTTTATAAAATAAAATATTTATCTTTTCATACACAAATCATCTCGTACATTATTTTACGTCAGACATCCAAAACTGGGCCGTGAGCACTGTGTGTAAACTTTACCCAAAGTGTAGGTGACATTTATGGCCTGTCGCCACTCTATCTTATCTGAGTGAAATTTGACTGCCATCTCCTCACCAGTACCCCGTCCAGCAAACATATTCAGTGTTTGACGAATGGTAACGGATACTGAGAATGTTTATATAATCAGAGTAGGCCTATATTAAGTGGGTGGCGAATGTTGACGAATACTCAGATTTTTTTAATATGATTGTGTCAAAGTACCTATGCAGTGAGTGACGAATGTGGACGAAATCCGAGAATGGCTATATATGAATGTAGTGGGTGAATAAAAATTAACAAACATTGAGAAAGTTTCTATATGACTGTGTCAAAGTTTAATCTATCCATCTTTGTCAAAGTATTATATAACATTAGTATCGGGAAAATGACAAACCCGATTACGAACTACATAACCTATTTCTCCGTCTGTACATTTGTCATGGGTCAAGAACCCCCCTGGGAAAATATTATCAGTGGTCATGCCTGTAGGCTATGACCGCGAGATTAACCCTTGGGATCCGGGGGGCCTCATATGAAGTTTGGTATTTTCAAACTTCATAATTCAGTAGCTACTGATTGAGACCACGTAGAGCAGTAATTTGTTTTGCAAATTGTAGAACGTTTTCTTGTCTGTAGACTGCCGTTGAGATGACATCGCTATGTTGTGTGGTTGCCGAGTTCTGATGATTATATCGGCGACTTTTTAGCCACGCATTTTGCCTCATATGAGGCCTCCCGGATTCCAAGGGTTAAGGAGGGAAAATTCAACAGTCGAAGAAATGAACATAATAACAACATAATAAGATAATTACATAATAAAGGATATATATATATATATATATATATATATATAACTATATATAATATGTATATATATACGGTATATATATAATATATATATTATATATATATATATATATAATATTATATATATATATATATATATATATATATACTATATATATATATATATATATATATATATATATATATATATATATATATATATATATATATATATATATATATATATATATACTGTATATATATATAATTATATATGTGTTGGGCGGCGGTGGAATGTACAGGCTCTCAGCCTATGCCCGAGAGGGAGTAGTTGGAATATAGAAAAAAAAAAAAAAAAAAAAAAATATATATATATATAAATCTATATATACTGTATATATATATATTTATATTATTATATACAGAACGTACAGATGCTTACCATAACATCATCCTCGTCGGAGTGAGGGGTGCTTTTGCTTTGCTTGATACCCTTTCCTTTTCCTTTCCCCTTCCCTTGGGGTCATGGCAGGGGGTCACCAGCAGGGAGCATATCCCTGTCTTCGTGTTCCTGGTCACTTGGGACCAGTTCCACGGTCGCGTCGCTGTCGCCACCCCTCTGCCGTGTACGATCGAGGAACTGCAAAGAAAAAATAATAATATTATGCACATGAATAAAATAACAATACTTGTTGAGAGAGAGGTACTATGGCCAGGTTTCAAACCTACTGACCCCACGTATATTACGGAAAGCTGGGCACCTTCACCACTTTGCATAGTGGTGAAAGTGCCCAGTTCTCCCAAATATATCTGTCGTCAGTGTGTTCGAAATCTCTTCATGGTACCTGTCTACCAGCCTGTCCGCAATTTCTTTATAAAATAAGTAATAATATATGACCTTATTTCTTTTACATATGTGGTATTTCGCTGCGGAACTCGTGAAAGGTGACCTTGGCAATGGATCGTTGATGAATACGAACTACATTTTAATATAAATGACATTTAAATCAATAGCATGTGTTTTACCTAGCCTTCGTAATGTGAACAAAGTATGCAAATGTATATAAAATAATAATTTAATAATAACTAAATATTCCCTGAATAAATAAACATTAAAATAATAGTTTCACTAAAACCAAAATAATGATCTATACAATGTTCTTTTGATGAGACCCATTTATTACGTTGTAAGAAAAATTAAGTTGTCAACATTTAATGACGAATCAATGAAATAACTTAATTTTTATAGGAATATTAAAGATATACGCTTAACCCTGAATAGGTACGCATCCTTTTCAGGTACATTTTAGGTACGCTATGGTCGTTTCCGTCCAGTGATTTTAAAAATCCATCACACCTAAACTAAGAACCATTATTTTGATTTTGTTATTGCTAAACTTACTTAAACTATCCCTTAAGACTATGTTAGGTTCTAATAAAAAAATACTAATGTTTAATAGGTTTTACTGACTATTGTACATAAATATGTCTCGGTAAAAAAATAATTCTAATAAAAAATAAAAAAAAATACTTAAATTACGTCGATTGCCATCACATTCTAGGAACTTGTAGGGTGATCCAGGTGGACACTTACGTACGAATAACAGCCTTGTAGTTTGCACCAGAACAGATCTAGAACAGAAATGGCAAGAGGAAATGGCAAGACGCCCCCAAAAATCTAGGAAACTTTACCCAATTTCTTAAAATACACCAAGGCTGTAAATGTGGAGGTATTTGTATGAAATTTGCATGAGTGTATCTCCAAAACTATAAAGAATAGCCTAAAAAAAAAAAAAAAAAAAAATGAATATATTAGACCCTACCAAAATTGAATTTAGTAAATATATTGGAAAACGGAGGGTCATTTTTGACAAGAAAACCTTGATAACTCTACTAATATGGCACTAAAGTGGATGAAAATCACTCTGAAATGAGTTGAAGACCTCCTGATTACGTTGGCATAGAGTTAATAGAAATCGGATTATTACCATTGATCAGGTGTTGCAATAACTCAACTTTCCGAGGCCCCGAAAAATCAAAAGAAATTACCCTTTTTTCAAAATGGTGTAGAGGCAATAAATATTGAGGGATTTGTATGAAATTTGCATGAGTGTATCTCCAAACTATGAAGAACAGCCTATACACAAAAAAAAAACATTGGAATATATTAGACCCCACCAAAATTGAATTTAGTAAATATATTGGAAAACGGAGGGTCATTTTTGACAAGAAAACCTAGATAACTCTTCTAATATGGCACTAAAGTGGATGAAAATCACTCTGAAATGAGTTGAAGACCTCCTGATTACGTTGGCATACATTATATAAGAATATGCTGCTTGCCTCTATTGGTAGGAGACTATTGGTTGCAGGTGAAGCAGTAAGTGAGCAGGTGTCTGTAGCATGTAGGTCGACGACAGCAGACACAGAGGGTCTTGGTCTTGCTGTGAGAAGCCCTGGGGCACACATGGCACCTTGCCCTCTTGTTGAGTCTGTCAGGGGCCGGTTCAGGGGCATCCACATCCGGAATTCTGAAGGTTTGGCAGACGTAGTTGCGGATGTCCCTGTTCATAGTAGGGCAGTTATCGAGCCGCCAGACAGCCCAAGGGCGGCACAACTCCGCGGTAACATCCTTGAGGAACCGCTTTCTTGTCTTCTGTGTGTCAGGGTTGACGCTCTTGTATAGGATGTACGAATTGACCATTGTAATGTTGAGTATCCCATAAAATATACAGAGGGGCCATCGGCGGGTTCGGCGAGCACATGTGGTCCCAGCACATAGATGGTCAAAGGTGTCTACACCACCCTTTGTGCTGTTGTAGAACATTTGGATGTCGGTTTTCCTGCCTTCAATTTTGGTCGGGTTGTGGTGGATGGTTGAAACCATCATGACTCTCTTTTTCTGGCTTGCCTTCTGGCAGAGTAAGGTTATTTTAGAATCGTAGTTGTAGGCCGCCACAGATTCCCCAACCTGCAGCTTCATCGCCACCACATGGGTCGGCAGGTATGGTTTGGGTCGAATGGTCCCGACAAGATATATTTTGGCTCGGCGTAGACTGTTTGCCAAGCTCAAGGACGTCAACCAGTTGTCGGCGGTGATTGTACGATCCCTACGACCCAAACCGTCTACCAGTTGTGTGGTGACATACTCTCCGAGGCCAATGTTGACTGTTGGTGCAACGATGGTTCCCTTCCCCAGGTATGGCAGCGCGTTGTACATGTAGTAAGAATCGCTGTCACACACCATGATGATCTTGAGGCCATATCTGAGGACAAAAATTAACATTAGTTATCAAAGGCACCATAAATTTTAAAGTATCTGGTAAGTAAATACCAATAAATGTAATTGCAGGTAAGTGTCAGGTAAGTGTATGCAGTTGCAAGGTATGTTTCAATAAGAAGTATCTGGTAAGTAAATTAAAATAAATGTAATTGCAGGTAATTGTCAGGTAAGTATGCAGTTCCAAAGTATGTTTCAATAAGAAGTATCTGTAAGTAAATACAAATAAATGTAATTGCAGGTAAGTGTCGGGTAAGTGTATGCAGTTGCAAGGTATGTTTCAATAAGAAGTATCTGGTAAGTAAATTAAAATAAATGTAATTGCAGGTAATTGTCAGGTAAGTGTATGCAGTTCCAATGTATGTTTCAATAAGTATCTGTAAGTAAATACAAATAAATTTAATTGCAGGTAAGTGTCGGGTAAGTGTATGCAGTTGCAAGGTATGTTTCAATAAGAAGTATCTGGTAAGTAAATTAAAATAAATGTAATTGCAGGTAATTGTCAGGTAAGTGTATGCAGTTGCAAGGTATGTTTCAATAAGAAGTATCTGGTAAGTAAATTAAAATAATTGTAATTGCAGGTAATTGTCAGGTAAGTATATGTAATTGCAAGATATGTTTCAATAAGAAGTATCTGGTAAGTAAATACAAATATATGTAATTGCAGGTAAGTGTCAGGTAAGTGTATGCAGTTGCAAGGTATGTTTCAATAAGAAGTATCTGGCAAGTAAATTAAAATAAATGTAATTGCAGGTAATTGTCAGGTAAGTATATGTAATTGCAGGCTATGTTTCAATAAGAAGTCTCTGGTAAGTAAATTAAAATAATTGTAATTGCAGGTAATTGTCAGGTAAGTATATGTAATTGCAAGTAAAGTTACAACAATTATGACAGGTAATTGCAGGTAAGTCTAAAAATATGATAGGTATCAAAATCAGGTAACTTTAGGTCTTTCAGGTACGGTAATTGCAGTTATCAGGTAAGTTATTGAAATAGATAATAAATAATAGTTATACTAATATACAAATATTAAAATATATAGTATAAAATATATAATATAAGATATATAATACTTACTTAGCAGGTTTGTTGGGGATGTACATCCGGAATCGGCAGTTTCCCCTAAACGCGAGAAGCTGCTTGTCGATCGTCAGGTGTATTCCGGGGGTGTAGTTCTCTTTGCAGTGGCAGAGTAGGGCATTCCAGAGAACCCTAATAGGGACCAGTCTGTCGTCCTTGAGTCGTGCCTGGCGGGTTGCTGAATCATCAAACCGTATGCACCGAATGAGGAATGCAAACCTCCGTTCCGACATGGTGGATCTGTAGATCGGGGCCCCGTCCAACTTCGACCACATCTCTGTAGTCGGCATGTGATTGTCTTTCCTGGCACCACTCATAATCAATATTCCTAGTAGGGCCTTCAACTCCAAAACTTCAAGGTTTCTAAGGGTGCTGTGCTCGGTGTTCTTGAATTTTGCCCTGTACCGCTCGATCCTGTCATTGGTGTGGGCACATATGCCTGCCAACATCGTGTCATCCAGGAACAAGGATATATAATCAACAGGGTTAATGGGACCTGCACCTATACGAGTGGGCTTTCCATCTAGGTTCTGGCTTTCTAAGATCCTCGGCATATTAAGATTGGGATCCCTGTGCCAAACAGCCCCATTCCTGGCTTTCACTGAGGGCAAGTCGAGTGGTATAATGGAGCCTCCAACCGCAGGGCCGAGTTTCCCACGTTCCCTCTTCCTAGACTTCAACACCGACGATGATATGCCCGATGTGTCCTCTTCCGGGGTGGTGGGAGTTTCAGGGGTGCCTAGTATAACTTCCGGGTGATAGATGTTTGGTGTTGATGCCATGGAAGATGACGAGCCAGGCCGAAGGGGTGTCAGAGGGTCGAGTGTGGCAGGGGGCAGCGGTGCTGGGTCGTCAATATCGCCAGCTTCTTGATCAGCAGCTGACAATATTACCTCTCTAGCAAAGGGATGGAGCCTTTTCCTAGCCCTGGCAGCAGTAACAACGATACTAGGGGAGGCACGTGGCGTGTGAGATGCGTGGGAGGTGGAGGGAGTGTGGTCCGGGAGGGGGCCGACTGGGGGAGAGTCGGGCGATAAGGCGGCGCGAGTTGCCAACTCGCTTTCCACCTCTCTGTCGTCGAATAAGTCCTCTTCCCTATCACAACTCTCATCCTCATTGCTTTCAGGACCATCCTCATCGCTGGCAATGGGTTCCGAGTCCAATAGAAGGCTGTCTATCTCAGCAGGAGTGAGAGATCTGCGGGCCATGGCTGTCACTGAAAATTGAAACAAATACACAACATTAGGAAAATGGCTCTAGTGGCGACGTTTGACAACATAGCATCAATCTGATTTTGCCAACGTGTAGACTAAATATCTCCCTAAGCTACCACAAAGTATCATGATCATAAAGCAAATACTTACCCTGTAATATAATAACATACAAAAGTTTTACAAAAACATTCGAGGTATATACCTAGTACGCTGGAGATGCGAGGGGGTCCAAAAATCCTGGTCAGACCATGTGGTCGGAGCGAGCGGGACAAAGGTGTGCCCAACTCAACCGCACTAGAAAGACTGACTCATGGACGTGGAAGCTCCTGCTCTGCCAAAACAGACGCTGCGTGATGACGGAAAACTGTTTCTGCGCATGGCGTGGGGCCCAAAGCGACCCCTGCGTGCCTATTCAGGTTAATTACCTCCTCGTTCGTGCATCCTTTGACCCTGGCAATGTGGCGAAACAGGAAACTGAAGTTGGCCAGGATCCATTTCTCCCTCTCGGTTGGGTACTTTGCTTTCTGGCCAGACTTCACGTTGCTCAGTTTGCCATACCGAGTCTTCATGCCCTTGACCCACAGTCTAAGCTGAGGGACTGTTGAAGAAGAAAAAAACAAGAGTTAATAAACGTATACATTGAAATGTATTGAAAATGTAGGACACGGGAAAAAGTTGCTGGCGATCAACAACAGCAATTATTCATTGTCACTTTAAACTGGTCATATGTAGTTCAGTTATATATAAAAGTTGAAATCTGTCACAAAAAGCATCTGCACACAGGGTATGATAGTACACTTGTAAAAGCACAATATATCACAAAGAACAGTGTTTACACAATTTGCGCGTGTTTGCATAACCTGTGCAATAAAGAAAATATGCAAATGACAGTTCTTGACACCAGGGCACCCAATTAATCACGTTATCATAAACCAACACTGCTTTGCACACAATGTAAATTTGATTTGATATGCAAAACATTTTATTTTTTTATTTTTAAACATTATTGCACAGTTTCACACAGACATTCACTTTGACGTTTTCAACTTACCAGTTACGTTGAGAGATTTGGCCTTTTCGGCATAGGCCTCCTCCTTCTTCTCCTTGTTTCGGAAGGCCTACAGTCCCTTGTCGTAGAGGAATGGTTTTTCCTGGAACCATTCCACCAGTTCTTGTTCATGCTCGTCCAAAAAGGCTACGTAATTCCTTTTGCATGGAGGAGGCATCGAATCTGAGGAGATATCCTGCTCTTCCTCAGGTGTCATCACACGCCTCTCCTCTTGTTCTCCCTGCAGTGGAGATTTGGGTGACCCTGAGCGCAATCCTGAATGGGACGTCGAAGGGAAGGGAGTTGGCCTTGTTTGGGTCTCTGTACTAGTGCCTGGTTGGGGGTCTAGGGGTTTGGCCATCTTCTTCGCCTTCGTAGCTTTCTTCTTGAGGGCTTCTTCACTACCTTCTTAGGAGGTTTTTGTGTTTTCGGCATGATGAATGGAAAACGGGTGCGCGGACGGGTGTAGGAACGTGTGATCGCAGTCGTGTGAACTAGGGTAATGACACCCTGACACGTCTGGCGTATATACTGTATATGGTCAGTGAAAATTGTGCGACCATAGATAGTGTTATCGCAAGGGTCAAGGCGTCCCCAATATGATTTCTGTGCCCAACGTTCACCCTCATTCGCCCTCATTCGACCCATGTCGCCCTGCTGTCGTGTTGCATTAGCTGATATTCGTCGAAACACTCACTGAATTCGCACAACCACTGTACGGTAGTCGCCATAATCGAGCGAATTCGCTCACAAGCAGCGTTGCCAATAATTGCGTCGCCATATTCACTCCAAAGCACGCAGGGCATTCATTCATAATCGCCCATATTCGTCCGGTATTCACTCAGCATTCGCACAACATTCGACCTATTCGTCCGAAATTCGCCTAATTCGCCCACATTCGCCGGTACTGGCAAATACGGGGACAATGGTACAAATTGTGCGACTATCGTGCGAACAACGTCGAATGCAGTGAGACAAAGGGCGAATGTCGCACAACATTCGCCAAAATTCTGAATTCGCAGCCGTTTTTTGGGTATGCTCAAAATTTACGGCGAATCTGGGGGAATCTGGGCAAACATGGGCGACGCTAGGGCGAACGCTGTGCGATTTGGGCGACAATTGGAGAATATTCGCGAATATGGCGAATTTTGGGACATAGACAAACAAATCCTGTCGCCCTCTGTCGCTGGGCGTTCACCATCGAAAAGTCGCACAGTGGGATACGCCCTTTAGTAATAGGTATTCTAGATCTACCACCAAGTCTAACTCATTCTTTTACGTACGGTAACTAAACTACTGTTTTCCCTAAAATTTTTCACTTTCAGAAATTTGGCACACCATAATAAGAATGCTTATTTACCATTGCAGCTGAACACACACACTCACTCTCTCTCTCTCTCTCTGGGCAGTTTATGATACCCATGAAAATATTGAGTTCAGAATTCACGCATCTGAGTATTGACATAGTCCATCAGCATCTCCCTCCCCTCGCCGTATTACTTCTGTGGCCCGCAAAATAAAACCTCAGTAAATTCCACCCAGTACAACAATAATTCCATTCTTAGTGGGGATAATTCCATTCTTAGCGGGGATAAACCTCACCCCCCTATCCCCTGCATACCTCTTTTGACCCCCCCCCCCCCCCCCCCGCAAACTGTTACAGGTCAACCCACCAATAATTACCCTCCAATTATCTTGAAGGTCGCCCAACCATCAGCTTCAGCTAAGACCTCCGGTCAGGCTTTTAAAGTCAGAAGGGTTGAAAATTCCACTAAAAATTCCATTAACCCGGGAACTTCAGGGAGACTCTTAAGAGTTCCACCGGCGGACTGCGGGAAGACTCTTAAGAGTCAGGGAAAACAAAAAATCCATTTAACCCCCCCCCCCAATTTTTTGTTTTTTGTTTTTATTTTTTTTATTTATTTATGTTTTGTTTGCCCCTGGGCCATGCCAAATATCACTCCTCCACCTCCCCTCATTCCCCACTTTCCTCCCCTCCTTCAGTTATCACCTATTTTCCCTGTTATTCCCTTATTCTGTGGTCTATTTTCGTGCTAACATTAGCGAGTTGGTAGCAGGGCGTTGTCATCACTGTTACCAAGCGTGGGAAAGAGCGAGAGAGAGACTATTGCGTAACAGTGTCTCTCCAGACAAGGGGAGGGGTGGAGGGCAGGGAGGTTGCCTCAGCCATACATTATGTAACTCCCGGCCTGTATCGCCGATTTTGACCATCCAAACACTGTTTCCACTTGTTTTATTGTTGTAACAGGTTAATACCTTTATAATCAACCTATAATAGGCGCATATGGATAAGTATTAATGCTATTTATGGTTAAATAACGATGTTAGTGATGGGAACAGCTCAAATACGTGCGCACAGGAGTGTGGTGTCTCATACCCCCCATGCGCACATCTTAGGTTAAGATAATGTCTTTCAATGCCTGCTCTATTAGAAATAAGATCAATGAATTACGGTGTCTCCTATTAACTGAACAAACTGATATTATAAGCATCACCGAAACTCATCTTGATTTAAATAATAAAGATCTAATATCCGAATACAATATCAATGGCTACACATTTATTCATAAAGACTGTACAAATGGAAAGAAAGGAGGAGGTTTGGCCATGTACATATTGTTACGACCGGCACTACGAAATAAACAAGGGCACTTAAGAATGGACTAGATGATAGGCTATATCTGCAACAACGGTACGCTAATTCCAAACCCTCGAACTATTACGCCGGTGAACAAAACACTTAAAACCCTCCAGAGTTAATCTACTGGATAACGGGGTATCAATTAACTGGGTTTTTAGTGCACTTCTACAAAGGCTTACCAATGACGGCAAAGCCTACTCACAACAGGAGTACTTTACGTTAATAAAAGGCTCTTAAGTAATAACAATGCTTGAATAAACTATAACAAGATTTAATAAAGGAGTATATGCTTACGTTAACTTTAGTGTGAGTCTGTACTCAACACTAAACTCTACAATGCTCTATGAAAACACTGGAAGTCTAGTCCAACAGCAATCAGAAAATCTTCTGAAAACATCTGATGCTCTAAGATGCTCGTTAATATAGAACAGAAATAATGCAGGGGCAGGACACCAAAGCGTGTATCTTAACCCTTAAAAAGCGGCTCACCACTTAAGTCGAGTTAAATAAAGCTGGACTATGTGGCGGCGCTCGACATAGATCGAGTGGCAATTTCAGCACGTAATGTGGCTGAGAGAGAGAGACAAGTGGTGGCAGGAGACTAGCGAGCGTATGACTGCTCCAGACCACCGCGGCGAACCTACTGACACAAATCTCAGCTCCCTCCTCCCTCTCTCACTCGCTACATACTCAATTATGTACCGAAAGTACCGAATTACCTGCTTTTTGCACTCGCGTTGCACGGTTATTGCAAGAAAACTATCCATCATACAAGGATCGTTATGGTGTCATTCGAAAGCTCTGTTTATGCCCTTTCAGGGATAGATACTTGTTTTACGTTCTGGGTCTTATTTAGGCATGAAAATGATCACGTAAACAGCCCTATTTTGGCTAAAAACACCCCGCTGGGCGGTACACATAAATAAACCGCATAGGCCGCTCGTAAGGTGTTAAATACACCAATAAGTAGGATACATATATATAACAAGGGAGTGGAACAACTCTGTGACAGCACTAATAATAACCACTCAAAACAGTACTTCCTTAGCCAACGTAACAGCCAAACTGGGTTGTGCACTATGCATCAACCTAGGCTAAAATAAGGCGTGAACAATTCCTAAAGCATACACAATGAAAGTTAATAAACACAATGCTGTCTTTCTCACTAATAAAGTCTAGCAGTGGCATAAAAGGTACTAGGAAACTAGGCAGAGCGCAAGCATGCTCGTAGCCTACTGTCTCCCCTTGAACAGATTTCCCTTATGTTACGTTAAGTGACTTGGAGGCTCTCTTGGCAAGTCCAGATCTCTAGTATCTGCTCTTACCCTGGCGCTCCACAAAGGTCAACACAATGAGGCAGCAAACATACAGGTAAGTATAGGCAAAAGCCCTTCACCTGTATACTGCTACACTCGCAAAGGAAAATATGCACAAGGGTTACAGGCTAGCTAGCTTCGTCGATGTTGTACAGGCTCTGACTTGCCACATACATAACTCAGACAACGACCAAAGATACCTTCCACTGTCTAGCATTAAATAATGGGAAAGAACAGCTCAATAATTAGAAGCACCCCAACACTATGATTCCATTTGACTATGACTCTAATAATCCCTAACGCTAGTGCAAACATATATGGAGAGCTGGTGCTGGTAATACGACTGGCCGACTATGGAAGTCTTATGCAGAACCAGAAGGGATAAGTAATTGAATAAAGAGAGAAGTATGAAAACGAAGAAGTTCAGAGAGAGAGAAAGCAGTATAGGGGGTTATATGGGGGACAGATTGCAAAGGACATGTAGGACCAAGCACGCCGTGCCAAGCTCTGCAGGAGAAATGCGGGCAGGAGCCCCCCAGCACTAACAAAGGCAGCAGCACCCAATCACAGATGACAACGTCATGAGAAGCAGGCGTCATATGACGCGTCAGGCCCGCCGACCAATCACGAGCGTGAGAAACTCCTCCGAGCGAGGGAGGCACACATACATACACACGCACATATTACCACCACGCTGCTCGCTCTCTTTCTCCCTACAACTTCACACAATGCATCTTATATTCTATCAATGATATAAAATACTTCCAAGTGTCACAGACAAGAATAAAGACCACCACTGATCTGTCTGTGACAACATGAACTCTATGAAAGAAAGAACATCATTCTACGATTATTGTAGCCCATTTCACTGCCCTGGCGAGCGCTAGCGAGTTACGAGTGCATTCTGGCAAGCTGGCCAGCGTAACAATATCATCTAAGTTGATGCCAGAAGAAATCACCCTTCCTCCTAGTAATCTAGAAATAGTGTGTGCCCGAATTAATATCAATAAAGTAGGTGTGCAGTTTTCGAATTACCAAAACAAATAAAAAAATAAAAATGCATACGCAACTCTGCGACCTAGAATTCTGCAAGTAGTATTGAATCTCTTAGGTAAAATCGGTATATATATTATATATTTATATATATATATATATATACTGTATATATATTGTTACGACCGGCACAACTGAATAAACAAGGGCACTTAGTATTGGACTACAATATAGGCTAAGTATGCAACAACGGTACGCTAATTCCAAACCCTTGAACTATTAAGCCGGTGAACAAAACACATAAACCCTCTAGAGTTAATATACTAGATAACGGGGTATCAATTAACAAGGGATAAGTGTACTCTACTAAGGCTTTCCAGCAATGGCAAAGCCTGCAAACAACAAGAAGTAATTACGTTAATAAAATGCTCTCAAGTATTAACCCGGGAACTACGGGAAGACTCTTAAGAGTTCCCCCGGCGGACTGCGGGAAGACTCTTAACCTAACAAGTGCGCATGGGGGTAATTAGACACCTCTCCCTGTGCGCATGTATTTGAGGTGTTTCCGTCACTAAAATATTCATTGTACCATTAATAGCATTAATACTTATCCATATGCGCCTATTATGGGTTTATTATAAAGGTATTAACCTGAAACAACAATAAAACGAGTGAAAACAGCGTTTGGATGGTCAAAATCGGAGATATAGCCCGCGAGTTGTATAATGTATGGGTGAGGCAAGCTGCTTTCCCTTCCCCGCCAATTTCCCCCAAGGCCACTGAGACACACAGTCGATCGATACTCTCTCTCTCTCTCTTGCACTCGCTTGCCATCAGTGATGACAACGCCCTGCTTGCAACTCGCTAATGTTAGCACGAAAATATACCTCAGAATAAGGGAATAACAGGGAAAATAGGTGATAACTGAAGGAGAGGAGGAAAGTGGGGAAGGAGGGGAGGTAGAGGACTGAGATTTTGCATGGCCCAGGGGCCAAAACAAAATAAAAAAATAAAAAAATAAAAATATATATATTTTTTTTTCGATGTCAAAAGTTGATTTTTTTTTTCTCTGACTCTTAAGAGTCTTCCCACAGTACGCTGGGGGAACTCTTAAGAGTCTCCCCCCAGTTCCCAGGTTAAGAATCAGGAAAAAAAAAAAAATCAATTTAAAACACCGAAAAAAAAAAAAAAAAAAAAAAAAAAAAAAAAAAATTGCCCCTGGGCCATGCCAAATATCACTCCTCCACCATACATTGTGTAACTGCCGGCCTGTATCGCTGATTTTGACCATCCAAACGCTGTTTCCACTTGTTTTATTGTTGTAACAGGTTGTACCTTTATAATCAACCTATAATAGGCACATATGGATAAGTATTAATGCTATTTATGGTAAAATAAATATTTTAGTGATGGAAACAGCTCAAATACGTCAGCACAGGAGTGTGGTGTCTCATACCCCCATGCATTCTTCAGAGGTTAACAAAGCTTAAATAAACTATGACAAGATTTAATAAAAGATTAGATGCTTACATTATGTTTAATTTAATGCTAGTCTGAACTCAACATTAAAACCCTTCAATGCTATATGAAAGCACTTGAAGTCTAGTCCTACAGCAAACAGACCTGGAAGCTTCTGCAAACGTCTGATGCTCTAAGATGCTCGTAGAATATAGAACTGTAATAATGCAAGAGGCAGGACATGAAACGTGTATCTTAAATACACCAAAAAGCAGGACATCGGTAATGGAAAACACGAGAATGCAACAACTCTGTGACAGTAATAATAACAGCAACTCAAAAACAGTACTTCCTTAAATAAAGTAACAGCCACCAACGGTTGTGCCCTGTGCAACAACCTAGGCTAAACAATACCGTGAATAATACTAAAGCATACGTGATAAGAGTTAATAAGTATGCATTGTCTTCTCTGTTAATAATGTCTAGCTGTGGTATCAGGGTATGGGAAACTAGGTAGAGCCAAGCATTCTCCTAGCTTAGTGCCACCCTTAAGGATATCTCCCTATCTTACGTTAATGACCTGACCGGGAGGCTCTCTTGGTAAGTCCAGGTCTCTCGTACCTGGTCTTGCCCTGACGCTCCCCAAGAAATCAAGCAAAGAGCTAGCAATATACTGGCAGGAGTAGGCAAAAGCCCTCTGCCAGCACAATGCTACACTCGCAAAGGAAATATCCAAAAGGGCTGGCCACCAGGCTACCCAGCACCGTCGAAGTCGTATAGGCTGTAGCGAGCCGTATACACAACACTGACAACGACAACAGATACCCACCACAGTCTAGCATTAAATAATGGAGGAGAACAAGCAATATTGAAAAGCACCCTACAGTATGAAATCTATGACTCTAACCCTGGCTAAGCTAGTACATCATAATATCTGAGAGCAGGAGATTGTAATACGACTGGCGGACAGTGAATGTCGCTTGCGAGGGGCCAGAAGGGATGGGTAATTGACTGCAAAGCATAGAAGTATGGAAAAGAAGAAGTTCAGAGAGAGAAACAGTAGTATAGGTGGTTATTGGGGAACAGAATGCAAAGGGATGTAGACGCAACCTCACGGTGCCGTGCTCTGCGGAAGTCAGGAGGGTAGGAGCCCGTCCACTGGGCTAGGATAGCGGCAACCAACCACCGGCCACTACGTCACAGGAACACAAAGCCCATGTGACCCTGTTCAGCCACTCACGGACAAGCGGGCCGGCCGGGAAGGGAACGCGCGCCCACGCACTACACCTCGCTCTCCCCCTTATCTCTCTCATTGCAACTAACACGCTGTGTATCTTATAACTCTATCAATGATATAAAATACTTCTTGGTGTCACAGACAAGAATAAAGGCAAACACTAAACTGTCTGTGACAACTTAAACACTATGAAAGAAAGAGGGTCGCTCTACGACTATCATAGCCCATTTCACTGCCCTGGCGAGCGCTAGCGAGTACGAGAGCATTCTGGCTAGCGTAACACCCCGCCCAAGATGTGGGATGTTTTAACCTCAGGTAAACGCCACATCTGACCAGACAGAATGCTAACAAACCCCGCATCACCCGGCTACTCCCCAAGTTGTGAAAGACAAGGCACAATCACAAACTTAAAACACATTATTATTAAAAAATCAAAAAATACACAACACTTCCCCAAAATAATAGTATCACTTCAACAATGTTGCGCTCAACGAGCAAGCTTCCCAAAGCTTAGCCTACTTAGTACAAAACTCGGAATGTCTTAGATTCTTGCTGTAACATACTGCACACTTTATACTATAAAAAGAAAGAGTTTTTATATAAGTTTTTTTTTTGGTAATTATTTTAATAGTGTTTTTGGCGGCTTTGCAGCTACAGGGGCAAGCCTAATTTTCCTCCCAAACTCAAACCAACACTGACTGAACGGCGAGGGTTCTCCTTAACCCTTAATTAGCGGCGAGCAACATAAGTCGAGTTAAATAAAGCTGGACTATGTGGCGGCGCTCGACATAACTCGAGTGGCAATTTCAGCACGTAATGTGGCTGAGAGAGAGAGACAAGTGGTGGCAGGAGACTAGCGAGCGTATGACTGCTCCAGACCACCGCGGCGAACCTACTGACACAAATCTCAGCTCCCTCCTCCCTCTCTCACTCGCTACATACTCAATTATGTACTGAAAGTACCGAATTACCTGCTTTTTGCACTCGCGTTGCACGGTTATTGCAAGAAAACTATCCATCATACAAGGATCGTTATGGTGTCATTCGAAAGCTCTGTTTATGCCCTTTCAGGGATAGGTACTTGTTTTACGTTCTGGGTCTTATTTAGGCATGAAAATGATCACGTAAACAGCCCTATTTTGGCTAAAAACACCCCGCTGTGCGGTACACATAAATAAACCGCATAGGCCGCTCGTAAGGTGTTAAAACATACCCTCCCTTGACAAACCATCAGCCAGAACATTATCAGTGCCCTTAACATGCCACACATCCAAACTGTGTTCCGGCAGCAAAACAACACCTGACACTGATAAACTGCCCAGTCCATCACAAGACTGGCACTTCTCTTCGCTCTCGCCGGCAACAGGACCTGCCAATAACCTTTCACTATTTCCACCTTAGTGATAAACGAGGCAGCCCCGATGCGGTCTATGCGGTCGTCAACTCTGGGTTATGTATAGGCATCTGTCAGTGATGATGCACCAACACTCTTGCAATCAACACAAACACGGATCTTACCACTCAACTCAGGTTGCAAAGTCACTGGCAACGACCACTCACGATATCCCTTATCCCTCAGACCCTTCTCCAATATGTAGTCCAGCTCTGCTTTTACGACAGGCTGTCGAGCACGATTTATACGGTAGGGAGCCAATTTAAGCTTTGCACTGTCTCCAGCCTCTATGTCGGGTGCCACCCTGGACATCAGGCCTGGAAAATCAACAAACATGCGGACGTACTGCCACAGCCTAGTAAACAACTTCTCTTGGCGCTTAGGAACAAGAGGTTGCAACTTATCTCGAAGAACAACATGCTCATTGCCCTCCCACAACCCAGCCGGGACCGCAGTCTCTAAACTATAGTCTCCCTCCTTCTCCACCTCTATCCCTAAAACAGCCAGGTCATGAGAGGGACAATCTGTACCACCTGTGCAGTCACTCCCACAGTTCATAAGTGCTAAGGCTTCCCCGCCGATACCGTACATGCGCACCCCCGCCTTCCTTGCGGCTACACCTGCCTGCGCAGCATCACCGCCTTCAGCGCCACGGCCAGATACAGTCGGTCTATGGTAGGGCTGTTGCATTTTAATAGGGCAGCATTGGGAGGCTATGCGACGGTCGGGCGTATCTATTACATAGTTAACCTCACCAATCTGCTTAATGTCCTGATACTGACCACCACCCTTAGCAGCCATGGGTCGACCCTGAACTGACAACCATGCCAAAGCCTCGTCGCCCACCTTGAACAACCTAGACAACGAGGCCAACGTTTTACTCACACCTAAGTGACCTGCCAGCGGAACATCGTGCGCCAACCGCAACAGGCTATCACAGCACTTTTCAGGTACCACCAACTGGTCGACCACTCTTACCCCACCATCCCAACTACGTCTGGGATCCAAAAAACGCTGATACAGAATTCCACCAACATGAAAGAAGTCTCCCGGCTTTGCATCCCCGTCCTCATCGAGTTCTATAGCCCCGTTCCCACAACTCTCAAGCCCAGGATCTTCTAATTGCAACCGACATATATCAGAGGGTGCCAACCTGTCCAAATGCTCCTGGAGCAACTTGTGGCCACCCCCGATACTGGGCTGCTCAAGCCTTGCTTGCTTAGTCTGGGAATGCTTCTGTCGCGGAGTGCTGTGATGCCCTACCATGTCACTAGGTGGGACAGGTTCTGGGGCCACTCTGGACCTTAAAAGTGGTGCAAGTACTGAGTCACCAAGGAGTGCCGCTGGGTCAAAACTCTCAAACCGACCACCAGCCTTGGCCTTCTCCTTCTGACCCTTCTTTCGCTGGTCTGAAACCTTAGGACTAGGCTGTGACACCTGAGAGGATTGAGATCTGGTGACAACACACGCCATCTGCTGCAATTGACACCTCTCTAGCCACTCCTGCCCCTCCCTACTCGTGTCGGCCGCCCTCTCGGCAACGACTAAGGGTGGAACCTCGGAAGTAGGCACCGCAAAGTCGTTGCCGAGAAGGAGGTCGACCCCCTCAACTGGCAGTTTCTCCACAATACCCACATCCAACTCCCGTGTCACACCGTCCACCTCAAGCTCCACTCTGACCAGCGGGTAAGACCGCGTAGCATTGATGCCTTGAACCACCACAACCCGAGCCGCGTTAGTAGGCTTGCCAGTGAAGTTCTTAAGAAGTGTCTGGGAAGCGCCCGTATCACGCAGCAACTCAAGCCTATGCTCCACACCAGCCCACCTCACAGTGCCGTGCCCCCTATGACCGCAAAAAGCATCTCGGACGGGTGACGAGTCCTCCTGCTGCTTCTGCACCGACTGTGACTTCGCAACCGACTTTTTACCCCGGGCAAACGCAGAAGACCTCAAAGACACACCGATGTTGCTCACTAGTGACACCACCGCTGTAGGCTGTGTGCTCGGACATGAGTGCGAAATATGCCCCTTCTCATGACACTTGAAACACTCCACTTCGCTCTTGGACTTCCCCTGAGGTGGGGAAGGGCCCTGGCCTTTCTTTAACCTCTGAAGTGCGCATGGGGGTAATTGGAAACGTCCCCCTGTGCTGACGTATTTGAGGTGTTTCCGTCACTAAAATATTCATTGTGCCATTAACCCTTAAAAAGCGGCCCACCACTTAAGTCGAGTTAAATAAAGCTAGACTATGTGGCGGCGCTCGACATAACTCGAGTGGCAATTTCAGCACGTAATGTGGCTGAGAGAGAGAGACAAGTGGTGGCAGGAGACTAGCGAGCGTATGACTGCTCCAGACCACCGCGGCGAACCTACTGACACAAATCTCAGCTCCCTCCTCCCTCTCTCACTCGCTACATACTCAATTATGTACCGAAAGTACCGAATTACCTGCTTTTTTGCACTCGCGTTGCACGGTTATTGCAAGAAAACTATCCATCATACAAGGATCGTTATGGTGTCATTCGAAAGCTCTGTTTATGCCCTTTCAGGGATAGGTACTTGTTTTACGTTCTGGGTCTTATTTAGGCATGAAAATGATCACGTAAACAGCCCTATTTTGGCTAAAAACACCCCGCTGGGCGGTACACATAAATAAACCGCATAGGCCGCTCGTAAGGTGTTAATAGCATTAATACTTATCCATATGCGCCTATTATGGGTTGATTATAAAGGTATTAACCTGAAACAACAATAAAACGAGTGAAAACAGCGTTTGGATGGTCAAAATCGGAGATATAACCCGCGAGTTGTATAATGTATGGGTGAGGCAAACTGCTTTCCCGCCAATTTCCCCCAAGGCCACTGAGACACAGTCGATCGATACTCTCTCTCTCTCTCTTGCACTCGCTTGCCATCAGTGGTGACAACACCCTGCTTGCAACTCGCTAATGTTAGCACGAAAATATACCTCAGAATAAGGGAATAACAGGGAAAATAGGTGATAACTGAAGGAGAGGAGGAAAGTGGGGAAGGAGGGGAGGTAGAGGACTGAGATTTTGCATGGCCCAGGGGCCAAAACAAATTATTTATTTTTTTTCGATGTCAAAAGTTGATTTTTTTTTTCACTCACTCATAAGAGTCTCCCCGCAGTCCGCCGGGGGAACTCTTAAGAGTCTCCCCGCAGTTTCCGGGTTAACAGGAAGGGTTTCGACTTGGGATCAAAATTGGCACCAGTACTCTTAAATGTGTAATTAGTTGTGTCATTAATTCGGGGGGGGGTGGGGGGGGGGTGGAGTGGTACTCCCCTTGTTACCTGCCTCAGCTCTCTGTGCATACCCGCACCCACGAATCAATGACAACCTGAGGTCAGCCAGCTCAGCCACCTCTTGCAGAGTTTTAGGTCGCTTCTCCTTAAGATTAAGAGTCAAGTCACCGCCAGTGCATTTGAAGAATTGCTCTAACAACACTAATTGCTTCACCGCATCAAAAGTAGTTGCTTTCTCCGACCTCAACCAATGTTCAAATGCATCTGACAATTCTCTGGCATGCTCCTGGAAAGTACTCTCCTTTCGCTTAGGAACAGCTCTAAACTTCAGCCTATAGGTCTCTGGCTGTAGCTCATACACCCTCAGGACAGCCTCTTTCAACTCCTCATAGTCAACACAAGACTCTAGGGGTAAAGCATTGTACGCCTTGAGTGCTTTCCCCGTTAATCGCGAAGAAACAAGGGCTGCCCACTTCTCCTCGGGCCACTGATGCTCCCGGCACTTTTTCTCAAAACGAAGGAAAAATTCTGTAACTCCTGACTCATCAAACACTGGCACTAACTTCAATAGATGCGACAGAGACTGGTCGCTGGCTCGACCCCCCTGGCCGAGACGGTTCCCTGTCACCTCTACACAAGTTTTTTGTAGGTCAACATCGGCACAATACTTTGCAGACTCAGCCTGATATCTATACTTGAGCTCAGACTCTCGGCACTTGAGCTCAGCCTCTCGGCACTTGAGCTCAGCCTCTCGGCAATCCGACTGAGCCTTAATTTTAGCAAGCTCGAGCTGAAGTACCATCTCAGGGGACAAACCTTGAGGAGGGGGTGCTATTACCGGGGACCCACCCAGTGGGCCACCTGAAGGTAAACCAAGCTGCCAGCGCAAATTGGTATGCGGGAGTGTACCGTGGTCCGACAACCGAGAGGGCGGCACAGTTGGAGTCGAGTGAGATGGAAGCTGGGGAGAACGTGCCCCAGCTCCGATTCCACTCGAAGCACCATGCCCCCCACCCAGCACACAGGTAATCAGCTCACTCCGCAACATACCCCTCGTACAAGGATAGCCTAAAACCGTGGCTAAGCACTGCAACCCGTACCGGTCAACCCCTGTTAACCGGCCAGCTGACACAGGCACCTCCAAAAAATTTCCGAGCATCCTCCTCACTGTTCACCACCCGAAAACCGTCCAACAACTCCTCCTTCTCCACCTCTGGGCTCTCCCCATTCTCAGACCCGTACAGTGACATGATGGAGTTAACAAAAAAAATCCCCAAATCAAGACAAAAATAGCCAAACTCTCACGTAGCCTTATTCACCAAAAAATGTTCGAAGTCGTCTCAAGTGCAATACTACGTCACCAACAAATCTCCAACGTGTTCCATAAAAACAATGTCTACTGCCAACACAGAGAAATAACTTCAACCCCAAATGGCAATAGGATTTCTCCAAAAAAAAACTGCAAAATTTAGGTCACTATATCCTGGCAAGGTCGCCATTTGTTACGACCGGCACAACTGAATAAACAAGGGCACTTAGTATTGGACTACAATATAGGCTAAGTATGCAACAACGGTACGCTAATTCCAAACCCTTGAACTATTAAGCCGGTGAACAAAACACATAAACCCTCTAGAGCTAATATACTAGATAACGGGGTATCAATTAACAAGGGATAAGTGTACTCTATTAAGGCTTTCCAGCAATGGCAAAGCCTGCAAACAACAAGAAGAAATTACGTTAATAAAATGCTCTCAAGTATTAACAAAGCTTAAATAAACTATGACAAGATTTAATAAAAGATTAGATGCTTACGTTATGTTTAATGTTAGTCTGAACTCAACATTAAAACCCTTCAATGCTATATGAAAGCATTTGAAGTCTAGTCCTACAGCAAACAGACCTGGAAGCTTCTGTAAACGTCTGATGCTCTAAGATGCTCGTAGAATATAGAACTGTAATAATGCAAGAGGCCGGACATGAAACGTGTATCTTAAATACACCAAAAAGCAGGACATCTGTAATGGAAAACACGAGAATGCAACAACTCTGTGACAGTAATAATAACAGCAACTCAAAAACAGTACTTCCTTAAATAAAGTAACAGCCACCAACGGACACCTGTGCAACAACCTAGGCTAAACAATACCGTGAATAATACTAAAGCACACGTGATAAGAGTTTATAAGTATGCATTGTCTTCTCTATTAATAAAGTCTAGCTGTGGTATCAGGGTATGGGAAACTAGGTAGAGCAAAGCATGCTCCTAGCCTAGTGCCACCCTTAAGGATATCTCCCTATCTTACGTTAATGACCGGGAGGCTCTCTTGGTAAGTCCAGGTCTCTCGTACCTGGTCTTGCCCTAACGCTCCCCAAGAAGTCAAGCAAAGAGCTAGCAATATACTGGCAGGAGTAGGCAAAAGCCCTCTGCCAGCACAATGCTACACTCGCAAAGGAAATATCCAAAAGGGCTGGCCACCAGGCTACCCAGCACCGTCGAAGTCGTATAGGCTGTAGCGAGCCGTATACACAACACTGACAACGACAACAGATACCCACCACAGTCTAGCATTAAATAATGGAGGAGAACAAGCAATATTGAAAAGCACCCTACAGTATGAAATCTATGACTCTAACCCTGGCTAAGCTAGTACATCATAATATCTGAGAGCAGGAGATTGTAATACGACTGGCGGACAGTGAATGTCGCTTGCGAGGGGCCAGAAGGGATGGGTAATTGACTGCAAAGCATAGAAGTATGGAAAAGAAGAAGTTCAGAGAGAGAAACAGTAGTATAGGTGGTTATTGGGGAACAGAATGCAAAGGGATGTAGACGCAACCTCACGGTGCCGTGCTCTGCGGAAGTCAGGAGGGTAGGAGCCCGTCCACTGGGCTAGGATAGCGGCAACCAACCACCGGCCACTACGTCACAGGAACACAAAGCCCACGTGACCCTGTTCAGCCACTCACGGACAAGCGGGCCGGCCGGGAAGGGAACGCGCGCCCACGCACTACACCTCGCTCTCCCCCTTATCTCTCTCATTGCAACTAACACGCTGTGTATCTTATAACTCTATCAATGATATAAAATACTTCTTGGTGTCACAGACAAGAATAAAGGCAAATACTAAACTGTCTGTGACAACTTAAACACTATGAAAGAAAGAGGGTCGCTCTACGACTATCATAGCCCATTTCACTGCCCTGGCGAGCGCTAGCGAGTACGAGAGCATTCTGGCTAGCGTAACACCCCGCCCAAGATGTGGGATGTTTTAACCTCAGGTAAACGCCACATCTGACCAGACAGAATGCTAACAAACCCCGCATCACCCGGCTACTCCCCAAGTTGTGAAAGACAAGGCACAATCACAAACTTAAAACACATTATTATTAAAAAATCAAAAAATACACAACACTTCCCCAAAATAATAGTATCACTTCAACAATGTTGCGCTCAACGAGCAAGCTTCCCAAAGCCTAGCCTACTTAGTACAAAACTCGGAATGTCTTAGATTCTTGCTGTAACATACTGCACACTTTATACTATAAAATGAAAGAGTTTTTATATAAGTTTTTTTTTTGGTAATTATTTTAATAGTGTTTTTGGCGGCTTTGCAGCTACAGGGGCAAGCCTAATTTTCCTCCCAAACTCAAATCAACACTGACTGAACGGCGAGGGTTCTCCTTAAAACATACCCTCCCTTGACAAACCATCAGCCAGAACATTATCAGTGCCCTTAACATGCCACACATCCAAACTGTGTTCCGGCAGCAAAACAACACCTGACACTGATAAACTGCCCAGTCCATCACAAGACTGGCACTTCTCTTCGCTCTCGCCGGCAACAGGACCTGCCAATAACCTTTCACTATTTCCACCTTAGTGATAAACGAGGCAGCCCCGATGCGGTCTATGCGGTCGTCAACTCTGGGTTATGTATAGGCATCTGTCAGTGATGATGCACCAACACTCTTGCAATCAACACAAACACGGATCTTACCACTCAACTCAGGTTGCAAAGTCACTGGCAACGACCACTCACGATATCCCTTATCCCTCAGACCCTTCTCCAATATGTAGTCCAGCTCTGCTTTTACGACAGGCTGTCGAGCACGATTTATACGGTAGGGAGCCAATTTAAGCTTTGCACTGTCTCCAGCCTCTATGTCGGGTGCCACCCTGGACATCAGGCCTGGAAAATCAACAAACATGCGGACGTACTGCCACAGCCTAGTAAACAACTTCTCTTGGCGCTTAGGAACAAGAGGTTGCAACTTATCTCGAAGAACAACATGCTCATTGCCCTCCCACAACCCACATTGCCCTCCCATTGCCCGTGTATCACAAATACACGTGAGCCACTAAATGTTTCTAGTCTCTCAGTGGGGATCGAACCATCGACCATCAGGACTGCCGTGGTGTAATTGATTAAAGCGTCGGCTATCATCCTGATGGTCGATGGTTCGATCCCCACTGAGAGACTAGAAACATTTAGTGGCTCACGTGTATTTGTGATATATTCTCAATATTTGTAACTCTCATGCTTTGTGGGTTAGAATTAAATGAAATCAATTTCTACCCGAGTTGCGTCGGGACACTCAAAAATCCGTGTATGGTATTCTGGAAATATGGATCCTACAACTAGGTTTGAATTGAAATATATTCGCCTAGTGGGTTTCCCTTCTCCCTAACATAAATAGGATAGAAGGCTGAGTGTCTTTTAGACTGCCGTGGTGTAATTGATTAAAGCGTCGGCTATCATCCTGATGGTCGTTGGTTCGATCCCCACTGAGAGACTAGAAACATTTAGTGGCTCACGTGTATTTGTGATATATTCTCAATATTTGTAACTCTCATGCTTTGTGGGTTAGAATTAAATGAAATCAATTTCTACCCGAGTTGCGTCGGGACACTCAAAAATCCGTGTATGGTATTCTGGAAATATGGATCCTACAACTAGGTTTGAATTGAAATATATTCGCCTAGTGGGTTTCCCTTCTCCCTAACATAAATAGGATAGAAGGCTGAGTGTCTTTTAGACTGCCGTGGTGTAATTGATTAAAGCGTCGGCTATCATCCTGATGGTCGATGGTTCGATCCCCACTGAGAGACTAGAAACATTTAGTGGCTCACGTGTATTTGTGATATATTCTCAATATATATATATATATATATATATATATATATATATATATATATATATATATATATATATATACCGGTATATATATAATATTATATTGTTATGACCGGGGCTACGAATAAAACAAGGGCACTTAATGATTGGACTAGTAATAGGGCACTATGCAACAACGGTACGCTAGATCCAAACCCTCGAACTTATATGCCGGCGAACAAAAACACCTATACCCTCCAGAGTTAATCTGCGATAACGGGGTATCCTTAACTGGGCATAAATGTACTCTACTTCAGGCTAACCCACACTGGTATAGCCTGATCACAAACAAGATGCAAGTTACGTTAAAATGCATAAAAGGGAAGCTATGGAAAGATCAATTAAATCACTGCAAGATTTAATACAATAAAAAGATGCTTCAATATAGTTACTCTAAACAACAATAACTCTTCACTCCTATCTGAAAGAAAGTGAAGTATCGTCCTACAGCATAGACCTGGAAACTTCTGAAGAAAGTCTGATGCTCATAAGATACTCGTATCTTAAATTATATAAAGGCAGGAGGCAGGACACCAACGTGTAGACTGAATACACTAAAAGATAGGACATATAATGTTAACTGACACGATAATATTATAAATGCGCAACGGCAGTAATGCTCCACACTAAAAGAAATACTTCCTCATCAATGAAACAGTCTGCTATGGTTGTGCAGCTCAACAACCTAGACTAATAAATACTGTGAATAATAATGCGTACATATCAGAAGAGCTCATGTCCTAACTAGTGTCTGCTCGGCGAATAAAGTCTAGCTGGGATATGAAGGTTAAGAAACTGTGGATGAGCAAGACAGGCTCATAGCCTAGCGTTGTCCTTAAGGCGGTATGATTAAAGTTACGTTAATGACGGGGATGCTCTCTTGGTAGATCCAGATCTCAAGTATCTGGTTCTACCCTGGCGATCCCTCTAAAGTTAAGCAAAGAGGCAGCACTGTGTAATAAGGTAGTAGGCTAATGCCCTCTTACAACACGATGCTGCACTCGCAAAAGGCACAACCAAAAGGACAACCTAGGCTACCACAGAAACCGTCGAAGTCGTGTAGGTATAAGCAAACCATACACACATCGCTGACAACGACAACAGATACCTTATCCCAGTCTAGCATTAAATAACCCAGCAGAGCACTACTGATAATGAGGGAGACACACACAAAGAGTCATCAAACCTCCATAAACTAAGGACACTGAGGGAGACACACACAGAGTCATCAAACCTCCATAGACTAAGAACCCTTATAGCCTATTCTAATACATGGAAATATATATGAGAGCGACGCACACAATACAATGGGCCGATATGAAATCGTGTACAGAACCCAAAGGGAGTGCTGTGACGTTAAAAGATTAGAGGAATGAAAGAAGGAAGTTGAGTGAGAGAGACAGTATCAGAATGGTGGAGATATGGGGGACAGTTGTAAAAAGGATGTTAGTCATGTGCATTCCTAGCCTGCTCTGAGGAGGGTAGCTCCTCGGGACCCTCAGGATCCCACAAAGGCATGGTGGTCGGCCAATCACAGGCCGATACGTCACAAGGCAGCAGGTGTCACGTGACACAGCCAGACACGCCAGCCAATCAAGGGGCGTGGGAAGGCACGCCTGCGAGCCTCCGAGCGAGGGAGACAACACATGCATACACACGCACACATTACCACCACACTGCCTACAACGCTCTCTCTCCTTAACAATATACAATGCATGTTATATTCTATTAATGATATAAAGCACTTCCCGTTGTCACAGACGAAAAGAAAGACCACCACTGGACTGTCTGTAACAATGCGAGTACTATGAAAGAGAGAACAACATTCTCTGATAACTGTAGCCCATTTCACTGCCCTGGCGAACGCTAGTGGCTAACGGGAGGCGATTCTGCCAATGCTGGTAGGCGTCACAATATATATATATATATATAAATATATATTATATATATGATTGAAATATGTGATATTTAAGTAAAATGCAACTAACAGTCGTCAGCTTATCGAAAATTTAGTATTTTTTATGATGAAGGTTAACTTATGACCTTGGCTTGTGACCTTGACCTTTATGTAGGATTATACATTTTGCTTGCTTTGATGTAACCCTAGAAAATCAAATAAGTGTGTCAAATTTCATTAACAATAATCAGTTAGTTTCAGAGGTATTAAAGGAATAGTTGACCTTGACCTTTGACCTTCATCTTGACCTTCATGATGTCTGAAAAATTAAAATTTTAATTTTCCCTTAAAGCACAACTGTCTCAACGAATTTTATGAAGTTTACATGAATAGTAAAGAAATTAGCTTATTGACCTTATATTTGATGTTGACCTGTGACCTTGACCTATCAAATGGAATTATGTTCATACTTGTATGACCTTGGTCTAGGCATTCCGAATATGCATGATATGCCTAATGAGACTCTTACATTAAATAGGAAATACTAGTAAAAATCATATTTCAAACTTTAACCTTGACCTTTGACCTTGACCTTCGACCTTAGAATTTCTTATCCAGGATTTAGTTAGCTTAACAGCAATGTTCATATTAACTAGTATTATGAATATGGTGTAATTCGTATACAAACATATTGATTACAAATAGTGATCATATACTGTGACCTTGACCTTTGACCTTTGACTTAAAATAAATTACATATATTTGGATGGTCGTCGCATTGACCAATTGAATTTGCCTGTATAATTTGGTGACAATACATTAAACAGTTTAGGAGGAGTTTAGGGTAAATGACAAATACTCTTGCTTTGACCCTGACCTCTGACCTTAACTATTACAATATTTATGTGCAATTTGGTATATATGATATATAAGTAATAAGCCATAACACAGCCAGTTTTCCAAATTTGAGTAATCTTTTTTAATAAATAATAAAAGTTGACCTTTGACCTTGATCTTTATGTAAGAGTAAATTTTTGTTTGCATTGACATTGCCCATGAAAATCAAATAAGCATGCCTAATTTCACTAAAACCCATCAGTTCATTTCATATTTATTAATAGAATAGTTGACCTTGACCTTTGACCTTTATCTTGATCTTTATATGTCTCAACATTTATTATTTTCCTTTTCACTTAAAGTGCAACTATCTCACCAAATTTTGTGAAGCTTGCATGAAAAGTAAAGAAAATAGCATTTTGACCTTTTATTTGACCATGACCTGTGACCTTGACATTTCATATGGAATTGACTAGTTTCTTGTATGACCTTGGCCTAGGTATTCCGAATATACATGGTAAACCTAGTGAGAATCTAAGTTAGTATAAGAAATACTAGTAAAAAACCCATTTTGACCTTTGACCTTGAACTTTGACCTTATTCTTTAAACTATTTATCTAAGATTTGGGCAATAAGATATTAAGGTTACCAGTAACTTGTATTGTGAAAATGAAGACATTTGAGTAAAAAGTAAAATAAATAGTAAAAGTTTGACCTTGACCTGTTACCTGGAAAAAAATAACCAAACTAAGGAGAGGGAGACAAGGCACAGCTCCACTCACCAAAGTCCCATATATCACACATAATAAATATATATAGGGACGTCTCCCCTACCCACAAATCATGCAAACACACATGTTCAATCACTAGGGGTATACATAGGCATATAATAACAATACAGAAAATTTAGCAACCTAAATTACCTGAAGCCTACGCCGAAGACCCCTAACTAGGCTGGCCACGAGGTCCGAAGAACATCACAGGTAGACGCCGCTCCGAAGGCCCCAGCAGCACATCGACGCGGGGAGGCCCACCCAAGGGGCCTACAAAGCAAAACACGAACCCTGGAAGATGGAGCACCACGTGCAGACACCCTTAAACCAGAGCATTTGCTGATTCTTGAATCGAAGGGCATGTACTTTCCTCAATATTGACAGTCTGTATCATGCCTTGTAGAGTGGTAGCCTGCTAGCTAAAGTATCACAAAAGCTAAAGGCGTAACCCAACAATAATAAAAACACATGCGGTACGACGATCCTGGGACCCGTAGGCGCCTGTTACAAAAATACCCTAAATTACACATACTTCCTGCGGACATACCAATCTGGCAGCCGTGCTACCTAATCTAAACCTTGTTACTACAACACAGATCTATACAAATGAGTAAGGACTCACTAGAAGCTCTGGAACGTCGAATGAAGCGGAGCTCAGCGATAGCCTTGTTGACAGGATGGCCGCAGAAGTTGGAAGGGCGAAGATGTAGAGGGCCTGGTGTCGGGGAAGCAAAACATGAGAAATCCACGCATATGGCAAGTCATATGATAACAGATATTAAGTTGTTTTTTCTTTTTTATATTTTACGGAGTTTTTTTCTGTAGGGTACCCGATCAAAATGACGATCCCATAAGGGAATTAAGCGTGCACTTATGACGAGTACTCCATGGTAACTTCCGTGCGGCATATTCAAAATGCTGGCGCGGGATGTTGAATGGAGACTATTATACTAATAGGCGAAGTTGTCAATGATGAAGGAGCCCTATTAAATAGTATAATTTTATATTCCTACTCGAATGAGTAAGTCATTGTTGACACTCTGACACTCGAGGGTAGAGGACGCCAAGACGGGCCTGGACGGCCAAAAATTAGAGGTAAGTTTCTCTAGTTAATATTTGTATTGCTTCATTTATAATGTAAGGAGTGGTATACGGCATAAATTAACAAGGAGAGTTACAAGTTACAAAAGAAAACCACAGACCGAAGTTAAATATAGCAGTAACTATTTTATTATTTAGGCATTGGCCCATTAAGTTACATGTACTATTATTAGTTTATTACTGTATATAATGAAAACCTAAGTGTTAGTGTAGCCGTGGCCCGTGGAGGAATAGTACCTGAGGGAAGATTTCTCATGGGGGGTTGGAAGGCCGAAGGGGCCCCCCGGAGGGCCACCAGTCATGCATCCCCCTTAGGTGACATATTTTTCTGTTAATCAACTTTGGGAATTGGGGGCCCCTGGCTGCAGCCCCCTCCCCCCCCCCCCCCCCTTTATCCGCCACTGCAGTTAAACTGTCCCCACATCTCATTTATTTCGTTATATACATCTAGCCATGAGTGTGTATTATACAGTGCTTGCCTAGGATTGTCAAAATAAAAAAATAAAAAAATCTGGTACCAGGATTTCTTTTTTCTCAATAGTATAGCTGCAATTAACATCGAACCTAATGATTCTATGGTCGGAATTTGACAGATGTTCACCTACTTCTAAATTGGTAACTAAATGTTCATGTGTAGTTATGACAAGGTCATGAATATTATTTTCACGTGTTGCTTCCTTTACACACTGATATAGGAAATTATCTTCTATGAAATCTATCATTTTATTGAACTAGCATTATTTCCTGTGACAAGATTCCATTCTATATTAGGGACATTATAATTGCCAAGAAGAATACATTTGTCTGGAAGAATTGTTTTAACATATCGTAAAATATTACATCGTCACTATCTTTGTAGCTAGGGGGTCTGTAAGCTGTTGTAATATGAATCTTCGTTTTATCAACTCTGCGAAGCAGAGTGGTATCGCGCAAACAGATCCCGCCCGTATACTGTGCACCACCAGCCAGCCTGTCTGTCGTCATCGTCCGTCGTTGTCCGTATGTCTGTCCGGAAACTCCTCCTAGACCGTTCGATGGATTTTCACCAAATTTCACAGGTATATCCATTTGGTCAATGCGATGCTCAGTCAAAAAGGCATTTTCCATTTAACTTAAAGGTTAAGGTCAAAGGTCAAGGTTAAAAATAAGGTCAATATTTCATATTTTTTAGTTTTTACTCAAATGTCTTCATTTTCACTATACAAGTTACTGGTAACATTAATATTGTATTGACCAAATTTTAGGTAAATATTCTAAAGGGTAAGGTCAAAGGTCAAAATAAGTTTTTCACTAGTATTTCTTATACTAACTGTTAGATTGTCATTAGGCTTACCATGTATATTTGGAATACCTAGGCCAAGGTCATACAAGCAACTATACAATTCCATATGAAAGGTCATGGTCACAGGTCAAGGTCAAATATAAGGTTAATATGCTATTTACTTTACTTTTCATGCAAACTTCACAACATTTGGTGAGATAGTTGCACTTTAAATGAAAAGGAAAATAATACATTTGGACACACATATCATAAAGGTCGAGATAAAGGTCAAAGGTCAAGGTCAACTATTCTATTAATGTAGTATGACATTATAAGCCTTACATATATATTGCTATACATATATCTCACTGCTTATATGCCTTTATCCCTGTAACTTTTAAACTCTCAACATTCTTATTAAACATTCTTAATTTATTAAACTCCCTATAACTTTATCTATCTCTTTAACATATAATATATTTGTTGTTACTTCCACTTAAATCAACACCCATTTCCTCTGTAAATGTAAACTGTATAAGGTATTTATCCGGTCCTACGTCATACCAGAATGCTGAGTTGATGCTGTGTTGCTTCAGCATCCTTGAACCCAGTCGATGCCTTCTTACTCAGGCATCTTCAGTTAGACTTCAACAGACCTCAGCCAGAGAGAGTCAGAGCTCTTTACTCCCTCTAGACTCTAGACTCAGACTCATCCTCTATAGCCAAGCTCCTATATCCCCTAGATATATTAGATCACACAAGTCATATATCACCTTGCTCCTAAGGCTTTTATTACAAGCCTTATCTTATATCTGTACTTATATACCTGTACGTTTATACTTATTATCACTTATCCAATAATTAATGTGTTGTGTTATTACCTATAATCCCCTATATACTTAACATATTATATGGCGACCTTGCAAATAGCGTATTAAGGCTATACTTAAGTTTTTCCCCAATCTACCCCTCTACAATTATCAACATTACAAATCCCTAATTATACCTTACATTTCATGTGAGGATAATTGCTGTACTTCAAACCCTGCCTACCAGCCTTGCAGTTTCTCCAAAAGCCTTACAGCCTGCCAGCCTGACAACCATACAGCCTGCCAGCCTTTCTGCCAAGCTGCAAGCGTGTGCGTACGTCCATGGTACACACACAGTCACAACGCCTCGACCAGCCGCAACAACCACACACAACTAGCCGCTACGTGTGTACATCCGTACACACACACAACGCCCCTGCCTGTCGTATGACCAACTGATCAACACTGACACAACGTTCTCTAAGAGGGATCATGTGAGTGCTTAACTTTACTTAAAAGTGCATTGTTTAAGTGGATTAAGTGATCATGTTTTCAAAGCCTCAACCATTAGAGTTCACATATACCGCAGGTGCGATTACTAGATCACATTCTCAAAATGACCCACTGACACACTCACCCGCTGACACACACAGTCAAACACCAACAACAACACCACCACCACCACCACCACCACCTTTACCTACCCTCCCTCCACCTGATCAACCCCCACTTACACAATATTCGGAGGCCACAGAACACTTATTTACTCTGCCATCTAGAGTTAATGATAATAGACGTGTATCATTTTCTCAACCTCAGAACTCAAATACATCTTTCATCTTTTGATTCCTGGATTTATTATATTTCCAGGCTCCTGTGTGACAGCTACTCCAGCGGAGTTTGGGCGGCTGATCCCGGCGGGGGGGGGGGGGGGGGGGGTTTATTGGCACCATGCCGCAGTTTGAACTATGCATTACTCCTACCTGCTCTCTGTTGCCTATTTTTGCTCACAAACTATACATTAAGTGTGTGAAATGCCTAGATCGCTCTAGAGGCTTGTGGTTATCTAAACGCTGTTCAATTTGCTCTGATTTGAAAACCGCGTTAGTTGCTAAGAAAGACTTATCGTGTTTAGCGGCACTTCAAGAAATAAAATCTACGTTTAATTCTTATGCCAAAGACACTGCCCATAAGGAGCTTCACTGTGATGATGAGGCCCTATGGGACCAACTAATTATAAAGTCACCACTTGTTAAACCCGGTTCCTCTAAATCTGTCAGATCTAAAGTCAAGTCGAAACCCCTCAGCAAAGAGGTAGTGAGTAGTAGCAGTGGCACTGAGAGTGAGGTCACCGAGGTTCCCCCCTCCGTCCGTACTAAGAGAAGAAGATCATCCTCTCCTAATAGGAAGTCAAGGTCAAGGTCTAGATCCCCCCACAAACAGTCAAGACACTCTTCCTCCGAGTCTTCACGGTCTCTCAAACGCCGGAGAGAGGACTCTGGGGGAGCGACGAGCCAGGCAAGCAGTGGCAACTGGAGGGACACCTCTCAGCCACCACCCTCGACCCCGGACACGCCTAGGCACGACTCTGGCGACTCGGAACTAGGGGCAGACGGAATGGAATCCACACCTAGTCATGATCAATCTTTAAGTGTGCCTACCAATGTTACCTTTGCTATACCAAAATTGAATTTTGTACCCTGTAGTGTTCGATTTAGGAGAGTCCTGGCCGAACAGTACAAGGGATATCCGTCAGGGTCACACATAGATGATAACCCTCAGGTAATACCAGACTCCCAGCCCTTTGTGGCAGGGGGCTACTGGCGTCAGTCTGAGCCATCTCAATCTCTTTTTAACGTAAATCAGGAAAGAGCTGATGACAGTAACATAGACATGTTACCATCTTCGGTTCCAGATTTAATGTGGCCCCCGGCGGATCATGAATTAGAGATACAACAGCAGAATTCTGCGTTGAGTAGGGAGCCGGAGGAAGTACTGTTCTCCCCGGCCCCCCAGTCTATCACAGGTGAAGACTCTGAAGCAAGCTCCCAATCATCCAGGGGCTCTCACAGTAAGGGTATCACTTCAGATCAAATAAGTGAATTATTGCATAAGGTTATGCAACATTATCAACTCCCTGCCTCCTCTGACCCCTCGGCTTGTCAACCTGTAGTGGCCCCTAGTCCTTCTGTAGTAAGGGCCCTAGACCCCCAAGTTTTCTTCTGTCATGTCCTACCTCGGCGGTGGCTGCGGCTCCAGGCACTACAGTGACGGCTACGCTTACTACCACCAGCCTAAGGGTTATCTCTGATGTCACTCCCCCTCCTTTAGATAAGGCACCATTGAGGAAGGGCCCCATGCCCCTCCTCTATGGCCCTGATTATTCATGGATCCCAGCGATCCCTCAGAACCCACAACTAGCTCAACCCACCGTTTCAGGGGAACTTCCGGTCCCCGGCGGATGGCAGATTGAAGTTAACAGGAGTCGAAAGTTTCGGGCAAAAGATGAGGCAGGAAGAGTTCTAGATGTGTCACTTAAAGCTATTCCAAGTTCTTACAATCCAGATTACTTTCTGTACACAGCTGCCCCGGCAGTCCCTCCCGCCGCTTCTGCACGACTGTTTGCAGACTGGTCAAAAGCTGATGGCGTCAACGATGTCAAAGCTTTAAATGCTCTCACGCCGGAATTGGCTACAATTCCGGTCTTAGACCATGCGCATACACCAGTCCTGCAGGTTGGGCTAGGCCCCGGGGTAGATTGGGAGATAGAGGCTCAGGTTTTGCTGCGACAATTACTTCTAAGTCTTCACATCAGATTCCCCAAGAAAATCATGCTTACTTTTCTTTGCCAGTAGCCAAAGCAGAAGGAGTGTCCTCAGATTTACTTAACTTTCTGGCGGCGTCCAAAGTATCCTTGCACTCCCTAGATGAACCTTTCTCTACTCCCCCGGCTGCTCACCTCGAAAGGGATTTCAAGTTAAGATATAAGGCATACCGGATGTTCTCTCAGTACTTGGTTAGTCGACAGATCGCTGCCTCTCCGTTACGTACTATTTCAGCCATAGCTGACCCCCAAATTAGGAAAGCTACTGAGTTGTCTAGGAGACTTTTACTACAAAATTCCATTCAGTCTTTAGGAAACATTAGAATTGCAATCATGGAAGCGGTTCGAGCCCGCCATGATCTGAGAGTCCATCTGGTCAGGAAGTTGCCGGCGGACATAGGTCGCCGGGTAACTCTCTCGCCGGTCCTTACTGCCCCCCTACTTAACTCAGAAACCTGGAGTCTAGTGTTTAATATGGTTAATGCTTGGAAGCAGGTTGCCTCCCAACTTTGGAAGGACCCTGCGAAGAATCCCTTTCATAAGTCAAAAGGCGGTAGCAAGCCTTACCAGCCACAGGCCAAACAGCCACCAAGGGACCCCAGACCCCCTCCTCAGCAGGGAGGTAATCTGCACAAGTCCAAACAAGGTAAATACTCTGGGTACACAGGTAAAGCCCCACAAAAGGGTAATCAGGGGCAGTCGTCCGCCAAAACTAGCCAGCCACCAGATACCAAACCACCTCCCCCTCCAAAAAACTAGCCACCCATACTCTCAGTCTCCCAGTACCATGCTTAAGGGCGCAGGATCTGAGAGTTGCCTTGAAGGACAGGCCCAGTTTGCACCTGGGTTCGTTCCATTCATTCCGCTCGGCCTGGCCCAAGAAAACTTGGTCCAGGAAAGTAGTGAGCAAAGGAATCACCTGGCGGTGGCTCCGGCGGCCTCGACTGCGTCAGCCGTTGGAATACAACAGTGTGTCTCAGGAGGAGGAGGCTCTAGTCCAAGAAATGATTTCCAAACATGTCCTTATCCCAGTCAATTCCAATCACCTAGTGTTCACCTCATGGCTCTTTTTAGTGCCAAAAAGGGACAGTGTGCAGATGCAACCAGTTCTCGATCTCTCGCACCTGAACACCTTTATAGAGAATTCACCCTTCAGGATGCTTACAGTACAGCAACTCAGACTCTCACTTCCGCCGCAAGGTTGGATGTGCTTAATCGATCTCAAAGATGCCTATTGGCATGTCCCTATAAACAAGAGGTTCCAAAAACTCCTCGCTCTGAGGGTCAGGCAAGAGACTTACAGTATGTCTTCCAAAGAATGCCTTTCGGTTTGAACCTGGCACCAAGAATTTTCACAAAATTAGTGCGGCAAGCCTTTTTGCCTTTGTTAGTCCAGGGCATACAGGTGTTTTGGTATCTAGACGACTGGCTAGTAGTGGCGAACTCAAAGGAATTATGTCACGATCATGTAAACCAAGTGTTAGCTCATGTGCAAACCCTTGGGTTCAAGGTGAACTTGGCGAAGTCTCTCCTTGTCCCCACAAGGACTATTCAGTGGATAGGGCTGGTCTGGGATACCGCCAATCTGACTCTTACTCAGAGTGTGGACAACCGAAACAGATTTCGCAAGAAACTGTTCCGTTTTCTCCACAGACTGGATACGACCAGGAAGACGTGGGATTCCCTGATCGGCTCTCTCAACTGGATACAATTAACTGTGAAGTTGGGCCGGCTGAAAGTCAAACGATTAATCCTGGATGGCAACAAATTTTTTTTTCTCTCACTGGAGAAGAAATTATGGCCAATTCCTCCATTAATCCACAGCTTACTGTCGGTCTGGGCCAAGCGGGAAGTCCTCCACTCAATAACGACATGGGTTTCTCCCCCTCTTACGGTATGGGTACACACAGACGCCTCAGGGGCACTAGGTTGGGGCTATCAGTCAAACCAGGGCCATCAAGGGCAGGGCACCTAGGCAGACGACACTCACTGGCATATCAACAAACAAGAGCTTTTAGTTCCTCTCTTTTTTCTCCAAAATCACGGCATGACTTTGACAAACAAATCAATAGCGTTCCGCATGGACAACCAAACTGCAGTTTACTGTATTAAAAAACAGGGCTCAGTGAGGTCTCGAGAGTTGCTGAAGGTTTCCGAACAGATTTTTGCCCTGGCCGAATCGCTGGGCATTAACTGCATGCAACATATCTTCCCGGCGTGGCGAACGTCTGGGCAGACGCTCTCTCTCGCCGGCGGAGCACTCTAGTAGAATGGACGATCAAACAGGCCATCTTCGACAAGATGATTGCAAAGCCTTACCGTCCACAAGTGGACCTGTTTGCATCCAAAGAGAACCACAGACTCCCTCTCTTCCTCACTCATCAGGATATAACCCCGGCGGGGGGACCCGATGCATTGTTGGTGGATTGGACCAGGTGGACGTCAATCTATCTCTTTCCTCCACCAGATTCTGTGCTAATGTGCAAAGTAATTCACAAGCTAAGGGGTTACCGGGGCCTAGTCTCGATGATCGCGCCGTTATGGCCAGCCCAGGTATGGTACCATCAATTGCAACAGTGGTGCGGCAACCCGGTGTCCCTCCCGGTCTCCGCTTTCCACTTGGAAACAATTGGCAACCTTCGGACCTCGCTCAGTTTTGCCTTGTGGACATTTACAATGCCAAATGGTTAGCTCAATTTGGGGAAAGTGTCACTAATAAACTGATGAATCAATACACTATGTCTACCAGGAGACGATATCAATCCCATTGGAAAACCTTCACAACCTGGATTGTAGAGTCAGGGCAAACGACTGCCTCAGAAGTTTTAATTTTCAAATATTTAGACTACCTATTCGAACAGAAACGATTTTCAGTAACCACTTTAAAAAATAATTTATCTGCCATTAGAACTCCCTTTTTTGATCTCACTGGCCTTTCCATACCGCAGGCGGAGGAGAAAGGGTTTATGAGGGCGTGTTTCAAGCTTCGCCCAGCTCATGCCTACTTGCTCACTTGACAAAGCCTTATCAGTACTTCAATCGCGCAAATATAATAATGCGTCGGATTTTGATTCACTTTTGAAAAAGGCTGTATTCCTGATGGCTCTCGCCACAGGAAACAGGGTGTCTGAGCTGGCGGCGATGAGCAACGAACCTAATTGCCTTAGGTTTGGGAGATTGCACGATCATGTACAAATCGCGCCGTCCCCCACATTTATAGCTAAGAACGAGCATTCTCACCATGTATTTTCTGAATTATCTGTCCCAGCTTTGAAGAGGGGCCTTACTCATCACCTCTGATGTCCTGTGCAAGCACTCATTAAGTTTATGAGGGTTGCGCACCCTCGCCAACCAGGTGCATTATGGGTCAACCAGACAGGTAGGCGTGTTACGAGAAGAAAGTTAGCTTCCTTGCTTGTTGACGTTATTAGGGAAAGTAATCCCGGCGTGATAGGCAGGGCTCACAACATCAGGAAATGGGCAGTATCTCTCAGGTTTTTTCAAAAATTCTCGATAGAGGACATTGCTAATACTCAATTATGGGCTTCCAATCATACTTTCCTTACACGCTACCTGTCTGTCGCTCTAGATAAACCAAAGCGTACCTGTGTAGCTTTACGACAACGGGTACAGTAGGTAATGTTCTATTAAGTAAGTTTTGTTTTTAAAAAGGGGGGGGGGTTGCGGAATAGTCCATACCCCACTGTGACCTTGGAGATTGTGATGAATCACAAGCTGTGATAAGACTGGTTCTACAGTCCATTATTAATTTTATGTTAATTATAAGAAGATATCTAGCATAGTTGCAACTATGTACATATTCTCAGATGGTACAAATATATTTACTGTACAAATAATTTTAAGATTAGAACGAACAAACTTCTGCAGAAGTTGTAGTTCTAGGGAACACATGTGTGTCCCATTATATCATGCATACGATCTAATGTAAAGATCTGACCATGAGCAAGCAGTTACTTATTGTCACGTACTGCTTGCAAATCTTTTTCTATTTTTTATATGTTGTTTGCATACAATAAAACTTAAAAAATGTTTTACGGATTCTTTTTCCCTGAGGTTAGGATATTGTCACGAATGTCCCGCCTCCAGTCTTGGTAATCAGGCGAAGTCGTCAATGATGAAGGGGTCCTATTAAATTATAGGTTTGATTCCCGAAGGGAAGTAGAGAAAACCTAATATTTAGTAGGGCCCCGTAATCATTGACGACACTGTCCCTCCCAACCATCCCACTTCCCATTCGTTGATTTCTATAGTTGTATCTTGGTATATCAGTGAAGGGCGAAGATGGCCGCTAGAGGGCCTGGTGTCGGGGAAGCAAAACATGAGAAATCCACGCATATGGCAAGTCATATGATAACAGATATTAAGTTCTTTTTTTCTTTTTTCTATTTTACAGAGTTTTTTTCTGTAGGGTACCCGATCAAAATGACGATCCCATAAGGGAATTAAGCGTGCACTTATGACGAGTACTCCATGGTAACTTCCGCGCGGGATATTCAAAATGCTGGCGCGGGATGTTGAATGGAGACTATTATACTAATAGGCGAAGTCGTCAATGATTACGTGGCCCTACTAAATATTAGGTTTTCTCTACTTCCCTTTGGGAATCAAACCTATATTATACTATTCTGACTCTCTCTTCTAGGTCTCGTATAGAAAATTATAGTAATTGCTATGTATTAAACATATAACTAAATAATCAAATGAGAAATAATACAGAATATCTGTATGAGATGCAACATTCAATACTGGTGAGAACAGGCCAGTGAAACTGGCGGGCGTCGCAGTGGAAGTGTGTTCTTGGATGCGCCTGCGTGACAGACATGGCTGAATCACTCAGCCAAGTCTGTCATGTAGTCGGTCACTCAACCTGAGTGACGGGCCTTGGAGAGAGTCTAATTAGCTTGAACAATGGAACTTTTTTTTCTGTGAATTTATCTAGTTCACTGTACTTGCATTGATTTTATCGTGTTGTAAAGGTTTTATGACCCCTTTATCATTGCTGAACATAAAATATTTGGGGCTAGTGACTACTGATAGTAACTTAGATGGTCTATATCTAATCCCCTCCCCAGATTTAAACAATAGTTTAAATCCAATTGTAACTGTTACAAACATTTTGTGGAAGGGGGATATCTGAGAACAGAGCTTCAAGCATACGTGATTGTTATGCCCTGATTTTATTCAGGTTTAACGATTAGTTCAGGTGAGTTCTTTCGAGACTGGGATTTCCAAGTTCATACAAGTACATATAAGGAAGACAATAGAGGATACATATAATGCCAAAATATAGTTTGTAATACAGCTTTATTTCACTTATTCCCTAAATACATATTATTGAACAAGAATGTGTTAACATGAGAACATTAATGGTACAACTTAATCAAATATCTTCTAGCACGATCGCGGATCTAGATGGAGATCAGGTATGCTCAATGCGGCTGAAATTGAATTTCCTTTCTTTAGGATCAAATCAATATTCTCTTTTCGACAGATGGTATAAATACTTAGTCGGGTACGTTAATGTTCACTTTACCCGTAACTTGGGTATAATCAGCTACTATTATTTGATGAGGTTAAGATAAGTCACTATATTGACTTAGTAACTGATTTTAACACTGGTACACTTGTAGGGGGAATCTGTTTCTATAGATTCTAATTTGTAAACACTTTGAATGATTTTCTTCAAAATAAGGAGTTTGGGGACTCTGAATATTTTATCACAGGTCGGAAATATGACAGAGTTAGCTTAGGGCCTTAGGTGAAATCCGTCTTATTTGCATTTAATTCCTTATTAAAGTTAGAGAGGTGTACTAAACGAATTTAACACTGGTACACTGGTAGAGGGAATCTGTTTCTATAGATTCTCGTTAATGCACACTTTGATGATTTATTTCGAAATAAGGAGTTTGGGGGACTCTGAATATTTTTATCACTTTTTGAACTCTAACTTATTTCTGCCTCGACACTGGCATCGACTTAGGTATCTTTTCTTCAATCTTTCTTTTCTTAGATATGTAGAACACTAGCTGCTTGAAGTCTTCTGAGTCTCCGTTGGCCGTCCAGGTTGGCCGGTCGTGTGAAGTAAATTACAGATGGGTTAATGGGTGTGGGGTCTTGAATATGGCTCCGTAACTTGTAATTAAACAGTTGGGCACCATATCGGACTAACGCGAGTATTTGAGCTTATAGCTTTATCATTTGTACTCGTCTATCCTGACCTTTACATTAACCGTTGATGAAGTTCTGTTAAGGTACTCTTGGAATGGAGTCTTTAATATCGTGCCTCAGTTATGACGGAATAGCACGATATCGGACGAACGCAAGAAGATTTTAGTACTTATCTTCTTGACTGTCTCTGACCATTTTTAAGAGGTTCAAGGAACTCAGGGCGGTGTTTAACCTTTTAGTTGCAAAGTCTAATGGGATGCCACAGACGAAATGCACCTAGGACTTGTGTATGCAGGGTCCCCGTGTGGGTGTCTCACCAAGGCCTTCTAACACAAAAGATCGTGGGATGCCAAGATCTCCTGTGAGAAGTGGGAGAGTGGACTTACAATAGTAACATGTTGAGGGGTAGGGATGCCTGAGTCCCTCAACTTTTACTAAGGAAAGTGTAACCTAGAAGAAGGCGACCATGTTAACACCTTATTAGCGGGCTAGGCGGTATTTTACACGTGCCGCCCAGCGGGCACAATCCCGAAATATTCGCTCACTTTCACTCGCCCTAGCGCCGTAACTATGGCTCCAATCGGAACGAAACGATGATTTTTGGAACGAACAACTCTTCGTCTCCCCATAGAAGTCTATTCTGAATGAATTGAGCGAGTGTGGAGGGTGGGAGGAGGTGAGGAAGGGAGGCTACTTTTTGGTGTATTTCCCAGGCGCGTTCGGATGCGTTCGCTTTGTCCTGACTTCGGCCTCACGCGCGTCTATTATTCCTTCGGTAAGCCCTCTTATTTTATCTTGTTTCTCCTTATTTCTGTATTCTCTGTATTCTCGCTCTTTCTCTCTCTCTCTCTCTCTCTTTCTGTCTCTCTCACTCCTCTCGTCTGTCTGTCTGACTCTCTCTCTCTCTCTCTCTCTGGCTAGCTCGCTTTCTTTCTCTCTCTCTCCTCCCTTCTCCTTCGTACGCGCTGTCTCCCTTCCTCCCTGTCTCTCTTCTCTATATTTCTCCCTTTCGTATATGTAATTCTCATTATTCTTTTCTCTAATCCCTCTTTCTTTATTTGCTTGTAATATTTCTGTATTATTATATCTTTTTCACTCTATTTTTCAGTTCAGTTTCTGTATTTCTCTTTCATTTATCACTAATATATTTCATTCCTTACAAGCTACCGTACAAATACGGTATTCCTTCGGTAAGCCCTCTTATTTTATCTTGTTTCTCCTTATTTCTGTATTCTCTGTATTCTCGCTCTCTCTCTCTCTCTCTCTCTCTCTCTCTTTCTGTCTCTCTCACTCCTCTTATCTGTCTGTCTGACTCTCTCTCTCTCTCTCTCTGGCTAGCTCGCTTTCTCTCTCTCTCTCCTCCCTTCTCCTTCGTACGCGCTGTCTCCCTTCCTCCCTGTCTCCCTTCCTCCCTGTCTCTCTTCTCTATATTTCTCCCTTTCGTATATGTAATTCTCATTATTCTTTTCTCTAATCCCTCTTTCTTTATTTGCTTGTAATATTTCTGTATTATTATCTTTTTCACTCTATTTTCAGTTCAGTTTCTGTATTCTCTTTCATTTATCACTAATAAATTTCATTCCTTACAAGCTAACCGTACAAATACGGTATATATATATGATTATATATATATATATATAATATATATATATATATATATATATAATACTGTATATCGGTGTATATCACGGTATACGGCATATTTCTCTCCTTACGAAAGGAGAGAAGAGTCATAGCAATTTCAAGGTCACCTTCGTAAGGAAACAAATATACCGTACATGGTGATATATATACGCCTATCAAATGATTGATATCAATATACTGTATATATATATGTATATCCTGTTTTTTGGTGAATATTGATATCAATCATTTGATAGGCGTATATATATCACCATGTACGGTATATTTGTTTCCTTACGAAGGTGACCTTGAAAAATTCCTATCACTCTCCCCCCTCCTTGCGTAAGGAAAGAAATATACCGTATACCGTGATATATACGCCTATCAAATGATTGATATCAATATATATATATACTGTATATTGGTGTATATTGATTTCAATCATTTGATAGGCGTATATATCACGGTATACGGTAGATTTCTGTCCCTACAATGTACCGATACGTACATGATGATAGGTATGCCTATCAAATGATTGATATCAATATACGGTATATATATATATATATATATACTGTATATTGGTGAATATTGATATCAATCATTTGATAGGCGTATATATATCACCATGTACGGTATATTTTTTTCCTTACGAAGGTGACCTTGAAATTGCTATGACTTCTCTCTCTCTCCTTTCGTAAGGAGAGAAATGTACCGTATACAGTGATATATACGCCTATCAAATGATTGATATCAATATATATATACTGTATATTGGTCTATATTGATTTCAATCATTTGATAGGCGTATATATCACGGTATACGGTACATTTCTGTCCCTACTATGTACCGTAACTGTGACCTGGAAATTGCTAGAACTCTTATCTCTCTCCTTTCGTAAGGAGACAAATGTACCGTATACCGTGATATATACGCCTATCAAATGATTGATATCACTATATATATACTGTATATTGGTCTATATTGCTTTCAATCATTTGATAGGCGTATATATCACGGTATACGGTACATTTCTGTCCCTACTATGTACCGTACATGTGACCTGGAAATTGCTATGACTCTTCTCTCTCCTTTCGTAAGGAGACAAATGTACCGTATACCGTGATATATACGCCTATCAAATGATTGATATCAATATATATATACTGTATATTGGTCTATATTGATGTCAATCATTTGATAGGCGTATATATCACGGTATACGGTACATTTCCGTTCCTACCATGTACCGTACCTGTGAGCTGCAAATTGCTATGATTCTTTTCTCTTCTTTCGTAAGGAGACAAATGTACCGTATACCGTGATATATACGCCTATCAAATGATTGATATCAATATATATATACTGTATATTGGTCTATATTGATTTCAATCATTTGATAGGCGTATATATCACGGTATACGGTACATTTCTGTCCCTACTATGTACCGTACATGTGACCTGGAAATTGCTATGACTCTTCTCTCTCCTTTCGTAAGGAGACAAATGTACCGTATACCGTGATATATACGCCTATCAAATGATTGATATCAATATACATATACTGTATATTGGTCTATATTGATTTCAATCATTTGATAGGCGTATATATCACGGTATACGGTACATTTCTGTCCCTACTATGTACCGTACATGTGACCTGGAAATTGCTATGACTCTTCTCTCTCCTTTCGTAAGGAGACAAATGTACCGTATACCGTGATATATACGCCTATCAAATGATTGATATCAATATATATATACTGTATATTGGTCTATATTGATTTCAATCATTTGATAGGCGTATATATCACGGTATACGGTACATTTATGTCCCTACTATGTACCGTACATGTGACCTGGAAATTGCTATGACTCTTCTCTCTCCTTTCGTAAGGAGACAAATGTACCGTATACCGTGATATATACGCCTATCAAATGATTGATATCAATATATATTCTGTATATTGGTCTATATTGATTTCAATCATTTGATAGGCGTATATATCACGGTATACGGTACATTTATGTCCCTACTATGTACCGTACATGTGACCTGGAAATTGCTATGACTCTTCTCTCTCCTTTCGTAAGGAGACAAATGTACCGTATACCGTGATATATACGCCTATCAAATGATTGATATCAATATATATATACTGTATATTGGTCTATATTGATTTCAATCATTTGATAGGCGTATATATCACGGTATACGGTACATTTCTGTCCCTACTATGTACCGTACCTGTGACCTGGAAATTGCTAGGACTCTTCTCTCTCCTCCTTTCGTAAGGATACAAATGTACCGTATACCGTGATATATACGCCTATCAAATGATTGATATCAATATATATATACTGTATATTGGTCTATATTGATTTCAATCATTTGATAGGCGTATATATCACGGTATACTGTACATTTCTGTCCCTACAATGTACCGGTACGTACATGGTGATATGTATGCCTATCAAATGATTGATACCAATATACGGTATATATATATATATATATATATACCATATATTGATTGAAATCATTTGATAGGCGTATATTATAGAGTATATATATATATATATAGGCTGCATTTTCACTCTCTCTCACTCTCTGTTTCGCTTGCTTTGCTCGAATTTTTGTTTTCTTTTATTAATATTTTTTTTTCAACACATTTCCAAATCACCCTATGGGGTAGTGTTGATGACTCATTTTTTTGTTTGTGGTGTTCCCAGGAGGTGTAATCCACATTGCATTGAGGTAGACAAGGCAGTTATAGGATTGAGGTAGATAAAAGGCAGTTTATATGATTTGAGGTAGACAAATGCATGGATGTATGAGGTAGACCAAGAAGCAGATGGATGGATGAGATTAGAAACTTATGGATGTAATGGTGATGTTGCTGATGATGATGAATGCACTTGTGTTTTGGGTAGTGTGCTATTCCACCATATGAATGATTGAATGACATGAATTCATGAGGTAGTTTGAAATAGATGAATGAATGATTGCATGAACTTATGAATGATTGGCAAGAGGTTCTAGAGGAGGAGGAGGTCTTGGAAGAGGTCTAGAAGTGTTTCCAGTGTGTGGTACTCTGTGTAACATGGAGAAGCGCATAGTCCCACATTACAATAGCTACACATGAACGTAGTTTTCCTTCCTAATTTGGTTCCTCCTTGTTGTATGTTTGGCAGACGTGGCACTGCTTCAGTCCGTGCTTCCGGTTGGCTGCGATCTGTGATGCTGAGCGGGGGCAAAACTCAAGCATGTGGGTCAAGAAGTAGTCCCGGCTCTCAAGGGCGGGCAGGCATATTCACGATCGGCCTCGGAGGTGGTAGCATACGTGTGGTTCCGTGCTTCCTGAAAGATGGAGTCGATGATGTCCTTCGCGAACAGCCTTACCGAGCTCTTCCTTCCTGTCCGCCAGTCATCCACAGGTTGTACGCGTTCAGGATAGTGACATCAAGAAGATGGAGTACCACCTTCTTATACCACTTACACGTCTTCCTGAGGCAAGTCAACAGGCAGTGATTTGGCAGGTCACTCTTATCCACCAACCGCATGTTTATGTTTGTAGTCCATAACAAGGTCAGGTTTTTGGAGATAGGGACTAGATGCTTCTCGCGGGTGACAGGGTCCATTTGGTATCTCTTCTTCCCGCTATCTCGCATTGTGACTTGTGGAAGGTGGAGAGGACATTGACTGGCTTTGTGTCATGCCAACAAATAGCCAGTATACTGTCACTGCTGCTCTTCTTCCGGAAGATGTCTCCTTTCCGTGTAGCATGAAACTTGGGCCAGTGTTTTCTGTTTGCCCTGACAGTTCACAGCTTCCCGTGCTCCTTGCAAGGAGATAACCTGGCAAGGAGAGGAGAGGTGTTAAAATTGTCGCTGTACAAGATACGGTTGGCATCCAGATACGGCTCCATCAGTGTCTTCACAACCGCCCCTGAAAGACCCAGTAGGTCGTTTGGAATGTCCACATCAGTAGCGGTGTAGATGATGAGGTCCAGCACGTATCCTGACTCGCATACACACAGTACAAAGAACTTGATCCCCAAGCGGGGACACTTCGACAGAATGTACTGCCTGAAAGAGAGACGTCCCCGGAAGAGGATCAAGGACTCATCAATCACAACATTCTGAAAAGGTTTGAAAAACCGGCGATACCTGGGCAGGAGGGAGTTCAGGAATGGCCGGATTTTCCCAAGCTTGTCAGCTCCGTGTGCGGCAGTGTTGTCGACAAAGTGCAAGCACTTCAGAATTTGCCGGTATTGGTCCCTGGGCATGTACATGTTGAAGACTGGCGTTGATCTAATGTCATGCATCAGCCAATAATCCAGCATGTTGTGTTTTCTCATGTGGGGCATTAGCATGGTGAGGGCCAAAAACACGAGGAGGGAGGGATAACGATGGGCGACCATCTCCTCATGTGGGGCGAGGCCATCGCTTCGGAGTGCTGGGTTGCGTAGAGGTTTGTCTCCCTGACGAGTCCCCGAGCAATCCATCGTCAAAGAATGCTCGGAAGTAGTCATAAGGGGTGTCATTTTCTGAACAGGGAAAGGCAGCTGGACGCCATTTGGCCCCTTATCCAAATTGGTGGAACCCCAGGCATATCCCGAGGCTCGCAGTGCTCCCACTCAAAGATAGGTGGCTCGTCCGGCCTCCTGCCCCTCCGACCACCACTCGTGGGGACCTCCTGGGGCACCTCCCGGGGCACCTCCCGGGGCACCTCCTGGGGCACCTCCCGGGGCACCTCCCGGGGCACCTCCCGGGGCACCTCCTGGGGCACCTCCCCGAGCACGTACCTGATCACCTCTTGCGGCCCTTCCTCGGGCCCTTCCTTGGGCCCTTCCTTGGGCCCTTCCTTGGGCCCTTCCTTGGGCCCTTCCTTGGCCCCTTCCTCGGGCCCTTCCCCGGGCACCTTGCTGTGGCGGTCCCTGCTGTGGCTGTGGCTGTGGCTGCCCGCCATTAGAGTCGCTTGCTGGCGTGGGGGATATCCTGGCTTCAGGCGAATCGGGAGAGCTTGAGCCGGTGCCGGCATCACTCTCAGACATCGTCAGCCGACTCCTGGTCCTCCTGATCCTCCTCATCCGCTGCAGCCCAGGTGGCGTTGACAACCTGGGAGGAGCAACAACAGCTGGTGTTGACGTTGATGGTCCTGGTTGTCCATGGGCCGGGGTTAGTGGTGAGAGCTGCACTACCCCCGAGATGTTCCCTAGCTCACCACCGGGCATCACTGGAGGCTCGGACGAAGCTCGCTGCCTGGATGTGGATGGGCGTGGCTGTGGGGATGACGATCTTCTTCGTTTGGCCTGTCTTGTGTTGCCTATGCAAACTGTGGGAATGGTATTTCGTACGAGGCATGTGCTGACTCAAACTTGACGGCTCAGACGTGATTGATTTGAGAGAGAGAGAGAGAGAGAGAGAGAGAGAGAGAGAGAGAGAGAGAGAGAGTCCTAGCAATTTCAAGGTCACCTGCGTAAGGAAACAAATGTACCGTATACCGTGATATATACGCCTATCAATGATTGCAAACAATATACACCAATATGCAGTATATATATATACATATACATATATATATATATATATATATATATATATATATATATATATACTGTATATTGGTGTATATTGCTTGCAATCATTTGATAGGCGTTGATATATAACGTGTACAGTACATTTCTTTCCTTACGAAAAGAGAGAGAAAAGTCCTAGCAATTTCAAGGTCACCTTCGTAAGGAAACAAATGTACCGTATACCGTGATATATACGCCTATCAAATGATTGCAAGCAATATACACCAATATACAGTATATATATATATACAGTATATATATATATATATAATATATATATATATATATATATATATATACAGTATATATATATATATATATATATATATATATATATATATATATATATATATATATACCGTATATTGATATCATCATTTTTTATAGGCGTATATATCACGGTGTAGGGTTGATTTCATACTATGAAATCAACCCTACACCGTGATATACGCCTATCAAATGATTGCAAGCAACATGTAGTCACGCGAAGAAATGAATAAATACATGAATACATGAAGGTAGAGAAAGACAATCCTACGTGTAGACCAGTCAAAGTAGGGGGCTGGACTTAGAACAAATTGCAAATCGTAAGGGGGTGTGGCTTTAACTTGTTATTAGGTACCCCTGATGAACATATAAAAAGTCTCCACACTTTTGGACACGGAGAAAGTGTTTAATTTGCAATTAAATTCAAGATGGGGGGGGGGGGGGCCCGCCGTCCAAGCTTCAATTTACAGATAACTTTTGCTGGTTGCTCCTAGACCCTATAAATGTATTACAAACAAATTTTTTGGCTTTAACTGTTTATTAGGTCACTGATGAACATATTTACAAAAGGTCTCCAATTCTTGGACAACTGGGAAAGTTGGCGTTATCTACCAGCCCCAAAAACCTTACGCAAAAACTTTATTGCAATTTGTTAAGCGTCAAGCCTCTTTACTGCCCTTATGTCTATACATTGTGCCTAGGCCTATACTTACCATAATTCTTGTTGCTGTTTCAAACACGATGGTTGCGGGGACAATTACCGAAACCATGGAAGAAGAGGTGGTGCATTAATCTCTGCGGCAGTCTGCTCAAACAGTTAGACGAAGGCAGAAACAGTCAAAGCGGGCGGGCGGAAGGGAGCAGATACTATCAACAAGGCAGTACTGAACGTGGAACGCCATTCAATTTACCGTGCTCCGAGGGCCAAACGGTGACACATTGATGCCGAAGAAGTGGTCAATACGAAGCCCAAATAGAATTCCTGGGAAAGCAGACAGAAAGTTCCACTGAAAAACCGCTCTGCGTTCTCAGACACCAGACTTTGTTTTACAGAGAACTGCTTTTTTTGTGGTACAAAAATCTATGTGGACAAAAAGCATGATCAGAAGAAGTGTATCCTGTAAAGCACCTTCCACTTTAAGGACAAATCCTTGCTGCATGGATGCCAGGGACTGATGAGTTGGGCTGAAACTGTTAGAGGTCCCCGGAATTAACTTTGCACGCGATCTTCCAGACAGCTGACTCGCAATATACACAAGCAGTGGCAGAATCAAATTTCCAGGACACATTGGCAGATACCCTCCAAAATCGATGATTCCGCAGACAGGAAACTCCTCGCAAGGGTCGCAAAGTAGATGCCTCACTGAGAGGAAGAATCTCTACTCGCAATCGCGGACCAGTCATGGCAAATGAGATGAACAAACTACAGTGGTTGATCTCGTTGATAGAATGGTCCCAGTTGTGTCACTGATGTGAAGGTATAGTGTAAAATACATGAACAGACCTTATTTCATATTTGGGGGATGAATGGTATAGTAACGTGCATTAGGACGCAGCGATGTTGTAACTGTCAAAGAAAGGCTGCTAAAGATGTTTGCAACACTTCAAAAGACTCACCAACAGACTGATGAATGAGACGCAGAACAAAAGAAGAGATATCAGGGCGCGGCTCACGGTTGATCAAAGCAGATATTAATCAAAAGAAACTTGATACGTGCTAGAGTCTCATCTAGATCCTTATGAACTCCCGCGTGCTGGGGAAAGAATGTGGCGTGTACGTTCGCGTTTTTTTCCCCATTCGTCATATTGCTGCAAGAGACGTCAGTGGTCAAGTCCAGGTGATCTTGAAAGTTGCATCAATGGGACAAATGATCGGGCAAACTTACCAGACCCAAGGGCCATTGTAGCATCCCA